>QVRM01003026.1:0-78896 GCA_003439945.1 Dermanyssus gallinae | reverse complement strand
TGTAAGGAGCCGTAAATGAAGCAGCGGAGATTCTTACTAAATTTGCGTTATAAACCAAATTAACTGCTTATGGTGATCAAGCAGTTTTCCGAAACACTGTGTTTACATGGTGCCGTCGATTATACGACAGACGTGAAGAAATCGAAACGGACAACGACAACAACAACTTGGAAAAGGTGAAATTCCAGAAACATGGTCGGAATGCTTGCTAAAGGTCATCCCACAGGCAAATGTGACCCGCTCTCTCCATCCTTTCTACAAAATATTGTCATGCCTCCTGGCACCCCGGCTAGCTTCTATCTCGAAGCAAGAGGAATCATCCCTTCGGAACAGCATGGATTTGGTGCCAGACATTCCCACAATGATCGCATCCCAGGAGTTTTTAGACGATGTGAAGCACTCGGTCACCGTCAAGCACCACGCACTGTACGCTGTATTTGTAGGCTACAAGGCGGCGTTTGACACTTCCCCCAGGGATATTATACGAGTTTTGGGAATGCTGGCAGCTATCCTAAAAGCAAACCCGGTCATTCTAGATGACGGCTTTCAGGAATACCAGCCTTCCTACAAACCACCGGCTATCTTCAAAGCGATAATCTCAGCCCGCTTTTACTCTCAGTCTTACTCAGTGATCTTCCGGGCCTTATCAATGAGCACTACCCCTGTGTCGGCCTAGCTCTCTATGCCGATGACCTTGTGGTATATAGTAGAGTGTTCATGGATCTAAAAAGGAGGATGCTGGAGACATACAGCAAGCAAAATGATTTAACGATAAACGTATCGAAGACAAAGGCTATAAAATTCAGATCCGGGGGATTCCTGAAGAGAAGTGATCGGCTCAGCTTGGTCGGTGTTTCTGTAGAATTTGTCTCGGAGTTTACTTACCTGGGTGTTAAGCTAACGCCAAGCGGCACACCCTTCGCGACCCACATATCTCAGCGAATGAATAGCAGCATAGTCGCCATGACCTCAATCCCAACTCCACAGAAACTCTCAGTAAAAACAGCTCTATTACTGTTTAACCTGAAAGTGGCATCTTATGATATAACATTAATTTGGAAACATCTATCCGCTCAGCAGCTTAGCGCTCTCGACACGGTGAAGGCAACGTTTCTTAAGAGAGTTTTGGGCCTCCCTAGAAACGCACAAAGGCTAACTTGTATTCTGTCGAGGACCACGCCGTCTATCGAGGATCTGGTAAACCGCTTTCAACTTCCGACTACCGCGTCACTGCGAGAGTTCCGTAGGCACTTCAAGCAGAAGATGAGAGAAGTGCCAGAAGCGTTCTATAAAACACCGGCAATGTTGGACAATACATGGATGGAACCGCTCTTCGAGCAGCGACACATTCTCACCCGCTACTCCGTTCATGGGTTCCATAACCCTTCCGATGAGTGTTGCTGCAAATTTTGCGGCCTTGTCTGCACCAAATATCATGAAACATGTCGGTCAGCGCCAGCTATCTGGGCGTTAGGTCGCTGACATTTTCCGGAGATGCATATACAACATGTTCTATATATGTCCAATGTTAACGGCAACGAATGCCGTTTCCTAGATTTAATGAATACGTGTAATGTAATGTAATCAACAATACTGAAAGGTGATGTAACAAAGATAATAAAATGGGAGAAACTCGTAAGGGTAATGCATCGCTTAACCACTCCACTTATAATCTGTCTTCCGTCACTTGTCACACGCTCACATTTTTGTTTGTTTCAAGAAGTGGACATCGCTCTCTTGGTGGAGATTTTCTAACAGAAGGAAGTTCATTTCGATGAGGATTGGGTGAAAGTACGAAGTGTTACAACTAAGAACAAATAGGCGAATTCAACAACTAAAACGATATGCAGTTTACCAATGAACGCACAACCTGCTACTAAAAAAGCGTAATTAAAACGGTGCAAGTAGCGAACAATTAATGGTATTTACCACGCATGTGTTTTTCATTTCTGCCCCATGTCTCGTAACAACCTACAGCTGAGATAGGTAGCTACACAAACACAGTAGACTAGAGAAAAAATCAAATTTCTAATCCGCAAGACCCACTGCTCTGACAGATTGCGTCTACCAAGGTAGGCGACGTTCTAGCTGAGTTACTCTTAAGAATCAACTCAATCTCTCAAGTTTCGGCTGCATTCGCACTTGACACTGCGGGACCCAAAACGGCTTTGGCCAGTATGCTTCTTTGTTTCTAAACTACAAACGTATTGACATACACTATGAACTAAAAAAATATATATTTATACTATATATATATATATATATATATAATATATACGCACGCGTTCATATATAGATGACAAGATGGTATATATGGCATTTGAGACGTACAGGTATTTGGGCAAATTACTTGAGATATATATTTTATGAGAGCTGTGCAAAAAATTATCAACGAGGGTGGCGACTGTTTACAGAAATCCAGTATTACGTGCAGCAACTATGCTTGGACGCCCAATGTACTCGAAAAATCAAGCCGCGAAACCACGCAGATCAAGAGATGTACTATGACTTCGTCGGGACAGTGCGCACAGCCCTAGTCTCTCTTTATGGGGCAGTAGGCGATTGCCCATTCCGACGACAGTGGAAATCTTCCACCTCAACACTGATACGTACACTATATTTCAAACGTCAAAGTATTTAGTTACGTATGGAATTGTTGACCTGTATCGACAGGAAATGCAGTCTCGCTGAACAAGTTTAGGTATGACCGCCTACAACGAAAGGTTGCAATATAGCCGTACCGCAACGGGAGGTTGCTTGCTGTAGTATAGATAGGAGAGGCTCCGCTTTGAGGAGGCACACAGAAGGGTTTACTGACATACTATTCTTTTCGATGTTCATGATGTTCACAAACACGCGATTGATCACCTTGAACAAGCGAGGTAGTGACCTATTCTTTCTTCCACTGATGAATGCCGATCGAAATGCGGATTTTCGGGAGGGGTTTCTGCCACCGCGCAGGGTCCAAGTGTCTACCAACCGATCTCAGCAGACACTTGGACCCTGCGCGGTGGAGGCGACTGGAGGCGGATGCGGCACGCTTAAGCGACCTCTCGCTGCCAATACGCCTATATTCCTCGCCACAATGTCGTCTTCTGCTCGCTCTCTTACATGCTTCGGTCGACCTATAAAAGGGGCAGACTCACTCGATAGCACCATCAGTCGAGCACTCAAAGTCGTTCAGCACAGCGTTGCTTCGTTGCATCCAAAGCGAGAACGTTCAACCAACTTGAAGTTACTCAGCACAGCGTTGCTTCGTTGCATCGAAGAAGTTCAGTCAGCTCGAAGAAGAAGAATGAAGATCGCAGCTGTGTTCCTACTTGCCCTCGTGGCGGCACAGAGTGACGCGGCCCACTGGGATTTCCTCGTGAAGCCGGCCAGCATTATCGCCGAACGGTTTGCGATAGCGTTCAAACCCGTTTTTGAATCGTTACTGGCCTCTACGCTGTCGGGCGATATAAACCCGAATCGTGACGGACTCGAGGCCGTGTCGGATGACGCAGGAAACAACGAGTGGAGTATACCGGATACATCCGACAACTCTACTGAACCGGATCTCTCGAGCAGGAACTCGTCGGCTGTGCCAGATATTGCAGACAGCGACTTGTCGACTTCGGCAAATATCACAGACAGCGATTTGTCGGCTATGTTGTCCGACTTGGAAACGGATTCGGTTGAGGATGACTACGACAATGACGAGGAATTGATGGCGTCAGCCTTAGAGGGCGATGTCATTGACGGTGATGATCTGAATGTCACATTCGTCGACCTTCCGCCGGAGGTGCTCGAAATTGCCCAGAAGCTTATCGACGAACATTACATCGATGCCAACAGTACGATCGTCCTCGTTCCCGACCTAGAAATGACTGCAGAACAGGGCGACGGCGAGAACTCTACCGCACTTCCACTGCTGTCCGAGCTCGACGCCAACCTCTCGACCAATGCTAGAGTTAGGTTGCTACCGTACCCACTTATGTTTCCGGTGCCAGCGAAGGGAGCGCAAGAGAATGCGGGGGATGCGACCGACCCAAGGCTTGCCGCAGGTATACTCATTAGCCCAATCGAAGAAGGCGAAGATGTACATAAATAAACCTCATCACATTAATTTCTTATGACCTTTGTCTTTGAATACTTATGAATATTTTTGTCACGGAATCAATTTTGATAGATTGCGAGTAGGTTCAGTTTTTTGAAGTAGGGTCTAAAAATGTAGGAGGACACATTTTTTTTTTATGGAATTGGCAAGACATGCGATGAGGAACCAGGCATTTTTCTGTATAGGTATAGTTCGTTTAGGCAAGAGAGAAAATTGCAATTAAAACGTTGTATATATGGGAAATCGGACATATTAGAGGATTCGTGTTCTTATTCGTGAACACTCTATGCTGGAAGAGCATCCACCATTATTGGTTGAGCGGGTTCACCATATTCTCATGATTTAGTTTTTTTCCGGTCGAGGTTCTCACGCTTGGCTAGAGTAGGATAAGCAATACATTACAACACAATACCCAGATGCGGAGAGCCCATGGCAACTTTCAGTCCGGCCTGTTCAGGATCGGGAAGACTCTAGCTCCAAGTGTATCTATCTACCTTAATGAACCTATTCGGAGCCGCGCAGGTTCTATCGTAACTAAACCGAAGAACCTTTAATTTAGCAATGTTAATCGTTGGGTTGCTATACTCGCACACATCTAGCTGTTTCCTTTAGAATATATAGACCGCAAAGTCAATCTCTTTGTAGAACAATGTCGGGATAGTAGGATTCTGTTCAGGTAGAGTATTATTTCTCGTTCTAGACAAGCTCTGTAGCGACTCTTGTATCATTTATGAGACGCACGTATATGACGTGGTCTTTCCGTGATGATTTCCTGACCTTCGTTGTTTTTAGAACCGTGTAAAAATGAAATTATTCCAATATATAACAACATCAACACACCTCTGCACATTTTGGGAAATGTCATTGCAAGATGTGCATACTCGTACATCGCGCGTCGATCGAGAATGTTTCCAGCGGACGAGAAAATGTAACACTCCTATTTATCACTTATTACGACAGACAGCCAACACAAGGATATTTAATTTGACAACAAAAATATCAATACCTACTATATGTAGGCTTTAGTCCTCTGTAGAACATAAGTTTCTTCCTGAGATGACCCCATATAGTAAATAAACACAGACACAGCCCCGTATTACATACGCTCACATGTGCGCAAATAGGCAGGTCTTAGATAGCTGTGGATCAGAATAACTTAGCCTTCCTCTTAGCTTTAAATTAAACACATCCCACCATTGACCGCGACTCGATTGGCAACGAAGATGTAACCACAGTGGCCGAATGACTCAGTTTGTAGACTTCATGACGGCTTTAATGATTGAGCCTGTGAGTAAGCCAGAAGGGCCTTTCTGGGTAAATTATATACTCAGAAACATGACCTGCTGCTGAACATTATAGAGAAACGCTTGTCCCACACACGTACATCGCACGCGTTTATTTACGACAGTATCGGTCAGCCGCATAATTTAGTCTGTTTTCCATTGATGTTGGCATGCAGTTCTTCAGGAGATATTCCTATTTTTTTTGTTTGGTCTCAGCCATTTTGGGATCGACTTAACATTAGCATGATCTGTTTTTCCATGTCTTTGCCAACCGGACCTCAGCCAAATATGTGTTTAGTAAAATCGACTTTTGTTGACTTTGTTTTTGGTTTCGCTCTGGTCACTATACAAAAAAGCGTGCGTGCAACTCTTCGAATCGGTAGCAATAAGTTTATAATCAATGTGTCAGTAAGAACAATGCAGTCTTTGCAACGTGATTGCAGTAATTCCAACCCTGGGGGGGGGGGGTGGAAAAATCCGAAATTTGTCGGTTTGTGAGTCCCATTCTTGTAACGCATGCACATCATGCACGCCCGAAACAGTCCAGAACGATAGTCATCAATACGATAGTCATCGGCTACCTTGCATTTCAGAATGAGGGGCCGCAACCCAACATATGTGAAGAGTTATAAATCTGTTATTATAAATTGGGTTATACAATTGTACCCTATCGAACGTGGCAGGCTGCATCGCTCGATGTGAAAGTATTTTCGTCGTTTTGCCGCCTCGGCCTCGGGCGAGTGTGTGCGATAGAAGATGCCTAGGGTCGGTCACGGTAGCATTCCAGACAAGCGATTTGCCGCTCGCGAAGTCCGTCAGGCCATCTGTCTCTTTTTGTCCGAACGCATTTCTGAGGTTCAAGGATACACGGGTATCCCGATGATTTCAGAGTTTGCGAAAAGACGTTTTTCAGTGCAGCGCGTCGCGAGCGCAGGCTGCGCTGCAAAAGCAGGATAGGCCGTGATGTCCAGAAGCCAGAGTTTGCTCGTCGTGAAAGCAACTGTGATCGCAAACAAGCGGTACCCGTAACCATAAACCCACTTTAATTCTAACTGAAAAATGTTTGCATTATGCATTTATACGACTAGACAAACCTGGGATAGGTAATCTGACGCTCCACACTTTCGGCAATTATTAGTCCCCTAAGCGATGTATTAGAGAATATTATTCTGTGTGACATTTTATCCGGAAGTGTTGACATTGTCGTGATTTATCTCCCTCCAAATGTAATTTCTGCGGAACTTACTGACGTCGTATTTGCGGGGCTTGATTTTGGAATTCGAGTTATTGTCAGTGATTGTTTTAATTGCAGAACTGATAAATGAGCTACAGACAACAAAGGAAAAGTTCTCGTGCAGCTGATGGATGATGTAAGCTTCAAGTGTGCTAACGCACGTATTGACTTTACCTACGTTTGTCATAGCACTAAAAACGTTCACAGATAAAGCCAACCCGATATAGAGAGACTCCCGCGGTCGGAAGTGATCTGGATATCTGCTGTCGGTCTCGCCAAGGGCTGATACAGACAGCACTCAAGTGGAGTAGATTTAGACCGCGGAGATCCCGGCCGTAGTTCAAACGGACCTGTCACCTCTGGCACAGAGAAATGCTCGGTTTGGGACATTGGGTGCTGTCGGATCCGCTCTTGGTGGGAATTCTCGGTTGCTTATGAATGCATTTAAAGACTTTTTGAAGCTAATCATTGAACGGGTCGCAAGTGTAGCAAACCATACCGTGCGGGTATGGTTTGCTACATTTGCTCCGGAGCAGTTCGGATTTAGTAAGGACATGGGCACCCGCGACGCAACCAACGTTCTTCAGTCGAAGGTATAGCGGACGGCGTCACATCTAGGAGGCGGCCTGTATGCAGTATTTATTGATTACGGCGAAGCATTTGATTACTGTCAAAGACCTCGACGCAATCTTATGATCGTCTGTTTCAGAAAGATTGGTAGAGCTCTTCCGCGAGTTGTTTCTCCAACGCTGCTGGTGGAGGAATCGAACGGCATGCTTCTCGGTGACCTTATTCCCTACGTGCGTCAAGAGTATCGTTGTTGCTCACCGTGGCATTGGTGCTATCTCGCAAATTATCGTCATAGTAGAATCATGTTTCACAGAAAACAAGCTGGACCGTAGGACCGAGGCGATCAACTTTCGCCGCGGCGCAGGTTTGGCTGCAAGCGACGTTACTTGTCTCTGTGGGAAGCCATTCGAGTTTTTAAACTCTTTCCTATACTTGTGTCTTCAAGAGTAGACACAAGTATAGGAATGGAATATTGAGGCCATCGTCTGGTATACAAGGTACTTCATTTTATGTGTGGTAGGTATTGATTTATGTCTAATATAAGAAAAATAAGCTTACAACAGAGCCGATGTACAACCACCTCGAGACGCTTCGGTTGAAGCCAGGAAACGCCTACATAATCAGATTGTCCAAACTCAAACTCAGAAAGGCTTACCTCAGCTTCTTTCGACGCTTCAGCGATCTCCTCCTCTTCCGGCACGACAATTTCGTAGTTGTTCTTGGGTGCTGGTAGCTTGGAAAGCCCTGCCAGCGGATCTGCCGTAACCACCTCTCCACCGAGTCGGTTGATGTTAAGCTTGTCGTGAAGCGGAGTGGGCGCTTCGCCGCCAGTCTTGCCATCGACGGACGTCGTCGTTCGCGGAGTAGCTCCGCCCCCTTGAAACGGTGTCAGCACCTGGTTGGGCGTCGCCTTCACCTGCGCCCCGGTGATCGCAAGCTGCGTTTCGTGCAGCGGTGTGTTAAGTCCGCCCTTCAGAGGTGTCTCGGTGTTCTGCAGTGCCATGAGGTTTTGCGCCTCATGTGACCATGATACAGGTCACGCCATTCACTGCGATTCATTTCACGTCCGAAACAATGTGAATTCGGCACTCGGCCCCTTGACTCTACGGGGGGTCGGAAATGTACGCCTACGCCTTTTGCGCCGCATGCGCAGAGTACCACTGGCGAGACGAGTTGAGTCGGGCGCCTAAGCGACCTCTCGCTGCCAATGTGCCTAGATCTCTCGTCACAACTTCGTCTTCAGCTCTCTCTCTCTCTCTCTCTCTCTCTTGCATGCTTCAGTCGACCTATAAAAACGGCACATCCAGTCGACAGCATCATCAGTCGACAGCAGGACAGCGTTGCTTCGTTGCACACAAAGTGAGAACGTTGAATCAAGTTGAAATTGCTCAGCTGAGTGTCGCTGTGTGGCATACGAAGTGGGAACGTTCAAGCAACTTAAATTTACCCAGCGCAGCGCTGCTTCGTTGAATCGAAGTTCACTTAGCTCGAAGAAGAATGAGGATCGCAGCTGTGTTCCTGCTTGCCCTCGTGGCTGCACCGAGTGATGGGGCTCACTGGGATTTCCTCGTGAAGCCGGCCAGCATTATCGCCGAACGGTTTGCAATAGCGTTTAAGCCCGTTTTTGAATCGTTACTGGCCTCTACGCTGTCGGGCGATATAAACCCGAACCGTGACGGACTCGAGGCCGTGTCGGATGACGCAGGAAGCAACGAGTGGATTATAACGGATACATTCGACGACCCTACTGAACCGGATCTCTCGAGCAGCAACTCGTCGGCTGTGCTAGATATCGCAGACAGGAACTTGTCGACTGCGGCAAATATCACAGACAGCGACTTGTCAACTATGTCGTCTGACTCTGAAACCGATTCAGTCGAAGATGACTACGACGATGACGAGGAGATGATGGCGTCAGCCTTAGAGGGCGATGTCATTGAGAGTGATGATCTGAATGCCACCGTCGTCGACCTACCGCCAGAGGTGCTCGAAATTGCCCAGAGGCTCATTGACGAAGATTATTTTGATGCCAACAGCACAATCGTTGTTGTTCCCGGCCTAACAATGCCTGCAGAACAGGGCGACGACAAGAACTCTACCGCACTTCCACTGCTGTCCGAGCTCGGCGCCAACCTCTCGACCAATGCTAGGGTTAGGTTGCTTCCGTACCCACTCATGTTTCCGGTGCCAGCGAGCGGAGCGCAGCAGACTGTGGAGGAGCCGACTGACCCAAGACTTGCCGCAGGTATACTCATTAGTCCAGTCGAAGAAGGCGAATTTGTAGATGCCGACAGCGATGAGGTCGATACCGACAGCATGATGTAGATATTGATAGCGATGACGTAGATGTCGATCGCGATGAGGTGGATGTCGGCAGCGATAAGGTGGATGTCCAATCCGAAGACACCACCATCGTCCACGATTCGATTAGCAACAAAGACTAGACCACAGTGTCTGAATAATTCGTCTTGTAGACGATTGTGGACTTCTTGACAACCTTAGTGATTGAGCCCGCAAGTAAGATAGAACGGCTCTACTGGATAAATAATACACTTAAGAACATTAATCTCGTTGTATGTTCAAGCCCCGTCCATGCCTACCTACAAACGACGCGTATATACGTTTGTAGGGTAGTGTGAAAGCTATGTACAGAACTTCTCAAGCACTGATACGTAATCAGCATCATAATGTAAAAAAATGAGCATCATACTGTAAATAAATAAACCTCATTCTCTAATGACCTTTGTCTTCGACTAAACTAAATATACTCTTCACGAAACCCGAAATGGTTGCAATTAGGTCTTTTTTTAAAGCTTTTTGAAGTAGAGTCGAAGTGGCAGGAGGACATATTTTCCAGGAAGTTATCAAGGTAAGCGTTAATGCACCACGCATTTTTATTTATAGGTATAGTTTGCTATAAGGAGAGAGGGAATCTCAATTAAAACGTAGAATACGTCTGCTCTATACTGGAAAATACGAGATTCCGCATTCCAACGGGAATTCGACCGCAGGAATACTATTGACAGGGGTGCCCAGTTGCCCCAAAAATGTGCAGTAGTGCTTGAATACGGACCAGTTCTGGCCGGGTTAGGACGTAGAAGGAACTCGACCAAACGGTTTTTGAGCTCACTCAGGAGATTGTTCCCACCGTCGGTGATTAATTACAATAAGTATGAGTATATCTCTAAAGTACTTGCATAGTTATGGACAGGATTCAGTGGTGCCGTTTGCATTTGGAACAAAGTAGCTTCATCGGCTGGTCTGTCCAAGTCAAAAAGCACATTGTATTGCGCAGTGTTAGCGTTTAGAGGTCGTGAGTAGCTTTCGAGTGTTTCATGTTGACTTGTCCGAGCCTACAGCCTTGTGGAGACACTGACCGAAAGAGAAAGAGGGCGAGGGCGAGATACGGGAGAGATGTGGCAAGATGCTGAGCACGGAGCCCGTAAACTGCTCCGTGCTCATCATCAGAGGGCGCCAAATAGACGCGGTCCGTTGAACGGCACCGAAAGAAGGGCATGTCAGTGTTCCCCTGGATATGAGTTAGCCTGCCTTCGCATGCAGATGGTCTCACGCTGCTCGCGAGGCGCTGACTATCTCGCCTTTTGTTGTCCGGCAATGATAGTATTGCTTTACACGGAGCGCACCTTCAGATCGGACTAGACGACTTGAGAAAAGATCGATTGTGTTTACGCTTAGTCCGCCAGATGATGTTCTGTATGGGAAAATACAGGGAAAACTTTACAGACCATGCTTTGGTGTTGTTGAGGACAACCCCAGTTAGTAGTTAACTTCGATGTTGCTTCGTGCTCTCAGGTTATCTGAAGTTGGACACGCTAAGGGACTGCAGTTGCGAGCGGAGTGAGTGGATGCGGGCAGGGCGAGCCCGGGCACCGGTTTTCGATCCAACACCCTGATGGACGTCGCAGTCAGCGCCTCCTTCCGTGGCCGACGTGGTGTAAGTACGAAGTGTTACAACTAAGAACACATAGGGAACTTCACCATCTATAACAATATGCAGTTCACCAATGAACGCACGGCCTGCTACTTAAAACGTAACTAAAATACGAGAACGGTACAAATAGCAAACAATTAATGGTATATGCTTCGACGTGTAACAGGTAAGGTATCATCGCACGTGTTCTTCATTTCTGCCCTATGAATCTGGTAACGACCTACAGCCGAGATAGGTAGTTAAACAGACGTAGTAGATTAGGAAAAAATCAAGTTTCTAATCCGTAAGACCCAGTGCTCTGACAGATTGCGTCTACCAATGTGGACGACGTTCTAGGTGAGCTACTCTAGAGAGTTATGATAACTACAGACATATTTCAATCACTTATTTATTCGTTTGCACATCGTTGCACATTCGTTTGCACTATGCGTTTGTATTTCTATGTTACATACGTGCTGACATACATTATGTACTCGAAAAACCAAACAGCGACACCAGGCCGATCGAGAGATATGCTAGGACTTCAATCGTCACGATGAGCCTGTGACAATGTATGATCAGCTGTATCTAAACTCTGTTCAGACTACATATTGTATTTTTAAAAAATAAAGTAACCACAGGCGTTTAATCACGCAGGGCAACGCCTACTCAATATATATATATATATATATATATATATATACTAGGACCCGTGCAGAAGTATTAGACAAATCATCGATGACATTTGTACAGAAATTAGGTTTAATATGTTAAATATTCATGGGGGCATTGTGGGCCTTTTCACGCAACGCAAAGCGTCCATGAAGGTTTTTCTTCACAGAACAGAGAAAAAAAACCGCACAAGCCAAGTGCGCTAAGTAAATGGGGAGCTAATTGCGCGTTCCAGAAAGTAATAGGCGGCAGAGACCAAGCGCATTAATTCACTGACAGGTGTTCCTTGTCGTAAGAAAGCTGGAAATAAACGCCATGACGAACCAGGCTGTGTAATTTAGAAAAATGGATTGATTGGCTGCCAACGACATTATACGTTGCCACAGCCAATTCTAATAAGTCGTTACCTATTTCCGGTATGTGGGCCTTTGACTTCATTATACCGGGACGACCCTCACTGGAACATTGTCGAGACGGTGCGCACAGTCCTAGTCTATCTTTATGAAGAGAGAGGCGACGCCCGGCGATTGCCCATCCCGACGGTAGTGGCAATCTTCCATTTCAATATTTAGCGGTTAAGGTTAAAAACGCCACGTACAGTACTATTCGAATACTTTATCTGAGAATGGGAAAATTAAGTTAAACGGGAAGTCGTAAAAATCGACGAGACCTGGATATTTTTAGCGCCTCTCACCTCAATTCTGGCCTTGCAATCGCCACGTCTATACCAGGTCTATACTAGATGGTCTGTTCGAACACGAACTTTCACGAGAAGTACACGGAATGCGTCTGTAGACTGTGCTTGGGCGTTACAAAGTATCATGCGTCTCCTTGCCTGGCTCTCGCAAAGAAAGGATTGCACTGTCTCTCTCGAATAACATGCCGAGAACAGCTGACAACTGTATGGGCATCATTGTTATATGCATACACAATATGAGTGAAATAAACGTGGTCATGATTATTAATAAACTATTTTTTGTGAGTTTAAGACGGTCATGCAAACTCGTATGCAACAATAAGCACACATGCAATGTATCTCTTCCAGCGATTCTAAAAAGGCTGTTTAGGTAACACTGGTTAATTGATTGATTGATTTATTCGCTTAATAGGTGTGTGTTCATATATCACCATTTTATATCAGGGGCGCATAACGCTGCAGCTATTAATTATCTACGTTGTAGTCCGCCGTTTTTTGCCTTTATGTGTTGAGCACCTTTCATCGGGATAGTCTCTGCTTTGTAATCTCTACCTGTGCCTTTTCTGCATGCTTACCTAATCCTAGCGCTTCCCCTAATTTTAGATCCCTAACCCCTCCTAAGTGCTCACACTCCCTAACCAGATGATCTATCGTTTTTTCTCTTTTACCGCATATCCGACATATCGTTGTTTCTTATTTTTCGTAGCAATTTCGCTGCACCCTCGTGTCTAACACTACCGGCTCTCGCATCCGCTAACAGCCCGCTGCCTCTTGTATTATCATATAACCATGCTACTTCACCCTATTCCGATTTTATATTCCCGTATACTTCCTTTAAACTAGTTTTCTGCATAAGTGCTGTCCGCCACTTCTCTATGTATGCTATCTTTACCCTACTTTTAAGTTGCCCACTGGACATAACAGTGTCTGCCCATTGTTTACTACTGAGTCCTATTTGTCTTGCCGCAAATTCTACCCTCCTGTCCCATTTTGTTTTTACTCCCATTGCCCCTTTTATCCATTGTATCTTTTTAACCCATCGTTTGTTATTCAATGTCCTAATTCTACTACAGTATCTCAGCTTAATTTGCACTTCTCTTTCAATGAATTTGGACATACCGCCTTCCCCTTCGAGAAACTCTCTGCTACAATTAAAGCGGCATCCCAATGAGAATCGAATTACTTCTCTTTGAATCCCTTCTAACTTTCTCCATACATCCGAGCTATGCACTAGAACAGCGTTTTCAAAAGTCAGCGCTGGAACATACAATGTCTTCCAAATGTCTCTTGTAACTACATATCTATTGAACCCTCATAGACTCTTGCACCTTACCGAATTCCTACCCCTGTCTGCTTTCTTTATTCTTAATATTTCTTCCTCCTTTATTAATTCTCCCTTGGACGCTATAGTTACACCTAAATATTTATATCGATCCCGATACCCTAACTCCTTTTCCTGCAACCTTAGCTTCCGCTCTATTGTAACCCCCGAAAACACTAAAACAGCGCTTTTCTTTTCTTTATCATATCTAGCTCATCTGCTGCCTTCCCACAGGCATCAAGCATTCCTTGAACCTCTTCTACGTTCCTTCTCGTTCGTCGTCTACGTTTCCTCCAGTAAGCCTATCCAACCTACGTCAAATCCTTCTTCTGCCATACATTTGTACAGTGTATCTCTATTAACAATAGCATAAGCTTTTTTTTAAGATCCAAAAAGCCCCCAATACAACCCTGTCCCCTGGATATTTCGACTATTTGATTCAGTAGAAAGATATGGTCGTCTAACCTATATCCTTTTCTAAACCCACATTGCCATTCCCCAATTTTACCATTCGCTTCTAACTTTTCTTGTATCCGGCACTTAAAAATTTGCATAAAAATACGGTACGTAATCGGTGTAATAGTTATGGGTCTTCTATTTCTCAAATCATTGTTATCGACGCCATCCTTTGGCAGCAAAGATACCCTTCTCTTACGTCAACTTCTCGGGATGCTACCTCCGGCAAAGATGTTATTAAAAACTTTGGATAAATAACTTTTGTAGTTCTCTCCCAACGCATTTACAATCTCCATTACATATGCCCAGAATCGCTTTACCCGTTGTCCCCTTGGAGCCCCTAATATACTAATAAATTCCTGTTCGTCTTGCCGCTTTATTCCTTCTTGTACCAAATACTGAACCATTGCCTTTGCCTGCATATATCTTTGCCAGTATTCCTCGCCCTTACCCTGGTCTCTAGTTACTATCTTCCTGTGCTTCCTGCTCCACTTTTTCTTTCTAATATAGCCTCCTCAATCTCCCTATTCCACCAGCCCTTTTCTCCCTCTCTTACGCCCTTAACTACTTTAAAGCATTCATCATATTTACCCCGTATTATTGTATGCATTTTATCTAATTCCATCTCTATGGTGTCCCTTAAAAGTTGTTTAATTTCATCTATTTTATGTGCCCAATTCTGCTTGTCTATTATCTTTTTGTCTAATTTCAACTTATTAGTAGCTCTTCCCCGTCCCGTAACTTCCACCCAATTATGGTCACTGCCAATGTTCCATTCCTTTTTTTCATCAACAATCATCTCTCCCACCCATTCCCGTATTTTTCCTTTGACCATAATAGAATCTACACATGATTTCATATTTCCTTGACTATACGTATATTTTCCAACCACTACTTTATCTAAATTAAGTATATTTAGCCCTGCCGTTGATACCCATTGTAATAGCATTTTCCCTTCTATATCCTCTCCCCCGTCTAACTGATAAATGTGGGCGTTCATATCTCCAAGGCACATAGTTCTTATCCCCCGACTATTTGCGACCGCCTCTGTTAATCCACTGTACAGTTTTTTACTTTCCTCTAACGTATTACTTGGCGCCCTGTATACCCCTATAATTCTTGTTACCCCGCTAAGCCCTTCAATATCAACCACTACCAAATCTTTCATTTTTAATGCACTTACTTCTCTACTTATTATACTTTCTTTAATGTATATACCCACTCCCCCAAACCTATTTTCTCCTGCCCCCGTTCTTCTATTTGTCCCATACCAATTGTATCCATCCGTCGGAGAACTAAAATAAGTGAAAACCCTCACTTATGTGGAACAAAACGCAAGACGCCCTCGCTATGCGACACCGACTTCCGACGGTCAAAAATGGTACAGACGAAACTGGGTCTTGGAGATATTTCGTCGGCCGCCCGCACGCTTTTGTCTACTGACGAGATCGGCCCAGTCGATCCACAAACTCTCGAGAGATCTGAAATCTCCGTTACCCCAGCGGAGGTCCGCAACGCAATTAGAAGTTTCCCCAATTGCTCCAGCGGGGGGCCCGATGGACTTCGCCCTCGCCACTTAAAGTGTCTCATTGGTAGACCGGATGAAAACAGTAATCCTTTGCTGCTTTCTCTGTGCCGCTTTGTTACTCTGGCCATCAACGGACAACTACCAGATTTTATATTACCAATATTTTACGGAGCTTCTCTGATCGCTCTCCGGAAGAAGGACGGTGGAATAAGACCTATTGCAGTGGGACTCACTCTACGAAGACTTGTCGGCAAAGTCCTTGTCAAGAAATCAATCAAAGACATTGTTGAGTTAGTTGCCCCACTGCAACTTGGCTGTGGTATTAAGGGAGGTACCGAAGCTGCCGTACATGCCACCGCTGCATACATTGAATCACACAGAGCCGCAAACCATAAAATATTGGTAAAGTTGGATTTTCAAAATGCCTTTAACATGATGCAAAGAGACCACATTTTAAAATCGGTTAAACAGCGAACCCCGGCGCTGTACGCCGCTATCTACCAGATGTATCGCTTCCCGTCCAACCTCTATTGGCAAGGAAAGACTATGCTGTCGAAGTGTGGGGTGCAGCAGAGGCGACCCGTGTAGGCCTACCCTCTTCTGCATAGGATTACATGAGCTTCAGGCACGACTGCAGTCAGAATTGCGACCGTGGTACTTAGACGATGGACTACTTGCAGGCGATTTGCCTGCTGTCCTTTCCTACATTAAGAAGGTCCAGGACTTCGAGGCGGTCTCGGGCCTGAAGCTCAACGACAATAAATGTGAGCTCCTTGTGTTATCGCACAACGACAGAGAGGAAACTGCTGCCGCAGTGCGGGCAAAACTACCCAATATCAAGTGGCTAACAGAGGAAAACGTTGAATTGTTGGGTGCACCGTTAACTGACGCAGCAGTTGCGGGTGCCCTTCAAAAGAGGCTCACGAATGCAAAACGGTGGTGCAGTAGATTGAAACATCTAGACGCACACCCAGCCCTGTATCTTCTACGGCAAAGCCTTTCCACGCCTCGTTTAACTTATCTTCTACGATGTTCTCCCTCGTACAAGAGAGATGACCTGCTCCACGTTCTCGACGAACTCTTCCGGACGACACTCGAATGCTTACTCAATGTGCGCCTAGGAGACAACGCATGGGCCCAAGCTACGCTGCCAATCAGCGCTGGTGGCCTCGGTGTCCGTACAACTAAATATCTGGCCTTATCGTGCTACGTGGGCTCGATCACAGATTTTAAACATCTAATTGATTCCATAGGCCCGGAAGGTACATCGGAGGTGACCGAACGGGCTCCGCGTACGAGCCTGGACGAATTTGAATCGCGGTGGGAGGCTCTACCGGTTTCCCCAACGCAAGAGTCTCTCGACCGCATTGTCGTAGAGCGAAAACAGGCCTATCTCCTGTCTCAGGCGCAAACCACGGCTGACAAGGCTAGACTACGTACTTGCTTCGATCCGATGAGTGGCAAGTGGCTTCAGGCCCTCCCCTCGCCGCAACTAGGTACGATGCTGGACAATAACACACTCCGCATCGTGTTTGGTCTGCGGCTGGGGGAGTCAGTCTGTGCCGCTCATCTTTGCAACCGGTGTCGGTTCCCCGTAACAACAACAGGGGGTACACGCTTTATCGTGCCGATACAGCGCCGGCCGCCACCCACGACACTATGCAATAAACGACGTCGTCTGTCGTGCACTGCATAGTGCACAGGTGCCGGCTGTGAAAGAGCCACTAGGCCTCAGCGCCAATAGTGGGTTACGACCGGACGGCAAAACTCTAAACCCTTGGGAAAGAGGTCGTCTACTTGTATGGGACGTTACCGTGTCGTGTACATTGGCCCGGAGCTACGACGCTCGAACAAGCCAGAAAGCTGGTGCTTCTGCTTGTCTTGCGGAGGACCGCAAGTTAGCGAAATACAGAGAACTCAATCCGCAGTTTAATCTCCAGCCAATTGCCATTGAAACTTACGGACCCATGGGTGAAGAAAAGTCAAAATTTTTCAAGGAGCTTCGAAAAAGACTGAACGCAGTCACAAGGGATCCTCGTTCTGGAGAGTTTCTACTGCAGCGAGTATCGATCGAGCTTTAGCGGGGAAATGCGGCGTCAGTCGAAGGGTCCCTCCCCTCCGCCGAAGGGCTTCCTGAGATCCCGTAGGAATAGAGATGTTCCTAAAACTATGTTTGATTAAATAAAACGTTTTACGGAGTAAAAAAATTGTATCCATGAATCCCCGGTGGAACTTCTGCCTCACATAGATGTGTCTCTGTTACTACCATGATATCTACTCCTCTCTTTTCTATCAGCCTGTATAGTTCCGCCCACTTACCCGTTCTTCTACCACCTCTTATATTCAGCAATGCTATCCGTCGGAAAGGTGCTCTCTTATTTTTACCTTTTTTCCCTCTTCCATATCGATTTTGGTGTCTGCTTAAGATTTTTCGAAATTCGCAAGGTTGCCCATGGCCAACTTCCGAATCACATCCAACGCACCCTCTAGTTCCAAGACTCCTCGTTCTCGTTTCCATTTGTGTTTGCATTCCTCGATTGCTGTGCTTTCTGTTCAAATATCTGTTGTCCCCTTGTCTTCTGTAGCCATTGTCCCCCCAGTTTCTTCTCTGATTCATGCTGTATGCGGTGCTTTTGTTTCGCCATCCAATCATTTGTGGTGTCCTCCCTGTTTATTGTCACGCACCGCGTTCTTATTGTCAGGATGAGGGCTACACGGTGGGACGTACGGAGGTTTCGCTCACAAGAAAGAACGACACGATAACGTCGGTTAGCACACTAACCTCGGGAGCTTGGCGTGAGCGCGCGAAACTACCGGCCGTTCGGAGATGCCGTCGATTCGTTCTCATCGATGTCTCTGGCTCGTCTCAAATAGGTCATTATGTCGGCCCGTTATATACGCGCCGACTTGAAAGTGCATGCAGATGCGCTCTCCCGCCGCCGCTCCCGGGTGCTCTCATTTATTGATTTCTCAATAGATTTTACATATTACATAGTTTTGTGTCGTTTATGTATCTGTCATACTTAACATGCATAATTAGTAGTGTTTACTCTTATAGTTGTTTGTGTATTACAATCATTACACGTGATTCTCGATCTGTATTACTTAGCGTATGGGTTCGGCCGGCTGTCGATAGGTGGCCGTCTTGAATGTATTGTGCACGTCTTAGCGGTTACTGAATGTTCACTTACACATGATGATAGCTTCAAGAATGTTCCATTGCGCGCGTTAGCTGCTCTTGAGTGTTCTATTACACGTGCTGATAGCTTCGAGAGTGTTCTATTACGCGTGCTGGTGGCTTCTAGCATGTTCTTTCTCTCAACGTCTCTCTTGCACGGCCGCTCTGACACCCGCGCCAATAGAGGGTGAAGCGGGTGTTGCGCTAAGAAGAACACGACTCACATAGTGTTCGTCACTTTTATATACCCATTTCCCCGACACCCAATGAGTACTTCCCTAAGCTATCCTCATTTCATGTCTATATGGCATCTGTCTCTAATCTACAAATCGTGGTGAATATTCTTCTTGTTTTTCCTGTCTATGTGTCCCGAGGAGGTGGTGTTTGTATTTTAATTAGGAAAACGCTAAAATTTTGTGAGGTCAAGATGGATGACGATATTGAAGCATTAGCGCCGGATGTGTTTTCAAAATCATGTTCAGTCAGGACGGCATGTTTTTATGCTACGAATGCTGGATCGCTGGTGGAGCGCAAGAGTCGCATAAAAAGAATATGCGACTCTTTTGAAAATATATGTGATATTACTAAACCAATTTTAATTGTTGGGGATTTTAACCTTCCAAGAATTGACTGGCAAAATGTGTCCCTTTTAGATTCTCAAACCATGGAGGCTACTTTTACAAATGCTTGTATAACAAACGGTTTATATCAGCAAGTGACTGAAATTACGCGTCTACTAATGGGTACAAGAGACTCAATTGACAAGGAATGGCCAGATTGTAGTATAAACTCAAGTGATTTATCTAGTCATACAAACAGTCTTCTGTCGAATGAAACAATTTCAACTTTTACACCAAACGAAGACCCCAGGGGAACATTGATTGATTTAGTTCTTACTACCAATCCAGCTATAATAGAAGACTTATCTGTTTTTAAATCCCCAATACCCTCAGACCATAACGCTATTTCTTTTAACCTCTTATTTGATTCCGAATACCCTCCTATTGAGGAGGGAGGATATAATTTTTTAAGGGTGATTACGACCAAATTATAAAAAAACTAACATTTGTGCCATGGAGATATATCTTTCTAAACTGTGATACCGTAGATGATATGTATAATCGTTTTGTTGATCAGATGCACGCTGTGATTGAGGAACTTATTCCTAAGCGCACTGGCAGGTCTAAAAATAACACTAAGCTTCGTGAGTATATCTCTAGTCTCGAATCACTCACTGAAAAAGACGCGAATCCGCGGTATGAGATCAAACTGAGTAAGGCAAGCAAAATACTTCGGGTATTAGAATAATCCAATCTCGATTTTAAAGATTCAAAGTCGTTTTTTAGGTATGCCAATAAGCGCTTAAAGGGAAGAGAGGATATAACGGCACTAAAAACACGTGATGTGGTTATCACAGATGATATCTCCAAAGCCGATGCCTTCAAAAATTTCTTTTCCTCTGTCTACGTGGCCGAAGCAGGTCCGCCGAGTCCAGCGCTTACGTTCCCCCCGCCAACGTCATCAAAGTGTCGGTATTTATTTGTGTCGGAACATAATATCCTAAAGAAAATAAATAAACTTCTATCTAAATGTAGCCTTACCCCAGATTGTATACCCCCATATTTTATAAAAAAGTGGCCCAGGTTATAACGGAGCCACTCTTATTAATTTATGCTAGGTCCTACGAAGAAGGTGTTGTGTCTGACGTTTTCCGACAATCTGTAATAACGCCTGTTCATAAAAAAGGATCCAAGTCAAATATTGATGACTATAGACCTGTGGCACAATTATCAATAGCGTGTATAATATTTGAAAAATTACTTGTGGATCATATATTTCACTTCATGCAGTCTGAGGGAGTGCTTGATGAACAGCAACATGGTTTTACTAAGGGAAAATCTACAGCAACCCAACTAGTTGAAATGATTGGGCCATTTATATTAACAACAAAAAAACATTTGATTGTATTTACTTTGATTTTTCTAAAGCATTTGACAGAGTAAATCATTTAAACTCGTACATAAACTAATTGACTTAAATATAGACAAGCACACTGTTTTATGGGTATCAAGTTATCTTACGAATCGGAAGTTTTGTGTGCGGGTAAATAACAGTTTTAGTCGGTATGGGGTGTGTCCCTCCGGCGTGCCTCAGGGGTCATGTCTAGGCCCATTATTATTTTGTATATTTATCTTAGATCTTAAAAACGTTATACCCGCAACACTTAAGTATAAACTCTACTCAGACGATCTTAAACTTCATGGGCTTTCTGGCACAGAAGCCGAGAGGGGAATATTACAGAAAACAATTAACTCCATCTCCGATTGGTGTGCCAAAAATGATATGATAATTTCGGTCCCTAAATGCGCCGTTGTGTGTCTGAAGGAAGACCACGCTTACACACTTGATAGACAAGAGATACCCAGGGTTTTTAAAATGTACGAACGAATTTCTCAGTCGAATAGGCTTTCCATCTTTTTTAATATTCGCAAAAACAATCTGCGCAGCACCCAAACCATATCGTCGAAAGTAGTTGCACGTTCTGACCAAATTAATAATATGCTTTCGTGGCGTTTGGCGAGAATGTTGAGAACCATGAACTAGTCATATATTCTTATTCTGTACTACCGCATATGTTACGCAATGGTACTATTTCATTCTATTATCTAGTAAATTGTTCTCTATACTTCCATTATTGCACAATGTATATATTGAATACAGGACTTTTGTGAATAATTATGTACATAATTGTCAACCCTTTGAATATAATAAAGGAGCACTTGAATTGAATTGAAAATGAATTGAATTGAATGTGTGGCCCTTCCCCCTATTTTCCGAGTTGTCATTGTTATTCCAAGCCATTCGCAGGCTCTCCGGCCAATTGGTCGTGCCACCATTTGAGCACCCACCTCACCGTAGTGAATACCGTCCGGAGCCATGGCTCCAGCGGTATCCTGTATGTATTCCAGGGGTAGGTATTCAAAATTTGCTGCCCGCACCATAGGAGCTATTTTCATATTAACAGCCCTGCAAACTCCCCTGTAGTCCCGTCCCGCTTTTCGATCCACTGTTTTTGGCAATGAGCATACCGTCAAGTTTATTCTACGCTTAGTGCAGATACCTATTAACTTTTCTACTTGCTTACTGATCTCCCTAACCGCTTTCATCTCACTATTTGCCTGTATTACATCTATTAACTCTGCATGAAACACCAATCTCTGTTCTACATTATCAAACATATCCATATCTTCTTCAATGAATTCCACAATAGCCCTGGATGTCCCCCCTCTTTTTCCAATAACCGTGAACCCTGCTGTACTCCTAGGAATAATGTTCCCCAACTGTTCTTCTATCCCTAATATAATTGAGTCCCCAGCAATTACTACCCTTTTGCCAACAGGTGGTAACGTTTGCGGTTGGTTCCCTGTCTCCAGCTGTTTTTAATGTTGTTTATTTTGTTGGTGCGTCATCTCCTCCAGTACAGCAACGACAGCATCTTTACCTCTTCTTTGTTGTTGTAGAATCTTTCGCCGGCCGTCACCTCCGCTTACTTCTTCATCTTCGCTTTTGTTGTCATCATCAATATTATCATCCTTCTTGTCCTCGTAATTACAACTCAGCTCAAGATCTATCACTTCCTCTTCTGCTAGCCTTGCCTTCTCATTTGCCTCTCTGTCCCGTATCCACGTTTATAATTGGTCCACGTCGGCCGTTACGTCCAGCATCGTTTCCTCTACCGCTGTAACTCTATTTTCTAGTTTCTCCTTTTTCTCCTCTTCATCACTGTTCTCGCCAGCAGCAGCATCAGCAGGCTGTCTCCGCTGGCTTTCCTCGACTTTCCTTTCAATTCTGCTGAGTCGTTCGATCAGCTCCTGCTTGACCGCGGCAATCTTCTCCTCCCTCTCTTCCAATGCGGTTTCTCTCTCTTCGATTCATTTAAGCCTTTTTTTGCACATCGGTCATGCACGTCTCCCACTTGTTTTGCACTGCGTTCGCGATGCCGCGCCACTTGTCCGCCTCTGCCTTTACTTTCGCCATCTCTCCATTCATCTGCCGATGTGTAGCACATCCAGTGCAACCAGCAAACGGCGGATTTCTCTCTGCAGTTGTTTTCCTGTCCATCATACTTCCGCACGTGCACACTGCTATTCTCTTTAAAGGCACGTATGTAGTCGACGCAGCGCCACTCCGTGTGTTTACGGCTCCAGATACATTCATGGGGTTATCGCCACCTGCTCGTCAGCTGCCATCTCACCGTTGTTTCTAAACATGGTCCACGTACAGACAGCGTATTTCCTATATATATATATATATATATATATTGCTTAAGTTGCTCGTCCAGCTGATCAGTCGCAGCACACCGAGCTCCGGTCAATTCGTGTCCCATCTCGCGTATTTCGAGTGGATTGACCTAAAGCTTGTCACACACCACCGTGAACACAAGTGCTACCAACCTGCTAAAAACCAACCGGCACTTTGGCGTATGTTGCTAGTTTTTAGCAACATTTGTTTTTAGCTTATGTGTGCGTTTATTTAATGGCAATCCACCACTGCGTGTGCATTGTTTGTGTTTGACTATCAACAACACAGTGAGCTTATAACCTTTGATTGTGGAGTCAAGTGCAGTAGGTAGAACTTTTATCGGCAACTTTAAAAATATTTTGTAGTATAGTGAAGTTCTCAGTGATTCATTGAGAATTTTGCAATTTTCTAACTATACCCCCTTTGTTTACCTCTTTGCCCCAGACACACGCTACTGCGTGTCCTGTATAATTCATCGAACATATGAGTGCGGGTTAGATGTAAACAGTTTTAACCGATTCTAGTTCTTAAATATGTATATATGATTTATTAAATGTACATACTCATTACAAGTATCATTCCGGTCATAATTTACCAATTTATGTAGGTTGTACGCTGTATTATAGCCATAACCTGTAGTAGCCAAATATAATCATAGTATATAATTGTACTGACTACTACGGAATACACTAATTTGTTCTGAGATTTATAAAAACCGGCTGCACATATTTAGACGTTCATTACGTCAGCCCACAATCGTAGATTATATTATAGCTCATCGCATCAAAATCGCAGAGAGATGAATTGCTCGCGTTGCAGAAGTGCTCTTGCAGTGCTATCCTTGGTGTGCAGGTCCTGCAGCCGAGGAGTCCATGCGGACTGCCTGCTTCCATGTGAGAAAGAGTCGGCGTCGGCGGCCACCCAGGGCGGGTGGAAGTGCAAGATTTGCGCTCTAGCCGCCACTATTACCGACATCCACGCCCTGATGGGGCAGCTCGAAGCCAGCGACGCATCGAACCCTCTTCAGCACTGCATTGGATTTCTCTGCGTCGAAATTCTCGCGCTGAGGAACCGGCTAGAGGCTTTTGAGGCTAGGAGCTCGATGGAGGTGGAGTCCGCGCCCCCGGCGGCCGCCGGAAGCAGCCAGTCCCAGAGTCAGCGGGAAAGTCCGCCGCCGACAAAGACCGCCCTGCTCGTCGGAGATCGTCAAGTGGACGCCATCAGGCCCACCCTAAAGGGCTACTTCTCCAAGAAGACTTCGCTGGTCGTGAGGTCCTGCGCCAGCAGGCCGCAGAGGAAAGTCTCGGCCAGCATTATCGCCGAACGGTTTGCGATAGCGTTCAAGCCCGTTTTTGAATCGTTACTGGCCTCTACGCTGTCGGGCGATATAAACCCGAATCGTGACGGACTCGAGGCCGTGTCGGATGACGCAGGAAGCCACGAGTGGATTATAACGGATACATTCGACGACCCTACTGAACCGGATCTCTCGAGCAGCAACTCGTCGGCTGTGCTAAATATCGCAGACAGGGACTTGTCGACTGCGGCAAATATCACAGACAGCGATTTGTCGACTATGTCGTCCTGACTTGGAAACCGATTCAGTCGAAGATGACGATGACGAGGAGATGATGGCGTCAGCCTTAGAGGGCGATGTCATTGACAGTGATGATCTGAATGCTACCTTCGTCGATCTTCCGCCGGAGGTGCTCGAAATTGCCCAGAAGCTCATCCACGAACATTACATCGATGCCAACAGTACGATCGTCCTCGTTCCCAACCTAGAAATGGCTGCAGAACAGGGCGACGGCGAGAACTCTACCGCACTTCCACTGCTGTCTGAGCTCGGCGCCAACCTCTCGACCAATGCTAGGGTTAGGTTGCTACCGTACCCACTTATGTTTCCGGTGCCAGCGAGCGGAGTGCAGAAGAATGTGGGGGATGCGACCGACCCAAGGCTTGCCGCAGGTATACTCATTAGCCCAATCAAAGAAGGCGAATATGTAGATGCCGACAGCGATGAGGTTGTTGCGCCGACGCTTGAAAATCAACCTGAAGGCACCCACCATTGACCACGACTCGATTGGCAACGAAGATGTAACCACAGTGGCCGAATGACTCAGTTTGTAGACTTCATGAAAGCTTTAATGATTGAGCCTGTGAGTAAGCCAGAAGGGCTTTTCTGGGTAAATTATATACTCAGGAACATGAATACCGTTGAACGTAGCTACTCGTTCAAGCCTATCTACAAGCGACGCGTATATACGATTGTAGAATAGTGTGCCAACTCTGTATATAACTTCTCAAGCCTTTATACGTAATCAAACTTTCCGTATTGTAATGTACATAAATAAACCTCATCACATTAATCTCTAATGGCCTTTGTCTTTGAATATTTATAAATATTTTTGTCACGGAATCAATATTGATAGATTGCGAGTAGGTTCAGTTTTTCGAAGTAGGGTCTAAAAATGTAGGAGGACAATTTTTTTTATGAAATTGGCAAGACATGCGATGAGGAACCAGGCATTTTTCTGTATAGGTATAGTTCGTTTAAGCAAGAGAGAAAAAAAGTTGTGCTTGAATGCTCAATCTTAGCAACCATCAGCAATGCAGATTTGTCCAAATTGCCTGGACAGGGTTCATGGTAACTTTGAACAAGGGAGTGGAAAAGTCACTGTTTTAGGCTCACTTATCCTCGCGTTACATGCCTATCTAACTAGAAGGTAACCGACGAAGGTCTGGGATGGTATCATCGATATATTAATGGTCCGAGATGGTACCTGTTACTATCTCGGACTTTTTGAACCACACCAACTTCCTCGTCAAGCTCCCAAACCCCGGTTGGCTCGATAACCGACTGCTATCTTGTCTTCTCCTCTCCTATCAGGCAACCAGTCTAACTCCATATTAGCTTTTATTGGCCCCGATTTAGAGCATACTGCCTGACATATCATTATAGAAGGCATGCACATTTGTGACCAAGATTATTCTCATATAGTATTCTACGTCTTCCGGATGTCTTCATGCAAGCCTGACAAAAAAATCCTGATATAATTTAGGTGCCTGCCAAAAAGTTTGCGTTTAGGGTCCATTTGTGTGCGCTGCCACAAAAGTCACATAATGAAACGGCAACTGATGGACATGGATTCATATATTTACCACCATTATTGGTTGGGCGGGTTCACCATATTCTCATGATTTAGTTTTTTTACCGGTCGAGCTTCTCACGCTTGGCTAGAGTAGGATGCGTATAAGCAATACATTACAACACAATATCCAGATGCGGGGAGCCCATGGCAATTTTCAGTCCGACCTGTTCAGGATCGGGAAGACTCCAGCTCCAAGTGTATCTATCTACCTTAATGAACCTATTCGGAGCCGCGCAGGTTCTACCGTAACTAAACCGAAGAACCTTTAATTTAGCAATGGTTATCGTTGAGTTGCTATCCTCGCACACATCTAGCTGTTTCCTTTAGAATATATAGACCGCAAAGTCAATCTCTTTGAAGAACAATGTCGGGATAGTCAGCGGTCGGAAGGCTCCTAGCGGTCCGCCGTGCATTCAAATTTAAATTCTAACGGCTGCTCATCTAATGGAAGTTAACACAGGATAACGCTGCACTATATAAAAAAAAGTATCTGGCGTGGCGTATATATAGACAGCATAGCATTTTTTAGTGCAATAAGAACATACCAATTAAGATTAAAAATAATGTACCGATCAGGATCGGCTGTTTTGCCTGAGGCGCCGCGTCTCCCCTTGGAGATGAGTTTCGAGTATGACACACCGGCTGGGCCCCGCTCAACAAGACGGCGGTCACCATTTTCAACGACATCTACCCAGCCAACTTGTCTTGTGACACCAGCTATCGCGTGTATATACTGTTGTGGCTTGTTCAGGAGCTCAGAACTGAACAATGATGCATTTGTGTGCATACATTGTAAAAGCAGGATTGAAAAAGAAGTGAAGGAAACGAATACATTTGAGCTTGTGGGCGGACAGGCCGCGTGTAATAATAACTATTGTATTAACGTCGGGAAAACGTTGTGTGTTTTTAAATCTGCTATTGAGGACCTGAAGAAAACGATTTTAAGAACGGACCACGATTATGATGGAAAATTCAGAGCTATTTTTACTAAATTGGATATTATCTCAGCTCATAGTGAATCGAGCGCCGCCAACCTCTCCCCCTCGCCTCAAGCAGCAAAAAATGCACCAACAGCAACAACAAAAACAGGCGACCAGACGAACTTCCTAGCGGCTGTTGCACGAAGAACCACAGAGCCTCTTGATACTGCAGCAGCAGCAACAATAACGTCAAGCGTACCAAACATCGGCTCACTGATTGCTGCAGTAGTGGTGGACAGCGCGGCAGCAGCAGTAGCTTCAACATCAGCTTCTCCCGCGCTGATTGACAGTAGGAAAACAGCAGTATTATCCACACACAACGGAATCACAACTGCTGTACGCAATGTCACCGCTTGCACACAAACAGACATCTTCATGCAGGCAGACATCGATGGCACTGCAGTCAACTCTCAGCCTACCCGAGAATCGTCCCTGCCTTCACCACCTGTCAAGTCCGTTCTTCTGGCCGGTGACTCCAACGTATCCCGGCTAACGACAAACGTGCTTGACATGGTGGGTGGTGACGTACGCTGCAATATCTCGGGGCAAGGCGGCGCCACGTTATGCAAGGTGATAGCAAACGTACGTCGCCATATTGCCATATATAACACACAGCCGATGGACCAGCTCGTCATGCTGCATGCCGGGCTAAACGATATCTTAAAGAGCCCATCTAGTGATATTGTCGAGGTGTGGAGGCGGTAGCTGGATGACCTGGTGACGCTCTGCGAAGCCAACAACGTTAGGCTGACAGTCTGTTCTGAACCGGTAGTAACAGGCGGCCCAGGTAGAGACCGCCGCGCGGATTGCGAGGTTGTTAACGGTAAAATGTCGGCTAAATTTAAGAATTCGGCCGTGTTTTATCGTGACTTCTCGTATATCCAGCGCTGTGCCCGGTCTATGAACACAGATGGTGTCCATTTTAACCGCCGTGGAGCAAGTCAGGAGGCCAGGCCTATCGCCCGTGAAGCCGCCAGTTTCCTGGGAGTGAAACCAAATATTGGGGGACTTAACAATAAGTTCAGTGCAACTCGGCGTCAGCCAGATAACCATTCCTTCCGGGCATTTCCCTCCCCTGCTGCCGGCAGCAGCAGAAACAACTTCAACAGCCAATCCGGGATTGCTCCTTTTCAACACCGTCCTCCACCTCTTCCTCCACCACCGGTTCTCCCCGCCATTTGGCCCCCCCGATCGTTGTTGTTCCCGGCCTAGCAATGCCTGCAGAACAGGGCGACGACGAGAACTCTACCGCACTTCCGCTGCTGCCCGAGCTCGGCGCCAACCTCTCGACCAATGCTAGAGTTAGGTTGCTTCCGTACCCACTTATGTTTCCGGTGCCAGCGAGCGGAGCGCAGCAGACTGTGGGGGAGTCGACCGGCCCAAGTTTTGCCGCAAGTATACTCACTAGTCCAGTCGAAGAAGGCGAATTTGTAGATGCCGATAGCGATGATGTAGATATTGATAGCGATGATGTAGATCTTGATAGCGATGACGTAGATGCCGATAGCGATGAGGTTGGTGCGAGAACGCTTGAAAACCAATCCGAAGACACCACCATCGACCACGATTCGGTTAGCAACAAAGATTGGACCACAGTGTCTGAATGACTCGTCTTGTAGACGATTGTGGACTTCTTGACAACCTTAGTGATTGAGCTCGCAAGTAAGATAGAACGGCTCTACTGGGTAAATGATACACTTAAGAACATTAATCTCGTTGTATGTTCAAGCCCCGTCCATGCCTACCTACAAGCGACGCGTATATACGTTTGTAGGGTAGTGTGCCAGCTCCGTACAGAACTCCTCAAGCACCGATACGTACTCAGCATCATAATGTAAAAAAAAGTCCGCATCATACTGTAAATAAATAAACCTCATCACATTATTCTCTAATGACCTTTGTCTTCGACTAATTCTAGAATTAAAAACATTTTTAAGAAGGTTGCTTTTAATTCTAGACTATCCTCCGTCCCTTACGGGCTTGGAACTTAACCTGAGGTATATTTTCAATGCACCGAGGGCCGGACATGTTAAGATATCTAGCGTTTCCCTAACAGTCCTTGTGGCAGCATGGCCGCTGACTCTCCGCGGTATGGTTTATCATCTATTCTCAATGAGCATCGCTCAAGGAAAATTCGATCAACAACAGGGATCGAACCGGCGACTAAATATACTCTCACGAAACCCGAAATGATAGATTGCAATTAGGTATTTTTTTAAAGCTTTTGAACTAGAGTCGAAGTGGCAGGAGAACATATTTTCCAGGAACTTATCAAGGTAAGCGTTGAAGCATCAGCCATTTTTCTTTATAGGTATATTTTGTTATGAGGAGAGAAGGAATCTCAGTTAAACCGTAGAATAGTGTTTGTCGAGGACCCACAACGGTTCGTTTGCTCTTTGTTGGAAAATACGAGATTTCGCATTCCAACGGGAATTTTACCGCAGGAATACTATTGGCAGGGGTGCCCCGTCGCCCCAGGAATATGCAGTAGTGCTTGAATACGGGCCAGTTCTAGCAGGGCCGGGTTAGGACGTAGATGGAACTCGACCAAGGCCTAGTTGCTTCCAATACATTGAGGTCCAAAATATCATTATTTCTAATCTAGCCAAATCATGTTTAGTATTTCCATCGTCGTTACTTATCACGGCGTTGGTGTCTGACCTCCCAGAAAACAAGTTAAATGTTCGTCTGCTAGCGAGACATTACTTTCAATAAATGGTTTAATAAAGAGCATTTGATATTTATTGTTCAGGATGGTAGCAGTGCCATAGCAAGCAGGGCCCGTGTTGCAATGCCATAATGCAGAACAGTTGGCCCTATAGGGAGCAGCAAGTAGAGACCGACCAACCACGCGTACGCAAAGGATGCGTGACAGTAACAGGAGAGATGGTATTTAAGCTCTCATTCTCTCCCGAGAACACCCAGAGACAAGAGACTTTTATTGTAGACACCGTCGCTACAGCTAATAGAATACAAGAAAACCTTGTTCGCCGAGGAAAGTGGAAATTGTATGATTATAAGGGCCAGGCTTGAGCCTCACTGTGCCCTTAGAAGGAACTTTACGTTCTCTAGTTGTTCAGTTGCCTCCGACCGTCTGCGCCAACACATCATCGACGAAACGCATTTACAACAACAGATAGCACACCTGGGATTATCCCGTTATCGTGTGAATTATCGGATGAATACGAGAGTCTACTATCCCAGCAGATAGATGCTTAATTCTCTTTTCTAGAAGTTCAAAGTGCGATTGAAAAGTCGAAGAATAAGAAGGCCTTCGAACCCGACCTCGTCCGGAATGAATATATAAAGGCGGCGGCCTTCCTAACGCCCTTTTGGACGGCACTCTTTAACAACAACTTGGAAAAAGGTGAAATTCCAGCAACCTGGTCGGAATGCTTGCTAAAGGTCATCCCCACAGGCAAATGTGACCCGCTCTTCCCATCCTCTCTACAAAATATTGTCATGCCTCCTGGCACGCCGGCTTAGCTCCTATTCCGAAGCATCCCTTCGGAACAGCATGGATTTGGTGCCAGACATTCCTCAATGATCTCATCCCAGGAGTTTTTAGACGATGCGAAGCACTCGGTCACCGTCAAGCACCACGCACTGTACGCTGTATTTGTAGGCTACAAGGCGGCGTTTGACACTTCCCCCAGGGATATTGTTATGGAGAAGCTAGCTGCCGCGGGCGTGGGCCCACGAGTTTTGGGAATGGCAGCTATCCTAAAAGCAAACCCGGTCATTCTGACGGCATTCAGGAATACCAGCCTTTCCTATAAACCACCGGCTACCTCCAAAGCGATAATCTCAGCCCGCTTTTACTCTCAGTCTTACTCAGTGATCTTCCGGGCCTTATCAATGAGCACTACCCCTGTGTCGGCATAACTCTCTATGCCGATGACCTTGTGGTATATAGTAGAGTGTTCATGGATCTAAAAAGGTCTCTGAGGATGCTGGAGATATACAGCAAGCAAAATAATTTAACGATAAACGTATCGAAGACAAAGGCTATAAAATTCAGATCCGGGGGATTCCTGAAGAGAAGTGATCGGCTCAGCTTGGGCGAAGTTTCTGTAGAATTTGTCTCTGAGTTTACTTACCTGGGTGTTAAGCTAACGCCAAGCGGCACACCCTTAGCGGCCCACATATCTCAGCGAATTAATAGCAGCATAGTCGCCATGACCTCAATCCCGGCTCCACAGAAACTCTCAGTAAAAACAGCTCTAATACTGTTTAACCTGAAAGTGGCATCTTATGATATAACATTAATATGGAAACATATATCCGCTTAGCAGCTTAGCGCTCTCGACACGGTCAAGGCAATGTTTCTTAAGAGAGTTTTGGGCTTCCCTAAAAATAACTTGTAGTCTGCCGAGGACTACGCCGTTCATCGAGGATCTGGTAAACCGCTTTCAACTTCCGACTACCGCGTCACTGCGAGAGTTCCGTAGGCACTTCGAGCAGAAGATGAGAGAAGTGCCAGAAGCGTTCTATAAAACACCGGCAATGTTGGACAATACATGGATGGAACCGCTCTTTGAGCAACGACACGTTTTCACCCGCTACTCCGTTCATGGGTTCCACCACAAACTGTGCCACCGCACTGGGTTCCATAACCCTTCCGATGAGTGTTGCTGCAAATTTTGCGGCCTTGTCTGCACCAAATATCATGAAACATGTCGGTCAGCGCCAGCTATCTGGGCGTTAGGTCGCTGACATTTTCCGGAGATGCATATACAACATGTTCTATATATGTCCAAGGTTAACGGCAACAAATGCCGTTTTCTAGATTTAATGAATACGTGTAATTTAATGTAATCAATCAATCATATTTATGTCACTCAAATAGAGTATGTACAAAATAGTTCATGCTATTATTAAACATAAATACTTGTTGTTTTGCCGTTCCACCGAGAGAAGAAGTGTAAAGGTCTTCGTTGCAGTGCCGGACAATCAACCGCGTGGTACTTAGCGCATTGCTGCGAGCAGAACCGACAAATACACTGAGTAATATAGTCTTCATGAAACTCCCTACGGGAGCATACGAGGTGATGGAACCCGTGAACAATGTATTTGGTATATACATGCCTGTCATCGCAGGCCACCCCGGCCCACAACCAAGGAGACCTAAAGACGTCGAGCGTGCTTACCTCCGTCGCTGCTTCCGTGAATTTACGTCGCCACTCTCCCAAGAAATGGTTAAGTGGCTCCGTCAATCGCATACACAGCCTAAGCCAAAGCATCTCCACCATCGGTGCGCAGTCCGACAATACATACACGAAGCGGCTTCTCGCCTTGATTGAAAGGCAGAGTACTCGCTTCACGTATAGTGTGAAGCACTTTTCAAGCAAATAAAAATTAGCTTGAGATAGGTGTTGCTACACTCTATCTAAACTATACGCCAACTTTGGCAGAGTTTTTATATATGGTTTATTTCGCAATAACATTGCATTTCAAGATGGTACATAATTTCAGTACAATTCATTCCTTTTATACAATTTAAACACTTCAGCGACCGTCCCACCCGGCGAAAAAGTGCAAAGACCGCCGATGCTTCTGGCAGCTCGCTGCGTGGTATTTAGCGCATATCTGCGAGCAGAACCGGCAACGACATTGATCGTCAACTTGGTGAAATCCTTGAGTCGAACATACCAAGTGATGATAGCCATGCACAATGTATCTTGTGTACACGTGCCGGCTAGTGCATGCCATTCCATCCCAAAGCTCCCTGGCGAGGTACACATCCAATTGCGCTACCTCTGCCGAGGCCTCGGTCACTTTTCCCTGCCACTCCAACAAAAATTGTTGAAGTGGTCCAGTAATAGGTGACCTAAGCCTGACTCTGATTGTTTCCACTGCCGGCCCGCAACCCGCTAGCAGGTACACGAAGCGGCTTTTTGCCGTCCGGGGTAAGCAAAGGACCCGCTTCATATATATTGTGAAGCATCTTTCTAGCTGCGCAAAATTTGCCGCTGAAAGATGGCCCCACACCCTGCCAAGGCTGTAGCTCAACATTGGCACAATCTTAAGCTCATAAAGACGCACGGCCGCACTCAAAGACAGTCGTCGAGGGTCTCTCACCTCTGTGTGAATAGAGGTAATAGCCGCTCGACACCTGTCGGCGATGTGCTGGGTAAAGGTCGTTCCCATAGTGTAGCCTCAGACCCAGATACGGGAAAGAGTTGACAAACTCCAGCGGTTGGCCACAACAGGGTATTACGTCTGCTGCGGCCAATCGACCCCCACGGCGAAACTTCATGGCTTTCGTCTTCCGCGCATTTATTTGCAGGCCCTTACGGTGAAGGTAACTTTCGACGTCGCCGACAATTCGACGAATGGCACCGCGGTCCCGGTGGGCCACTACTATGTCATCCGCATACATTTGGCAGAGTTTTTAACATAAACAAACGCACTGCCGTACCGACGGACAGTCGCCGTACATCTCCGACCCCTCCGTAGAGAGCTGCCAGTGCCGAGTTAACACTGTTCTCGATGTGTGTAGTAAACGATGTTCCCCTGTAGTGAATCCGGAGACCCAAGTATGGGAAAGAGTTTACAAACTCCAATGGCCTCCCGCAGCAACGAATAACGTCGTTTGCAACTAAACGCTCACCGCGACGAAACTTAATCGCCTTGGTTTTGCGTGAGTTTATTTCTAGCCCTTTTTTAATGAGATACGCCTCTACCATAGCGGTAATGCGCGAGATGGCACCAATGTTACGATGAGCAACAACGATGTCATCAGCATACATCACTACCACGGCATGCTGAAACTCTTGACGCACGTATTGAACAAGGTCGGCCAGAAGCAGCGTGAACGAGATGCAGCTTAGTGGGTCCCCCCGAGGAGTCCCAACATTCTGCGTTAGCTCACGCACGCCGCTCCTTCCCTCGACCAACAGTGTATCATCGTCGAAAAACTAGAAATGAATCGCAGAAGGGCTCCACCTATGCCAATCTGTCTAAAACAATCAATCATAAGATCGCGCGGAGCCTTGTCAAAGGCCTTGACGCAGTCAATGAAGACTGCATACAGGTGGCCTCCTGGACGAGACACCGCCCGCTCTACTTCGAATTGCAAAACGTGGATGGCGTCGCGGGTCCCCCCGCCTTTTCTAAATCCGAACTGCCCGGGAGGCAGAGCATGGTTTGCTATATTTGCAATCCTTTCAATAATCAGCTTACAGAATATTTTCTTGAGCGTTCGCTCAGACGCCACTCCCCGGTACAGATTTGGGTCACTTCTATCGTCGCCGTGTTTACCCTTGAATAACAGAGAAAGCCTAGCAATGTGCCAAACTTTGGGCATTCGCCCTTCCTCTATAATTCTATTAAAGAAATCACAGAGGATCCCCTTCAAGAGCGGCTCCGATTGCACCCAATGCTCGTACTAGACCCGATCTGGCCCACTACTTTTCCATCTAGGAAGGGATCGGATAACTCGGCATACTTCTTCTTCCTCAAAGGGAAGATTCATTGTGTGCTGCTCAAGTGTAAGTGGATACTCAACCTCTGCGGCCGAGTTTTTTTACGTGAGGGTTGAACAGCAGATTCGTCAAGTGACGCTCTACCTGCTCGTCACTCAGTGAGTGCCGTATCCTCTTACGAGAGCGGTTTATGTAGGCATCTCAATACCGACTGGAAGCGCGGCTAAATCGAGTTGACGGGTCGGCTTCATCTGCGAACGTTTCTGCTGTTCCTGCCCTAGAGCAGGCACGCGTACTACAGCTCGTACAAGTAGATGCTTTCTCGAAGCAAGCTCCAAAACTTCAAAGCTTTGAAACTCAGTAAGATCAAGATTATGAAACAATAAGTCAATGGTACTCCTGCCGCTATGGCAGACGTAGGTGAAGTCATTTCGTGCATTAGCACACACAAAACCCACATCATCCAGAAGCTGCAGGAGAACTTCCCCTTTGTCGTTATTGGCTCCCTCATCTATTCTGCAATTAAAGTCACCTCCAACGATTGTTGGAGCCCTAAATGTCGGAGGGAGATAAAACACGACAATGTTAACACTTCCGGATGAAAGTGTCATATAGTATTCATCTTTTCTTATACATCGCATAGGGCACAAATAGTTACGTAGATAGACAGAAAGTCCTCCTATTATTCTGCCCAATCCTCCAACAGGCATGGCGGCCAGCTGATGAAACCCTTGCATCTCATCAAAGTGCAGTTTTTCCCGCTGGAACGTCTCTACCAAGAGGGCGATGTCTATTTCTCGAAACAAATCATCTGGCATTAGATCCATTGCCCTTTTAAGACCTTCACAGTTATACAATAGTATTCGTCGAGGTATGGTTGCCTCCGAACACACCTCTGTACCACTATCTAGTCATTTTGAGGGGTGAGGACCGTTTTTAGCCACAAAGCTTTGCATGACCATTTCTCGAATGGAGCGGCGCCGTTCCAGCGACGGAAATACACACCCTTCATCCAGAAGTCCTCCTTGGACATCGCACGAAGTCCTTACTCTCAGGTACAACGCAAAATACAGCCCATTTACCTTTTGTATGCAATTTAAATATTGCATCAACTTTTATATCTTTGTCGGCCAGCCAGCCTCGCAGATCCATTGCCGACGTATCTGCAACTAGTCCTTCTACTCGAAGAGCTTTGAAAATAGGTTTGTTGATTTTTGCAAATACTTTACATACTTTCAAATCACTATTCTCTTCTGCTGCACATCCCGCCCGGAGACGGTTAGCCGTTCTCCGTTTATATGTAACGGGAATGAACCTTTTCTCCTTGTCCCCTTCACTCTGCCTCTGCGGTACGTTGTTTTCATCCTTCTCCGCAAGTCTCAGCTCAATCGCGCCGCTTTCAGCTGGAGCTGTTGTGCCGCTCGATCTCTCCTTCGCCTTTTTCCTCTTGAACGGCTTTGCACCACCACCACCTCCGCTACTGCTTTTGATGTTGTTGTTGCTTCTCTCCGCCGAATTGGCTTTGTCGTCTGTCTCCTTGTGCATCTCCAGTGCGACGTCATCAGCTCGGCCAGCTGGACAAGCTATTGATATAGCTGTCAGTGAAGCTGCGCCGGCCGCACCATCTACTGAGACGTGGGGGAGACATATCTCCATATCTTCAGTCTCGCCACCGTTGGCGCCGTCTAGCGGTGTCGTGGGGAGTTTCCTTGGTGCAGTGCAATTCGCGGGAAGTTTCGAAACTTTTGAAACGTTCGAATCTGGCACCCTGCCACTATCGTTTGCGCTTTGTTTGGCGCATTTTCCGGGTTTTATGAGTGTGGTGTCGCGTTTGTTCTTCTTGCCTTTATTGCTGGTAGTCCCGATGTTAGTCCGAACGTTCACCTGCTCCATGGCGTCGAAGAGCTTCAGCCTGCTGTACAAGAGTAGCCGTGCCAGCTGCAGCAGCTGTGCTTCTGGCGTTACCACTGTGCCTGGACCCCGAGCCGAACAATCCGCGCATTTTTCACGTGAATAGCCTCTTCGGAGGTTCCTCGTTCTTCACAGTCCTTGTGTATGGCCACCAAGTAACAACCAGAACACAAATTCCAGGCGGAATCGGCTGAAAAACCGGAGCCGCAAACGAAGCAGCCTATGCTGGGCGCCGCCATCTTGCCATCATTACAATGTAATTTTTATCAACAATACTGAAAGGTGATGTAATAATAGATAATAAAAGGGGAGAAACTCGTAAGGGTAATGCATCGCTTAACCACTCCACTTATAATCTGTCTATCGTCACTTGTCACACGCTCACATTTTTGTTTGTTTCAAGAAGTGGACATCGCTCTCTTGGTGGAGATTTTCTAACAGAAGGAAGTTCCTTTCGATGAGGATTGGGTGAAAGTACAAAGTGTTACAACTAAGAACAAATAGGCGAATTCAACAACTAAAACGATATGCAGTTTACCAATGAACGCACAACCTGCTACTAATAAGCGTAATTAAAACGGTGCAAGTAGCGAACAATTAATGGTATTTACCATGCATGTGTTTTTCATTTCTGCCCCATGTCTCGTAACAACCTACAGCTGAGATAGGTAGCTACACAAACACAGTAGACTAGAGAAAAAAACAAATTTCTAATCCGCAAGACCCACTGCTCTGACAGATTGCGTCTACCAACGTAGGCGACGTTCTAGCTGAGTTACTCTTAAGAATCAACTCTATCTCTCAAGTTTCGGCTGCATTTGCACTTGACACTGCGGGACCCAAAACGGCTTTGGCCAGTATGCTTCTTTGTTTCTAAATTACAAACATATTGACATACACTATGAACAAATAAAAAAATATATATATATATGGCATTTGAAACGTACAGGTACTTGGGCAAATTACTTGAGTTATATATTTTATGAGAGCTGTGCAAAAAATGATCAACGAGGGTGGCGACTGTTTACAGAAATCCAGTAATACGTGCAGCAACTATGCTTGGACGCCCAATGTACCCGAAAAACCAAGCTGCGAAACCACGCAGATCAAGAGATGTACTAGGACTTCGTTGGGACAGTGCGCACAGCCCTAGTCTCTCTTTATGGGGCGGTAGGCGATTGCCCATTCCGACGACAGTGGAAATCTTCCACCTCAACACTGATACGTACACTATATTTCAAACGTCGAAGTATTTAGTTACGAATGGAACGGTTGACCTGTATCGACAGGAAATGCAGTCTCGCTGAACAAGTTTAGGTATGACCGCCTACAACGAAAGGTTGCAATATAGCCGTACCGCAACGGGAGATTGCTTGCAGTAGTATAGATAGGAGAGGCTCCGCTTTGAGGCGGCACACAGAGGGGTTTACTGACATACTATTCTTTTCGATGTTCATGATGTTCACGAACACGCGATTGATCACCTTGAACAAGCGAGGTAGTGACCTGTTCTTTCTTCCACTGATGAATGCCGATCGAAATGCGGATTTTCGGGAGGGGTTTCTGCCACCGCGCAGGGTCCAAGTGTCTACCAACCGATCTCAGCAGATCGGTTGGTAGACACTTGGACCCTGCGCGGTGGAGGCGACTGGAGGCGGATGCGGCACGCTTAAGCGACCTCTCACTGCCAATACGCCTATATCCCTCGCCACAATGTCGTCTTCTGCTCGCTCTCTTACATGCTTCGGTCGACCTATAAAAGGGGCAGGCTCACTCGATAGCACCATCAGTCGAGCACTCAAAGTCGTTCAGCACAGCGTTGCTTCGTTGCATCCAAAGCGAGAACGTTCAACCAACTTGAAGTTACTCAGCACAGCGTTGCTTCGTTGCATCGAAGAAGTACAGTCAGCTCGAAGAAGAAGAATGAAGATCGCAGCTGTGTTCCTACTTGCCCTCGTGGCGGCACAGAGTGACGCGGCCCACTGGGATTTCCTCGTGAAGCCGGCCAGCATTATTGCCGAACGGTTTGCGATAGCGTTCAAGCCCGTTTTTGAATCGTTATTGGCCTCTACGCTGTCGGGCGATATAAACCCGAATCGTGACGGACTCGAGGCCGTGTCGGATGACGCAGGAAGCCACGAGTGGATTATAACGGATACATTCGACGACCCTACTGAACCGGATCTCTCAAGCAGCAACTCGTTGACTGCGGCAAATATCACAGACAGCGACTTGTCAACTCTGTCGTCTGACTTGGAAACCGATTCAGTCGAAGATGACGAGGAGATGATGGCATCAACCTTAGAGGGTGATGTCATTGACAGTGATGATCTGAATGCCACCGTCGTCGACCTACCGCCAGAGGTGCTCGAAATTGCCCAGAAGCTCATTGACGAAGATTATTTCGATGCCAACAGCACAATCGTTGTTGTTCCCGGCCTAACAATGCCTGCAGAACAGGGCGACGACAAGAACTCTACCGCACTTCCACTGCTGTCCGAGCTCGGCGGCAACCTCTCGACCAATGCTAGAGTTAGGTTGCTTCCGTACCCACTCATGTTTCCGGTGCCAGCGAGCGGAGCGCAGCAGACTGTGGGGGAGCCGACCGACCCAAGACTTGCCGCAGGTATACTCATTAGTCCAGTCGAAGAAGGCGAATTTGTAGATGCCGACAGCGATGAGGTCGATACCGACAGCGATGAGGTCGATACCGACAGCGATGATGTAGATACTGATAGCGATGACGTAGATGTCGATGGCGATGAGGTGGATGTCGGCAGCGATAAGGTGGACGTCCAATCCGAAGACATCACCATCGGCCACGATTCGCTTAGCAACAAAGACTAGACCACAGTGTCTTAATAATTCGTCTTGTAGACGATTGTGGACTTCTTGACAACCTTAGTGATTGAGCCCGCAAGTAAGATAGAACGGCTTTACTGGGTAATGATACACTTAAGAACGTTAATCTCGTTGTATGTTCAAGCCCCGTCCATGCCTACCTACAAACGACGCGCATAAACGGTTGTAGGGTAGTGTGAAAGCTCTGTACAAAACTCCTCAAGCACTTATATGTAATCAGCATCATAATGTAAAAAAATCAGCATCATACTGTAAATAAATAAACCTCATCACATTATTCTTTAATGACCTTTGTCTTCGACTAAACTAAATATACTCTTCATGAAACCCGAAATGATAGATTGTAATTAGGTTTTTTAAAGCTTTTTAGAAGTAGAGTCGAAGTGGCAGGAGGACATATTTTCCAGGAACTTATCAAGGTAAGCGTTAATGCACCACGCATTTTTCTTTATAGGTATATTTTGCTATAAGGAGAGAGGGAACCTCAATTAAAACGTAGAATACGTCTGCTCTATACTGGAAAATACGAGATTCCGCATTCTAGCGGGAATTCTAGCGCAGGAATACTATTGACAGGGGTGCCCAGTTGCCCCAAAAATGTGCAGTAGTGCTTGAATACGGGCCAGTTCTGGCCAGGTTAGGACGTAGAAGGAACTCGACCAAACGGTTTTTGAGCTCACTCAGGAGATTTTTCCCACCGTCGGTGATTAATTACAATAAGTATGAGTATATCTCTAAAGTACTTGCATAGTTATGGACAGGATTCAGTGGTGCCGTTTGCATTTGGAACAAAGTAGCTTCATCGGCTGGTCTGTCCAAGTCAAAAAGCAAATTGTATTGCGCAGTGTTAGCGTTTAGAGGTCGTGAGTAGCTTTCGAGTGTTTCATGTTGACTTGTCCGAGCCTACAGCCTTGTGGAGACACTGACCGAAAGAGAAAGAGGGCGAGGGCGAGATACGGGAGAGATGTGGCAAGATGCTGAGCACGGAGCCCGTAAACTGCTCCGTGCTCATCATCAGAGGGCGCCAAATAGACGCGGTCCGTTGAACGGCACCGAAAGAAGGGCATGTCAGTGTTCCCCTGGATATGAGTTAGCCTGCCTTCGCATGCAGATGGGCTCACGCTGCTCGCGAGGCGCTGACTATCTCGCCTTTTGTTGTCCGGCAATGATAGTATTGCTTTACACGGAGCGCACCTTCAGATCGGACTAGACGACTTGAGAAAAGATCGATTGTGTTTACGCTTAGCCCGCCAGATAATGTTCTGTATGGGAAAATACAGGGAAAACCTTACAGACCATGCTTTGGTGTTGTTGAGGACAACCCCAGTTAGTAGTTCACTTCGATGTTGCTTCGTGTTCTCAGGTTACCTGAAGTTGGACACGCTAAGGGACTGCAGTTGCGAGCGGAGTGAGTGGATGCGGGCAGGGCGAGCCCGGGCACCGGTTTTCGATCCAACACCCTGATGGACGTCGCAGTCAGCGCCTCCTTCCGTGGCCGACGTGGTGTAAGTACGAAGTGTTACAACTAAGAACACATAGGGAACTTCACCATCTATAACAATATGCAGTTCACCAATGAACGCACGGCCTGCTACTTAAAACGTAACTAAAATACGAGAACGGTACAAATAGCAAACAATTAATGGTATATGCTTCGACGTGTAACAGGTAAGGTATCATCGCACGTGTTCTTCATTTCTGCCCTATGAATCTGGTAACGACCTACAGCCGAGATAGGTAGTTAAACAGACGTAGTAGATTAGGAAAAAATCAAGTTTCTAATCCGTAAGACCCAGTGCTCTGACAGATTGCGTCTACCAATGTGGACGACGTTCTAGGTGAGCTACTCTAGAGAGTTATGATAACTACAGACATATTTCAATCACTTATTTATTCGTTTGCACATCGTTGCACATTCGTTTGCACTATGCGTTTGTATTTCTATGTTACATACGTGCTGACATACATTATGTACTCGAAAAACCAAACAGCGACACCAGGCCGATCGAGAGATATGCTAGGACTTCAATCGTCACGATGAGCCTGTGACAATGTATGATCAGCTGTATCTAAACTCTGTTCAGACTACATATTGTATTTTTCAAAAATAAAGTAACCACAGGCGTTTAATCACGCAGGGCAACGTCTACTCAATATATATATATATATATATATATATACTAGGACCCGTGCAGAAGTATTAGACAAATCATCGATGACATTTGTACAGAAATTAGGTTTAATATGCATAAAGCGCAATATCTTGCTTTAGTTCACCGTTATTTTGGTCTATATCAAATTAAACCGTGAGGTTCAGAAGATCCTTTAAAGCAGAGCTTCGAATTGCATTCTTTATTTATTCATGGGAGCATTGTGGGCCTTTTCACGCAACGCAAAGCGTCCATGAAGGTATTTCTTCACAGAACAGAGAAAAAAACCGCACAAGCCAAGTGCGCTAAGTAAATGGGGAGCTAATTGCGCGTTCCAGAAAGTAATAGGCGGCAGACCAACCAAGCGCATTAATTCACTGACAGAGGTGTTCCTTGTCGTAAGAAAGCTGGAAATAAACGCCATGACGAACCAGGCTGTGTAATTTAGAAAAATGGATTGATTGGCTGCCAACGACATTATACGTTGCCACAGCCAATTCTAATAAGTCGTCACCTATTTCCGGTATGTGGGCCTTTGACTTAATTATACCGGGACGACCCTCACTGGAACATTGTCGAGACGGTGCGCACAGTCCTAGTCTATCTTTATGAAGAGAGAGGCGACGCCCGGCGATTGCCCATCCCGACGGTAGTGGCAATCTTCCATTTCAATATTTAGCGGTTAAGGTTAAAAACGCCACATACAGTACTAATCGAATACTTTATCTGAGAATGGGAAAATTAAGTTAAACGGGAAGTCGTAAAAATCGACGAGACCTGGATATTTTCAGCGCCTCTCACCTCAATTCTGGCCTTGCATGTGACAATCGCCACGTCTATACCAGGTCTATACTAGATGGTCTGTTCGAACACGAACTTTCACGAGAAGTACACGGAATGCGTCTGTCGACTGTGCTTGGGCGTTACAAAGTATCATGCGTCTGCTTGCCTGGCTCTCGCAAAGAAAGGATTGCACTGTCTCTCTCGAATAACATGCCGAGAACAGCTGACAACTGTATGGGCATCATTGTTATATGCATACACAATATGAGTGAAATAATCGTGGTCATGATTATGAATAAACTATTTTTTGTGAGTTCAAGACGGTCATGCAAACTCGTATGCAACAATAAGCACACATGCAATGTATCTCTTCCAGCGATTCTAAAAAGGCTGTTTAGGTAACACTGGTTAATTGATTGATTGATTTATTCGCTTAATAGGTGTGTGTTCATATATCACCATTTTATATCAGGGGCGCATAACGCTGCAGCTATTAATTATCTACGTTGTAGTCCGCCGTTTTTTGCCTTTATGTGTTGAGCACCTTTCATCGGGATAGTCTCTGCTTTGTAATCTCTACCTGTGCCTTTTCTGCATGCTTACCTAATCCTAGCGCTTCCCCTAATTTTAGATCCCTAACCCCTTCTAAGTGCTCACACTCCCTAACCAGATGATCTATCGTTTCTTCTCTTTTACCGCATATCTGACATATCGTTGTTTCTAATTTTTCGTAACAATTTCGCTGCACCCTCGTGTCTAACTTACCGGCTCTCGCATCCGCTAACAGCCCGCTGCCTCTTGTATTATCATATAACCATGCTACTTCACCCTATTCCGATTTTATATTCCCGTATACTTCCTTTAAACTAGTTTTCTGCATAAGTGCTGTCCGCCACTTCTCTATGTATGCTATCTTTACCCTACTTTTAATTTGCCCACTGGACATAACAGTGTCTGCCCATTGTTTACTACTGAGTCCTATTTGTCTTGCCGCAAATTCTACCCTCCTGTGCTATTTTGTTTTTACTCCCATTGCCCCTTTTACCCATTGTATCTTTTTAACCCATCGTTTGTTATTCAATGTCCTAATTCTACTACAGTATATCAGCTTAATTTGCACTTCTCTTTCAATGAATTTGGACATACCGCCTTCCCCTTCGAGAAACTCTCTGCTACAATTAAAGCGGCATCCCAATGAGATTCGAATTACTTCTCTTTGAATCCCTTCTAACTTTCTCCATACATCCGAGCTATGCACTAGAACAGCGTTTTCAAAAGTCAGCGCTGGAACATACAATGCCTTCCAAATGTCTCTTGTAACTACATATCTATTGAACCCTCATAGACTCTTGCACCTTACCGAATTCCTACCCCTGTCTGCTTTCTTTATTCTTAATATTTCTTCCTCCTTTATTAATTCTCCCTTGGACGCTATAGTTACACCTAAATATTTATATCGATCCCGTTACCCTAACTCCTTTTCCTGCAACCTTAGCTTCCGCTCTATTGTAACCCCCGAAAACACTAAAACAGCGCTTTTCTTTTCTTTATCATATCTAGCTCATCTGCTGCCTTCCCACAGGCTTCAAGCATTCCTTGAACCTCTTCTACGTTCCTTGCTAAAATAGCCATATTATCTGCAAACAACAGAAGAGAAATTCTAAAGAAGGTTTCTTTTTCACCGATCTGCCACCCCAACCCGGTGTTATTTACCTTTCTAGCGATTCTTTCTATGTATATTAGAAAAAGAACTGATGATAAAGAGCATCCCTGTCTCACTCCTTTAGCAACACTATATTCACTCCCCCTCCTTTCGTTTAATCATTACTGTGTTTTCCCTATAAATTTCCTCCAGTAAGACTATCCAACCTACGTCAAATCCTTCTTCTGCCATACATTTATAGTACAGTGTATCTCTATTAACCATAGCATAAGATTTTTTTAAGATCCAAAAAGCCCCCAATACAACCCTGTCCCCTGATCCTGGATATTTCAACTATTTGATTCAGTAGAAAGATATGGTCGTCTAACCTATATCCTTTTCTAAACCCACATTGCCATTCCCCAATTTTACCATTCGCTTCTAACTTTTCTTGTATCCGGCACTTAAAAATTTGCATGAAAATACGGTACGTAATCGGTGTAATAGTTATGGGTCTTCTATTTCTCAAATCATTGTTATCGACGCCATCCTTTGGCAGCAAAGATACCCTTCTCTTACGTCAACTTCTCGGGATGCTACCTCCGGCAAAGATGTTATTAAAAACTTTGGATAAATAACTTTTGTAGTTCTCTCCCAACGCATTTACAATCTCCATTACATATGCCCAGAATCGCTTTACCCGTTGTCCCCTTGGAGCCCCTAATATACTAATAAATTCCTGTTCGTCTTGCCGCTTTATTCCTTCTTGTACCAAATACTGAACCATTGCCTTTGCCTGCATATATCTTTGCCAGTATTCCTCGCCCTTACCCTGGTCTCTAGTTACTATCTTCCTGTGCTTCCTGCTCCACTTTTTTTTTCTAATATAGCCTCCTCAATCTCCCTATTCCACCAGCCCTTTTCTCCCTCTCTTACGCCCTTAACTACTTTAAAGCATTCATCATATTTACCCCGTATTATTGTATGCATTTTATCTAATTCCATCTCTATGGTGTCCCTTAAAAGTTGTTTAATTTCATCTATTTTATGTGCCCAATTCTGCTTGTCTATTATCTTTTTGTCTAATTTCAACTTATTAGTAGCTCTTCCCCGTCCCGTAACTTCCACCCAATTATGGTCACTGCCAATGTTCCATTCCTTTTTTTCATCAACAATCATCTCTCCCACCCATTCCCGTATTTTTCCTTTGACCATAATATAATCTACACATGATCTATTTCCTTGACTATACGTATATTTTCCAACCACTACTTTATCTAAATTAAGTATATTTAGCCCTGCCGTTGATACCCATTGTAATAGCATTTTCCCTTCTATATCCTCTCCCCCGTCTAACTGATAAATGTGGGCGTTCATATCTCCAAGGCACATAGTTCTTATCCCCCGACTATTTGCGACCGCCTCTGTTAATCCACTGTACAGTTTTTTACTTTCCTCTAACGTATTACTCGGCGCCCTGTATACCCCTATAATTCTTGTTACCCCGCTAAGCCCTTCAATATCAACCACTATTAAATCTTTCATTTTTAATGCACTTACTTCTCTGCTTATTATGCTTTCTTTAATGTATATACCCACTCCCCTAAACCTATTTTCTCCTGCCCCCGTTCTTCTATTTGTCCCATACCAATTGTATCCATCCGTCGGAGAACTAAAATAAGTGAAAACCCTCACTTGTGTGGAACAAAATGCAAAACGCCCTCGCCATGCGACACCGACTTCCGACGGTCAAAAATGGTACAGACGAAACTGGGTCTTGGAGATATTTCGTCGGCCGCCCGCACGCTTTTGTCTACTGACGAGATCGCCCCAGTCGATCCACAAACCCTCGAGAGATCTGAAATCTCCGTTACCCCAGCGGAGGTCCGCAACGCAATTAGAAGTTTCCCCAATTGCTCCAGCGGGGGGCCCGATGGACTTCGCCCTCGCCACTTAAAGGATCTCATTGGTAGACCGGATGAAAACAGTAATCCTTTGCTGCTTTCTCTGTGCCGCTTTGTTACTCTGGCCATCAACGGACAACTACCAGATTTTATATTACCAATATTTTACGGAGCTTCTCTGATCGCTCTCCGGAAGAAGGACGGTGGAATAAGACCTATTGCAGTGGGACTCACTCTACGAAGACTTGTCGGCAAAGTCCTTGTCAAGAAATCAATCAAAGACATTGTTGAGTTAGTTGCTCCACTGCAACTTGGCTGTGGTATTAAGGGGGGTACCGAAGCTGCCGTACATGCCACCGCTGCATACATTGAATCACACAGAGCCGCAAACCATAAAATATTGGTAAAGTTGGATTTTCAAAATGCCTTTAACATGATGCAAAGAGACCACATTTTAAACTCGGTTAAACAGCGAACCCCGGCGCTGTACGCCGCTATCTACCAGATGTATCGCTTCCCGTCCAACCTCTATTGGCAAGGAAAGACTATGCTGTCGAAGTGTGGGGTGCAGCAGGGCGACCCGTGTGGGCCTGCCCTCTTCTGCAAAGGATTACATGAGCTTCAGGCACGACTGCAGTCAGAATTGCGACCGTGGTACTTAGACGATGGACTACTTGCAGGCGATTTGCCTGCTGTCCTTTCCGACATTAAGAAGGTCCAGGACTTCGAGGCGGTCTCGGGCCTGAAGCTCAACGACAATAAATGTGAGCTCCTTGTGTTATCGCACAACGACAGAGAGGAAACTGCTGCCGCAGTGCGGGCAAAACTACCCAATATCAAGTGGCTAACAGAGGAAAACGTTGAATTGTTGGGTGCACCGTTAACTGACGCAGCAGTTGCGGGTGCCCTCCAAAAGAGGCTCACGGATGCAAAACGGTGGTGCAGTAGATTAAAACATCTAGACGCACACCCAGCCCTGTATCTTCTACGGCAAAGCCTTTCCACGCCTCGTTTAACTTATCTTCTACGATGTTCTCCCTCGTACAAGAGAGATGACCTGCTCCACGTTCTCGACGAACTCTTCCGGACGACACTCGAATGCTTACTCAATGTGCGCCTAGGAGACAACGCATGGGCCCAAGCTACGCTGCCAATCAGCGCTGGTGGCCTCGGTGTCCGTACAACTAAAGATCTGGCCTTATCGTGCTACGTGGGCTCGATCACAGATTTTAAACATCTAATTGTTTCCATAGGCCCGGAAGGTACATCGGAGGTGATCGAACGGGCTCCGCGTACGAGCCTGGACGAATTTGAATCGCGGTGGGAGGCTCTACCGGTTTCCCCAACGCAAGAGTCTCTCGACCGCATTGTCGTAGAGCGAAAACAGGCCTATCTCCTGTCTCAGGCGCAAACCACGGTTGACAAGGCTAGACTACGAGCTTGCTTCGATCCGATGAGTGGCAAGTGGCTTCAGGCCCTCCCCTCGCCGCAACTAGGTACGATGCTGGACAATAACACACTCCGCATCGTGTCTGGTCTGCGGCTGGGGGAGTCGGTCTGTGCCGTTCATCTTTGCAACCGGTGTCGGTTCCCCGTAACAACAACAGGGGTACACGCTTTATCGTGCCGATACAGGGCCGGCCGCCACCCACGACACTATGCAATAAACGACGTCGTCTGTCGTGCACTGCATAGTGCACAGGTGCCGGCTGTGAAAGAGCCACTAGGCCTCAGCGCCAATAGTGGGTTACGACCCGACAGCAAAACTCTAATTGAAACTTACGGACCCATGGGTGAAGAAACGTCAAAATTTTTCAAGGAGCTTGGAAAAAGACTGAACGCAATCACAAGGGATCCTCGTTCTGGAGAGTTCCTACTGCAGCGAGTATCGATCGAGCTTCAGCGGGGAAATGCGGCGTCAGTCGAAGGGTCCCTCCCCTCCGCCGAAGGGTTCCCTGACATCCCGTAGGAATAGAGATGTTCCTAAAACTATGTTTGATTAAATAAAACGTTTTACGGAGTAAAAAAATTGTATCCATGAATCCCCGGTGGAACTTCTGCCTCACATAGATGTGTCTCTGTTACTACCATTATATCTACTCCTCTCTTTTCTATCAGCCTGTATAGTTCCTCCCACTTACCCGTTCTTCTACCACCTCTTATATTAAGCAATGCTATCCGTCGGAAAGGTGCTCTCTTATTTTTACCTTTTTTCCCTCTTCCATATCGATTTTGGTGTCTGCTTAAGATTTTTCGAGATTCGCAAGGTTGCCCATGGCCAACCTCCGAATCACATCCAACGCACCCTCTAGTTCCAAGACTCCTCGTTGTCTCGTTTCCATTTGTGTTTGCATTCCTCGATTGCTGTGCTTTCTGTTTAAATATCTGTTGTCCCCTTGTCTTCTGTAGCCATTGTCCCCCCAGTTTCTTCTCTGATTCATGCTGTATGCGGTGCTTTTGTTTCGCCATCCAATAATTTGTGGTGTCCTCCCTGTTTATTGTCACGCACCGCGTTCTTATTGTCAGGATGAGGGCTACACGGTGGGACGTACGGAGGTTTCGCTCACAAGAAAGAACGACACGATAACGTCGGTTAGCACACTAACCTCGGGAGCTTGGCGTGAGCGCGCGAAACTACCGGCCGTTCGGAGATGCCGTCGATTCGTTCTCATCGATGTCTCTGGCTCGTCTCAAATAGGTCATTATGTCGGTCCGTTATATACGCGCCGACTTGAAAGTGCATGCAGATGCGCTCTCCCGCCGCCGCTCCCGGGTGCTCTCATTTATTGATTTCTCAATAGATTTTACATATTACATAGTTTTGTGTCGTTTATGTATCTGTCATACTTAACATGCATAATTAGTAGTGTTTACTCTTATAGTTGTTTGTGTATTACAATAATTACACGTGATTCTCGATCTGTATTACTTAGCGTATGGGTTCGGCCGGCTGTCGATAGGTGGCCGTCTTGAATGTAATGTGCACGTCTTAGCGGTTACTGAATGTTCACTTACACATGATGATAGCTTCAAGAATGTTCCATTGCGCGCGTTAGCTACTCTTGAGTGTTCTATTGCACTGTGTTGATAGCTTCGAGAGTGTTCTATTACGCGTGGTGGCGGCTTCTAGCATGTTCTTTCTGTCAACGTCTCTCTTGCACGGCCGCTCTGACACCCGCGCCAATAGAGGGTGAAGCGGGTGTTGCGCTAAGAAGAACACAACTCACATAGTGTTCGTCACATTTTTATACCCATTTCCCGACACCCAATGAGTACTTCCCTAAGCTATCCTCATTTCATGTCTATATGGCATCTGTCTCTGATCTACAAATCGTGGTGGATATTCTTCTTGTTTTTCCTGTCTATGTGTCCCGAGGAGGTGGTGTTTGTATTTTAATTAGGAAAACGCTAAAATTTTGTGAGGTCAAGATGGATGACGATATTGAAGCATTAGCGCTGGATGTGTTTTCAAAATCATGTTCAGTCAGGACGGCATGTTTTTATGCTACGAATGCTGGATCGCTGGTGGAGCGCAAGAGTCGCATAAAAAGAATATGCTACTCTTTTGAAAATATATGTGATATTAATAAACCAATTTTAATTGTTGGGGATTTTAACCTTCCAAGAATTGACTGGCAAAATGTGTCCCTTTTAGATTCTCAAACCATGGAGGCTACTTTTACAAATGCTTGTATAACAAACGGTTTATATCAGCAAGTGACTGAAATTACGCGTCTACTAATGGGTACAAGAGACTCAATTGACAAGGAATGGCCAGATTGTAGTATAAACTCAAGTGATTTATCTAGTCATACAAACAGTCTTCTGTCGAATGAAACAATTTCAACTTTTACACCAAACGAAGACCCCAGGGGAACATTGATTGATTTAGTTCTTACTACCAATCCAGCTATAATAGAAGACTTATCTGTTTTTAAATCCCCAATACCCTCAGACCATAACGCTATTTCTTTTAACCTCTTATTTGATTCCGAATACCCTCCTATTGAGGAGGGAGGATATAATTTTTTTAAGGGTGATTACGACCAAATTATAAAAAAAACTAACATTTGTGCCATGGAGATATGTCTTTCTAAACTGTGATACCGTAGATGATATGTATAATCGTTTTGTTGATCAGATGCACGCTGTGATTGAGGAACTTATTCCTAAGCGCACTGGCAGGCCTAAAAATAACACTAAGCTTCGTGAGTATATCTCTAGTCTCGAATCACTCACTGAAAAAGACGCGAATCCGCGGTATGAGATCAAACTGAGTAAGGCAAGCAAAAGACTTCGGGTATTAGAATAATCAAATCTCGATTTTAAAAATTCAAAGTCGTTTTTTAGGTATGCCAATAAGCGCTTAAAGGGAGAAGAGGATATAACGGCACTAAAAACAGGTGATGTGGTTATCACAGATGATATCTCCAAAGCCGATGCCTTCAAAGATTTCTTTTCCTCTGTCTACGTGGCCGAAGCAGGTCCGACGAGTCCAGCGCTTACGTTCCCCCCGCCAACGTCATCAAAGTGTCGGTATTTATTTGTGTCGGAACATAATATCCTAAAGAAAATAAATAAACTTCTATCTAAATGTAGCCTTACCCCAGATTGTATACCCCCGATATTTTATAAAAAAGTGGCCCAGGTTATAACGGAGCCACTCTCATTAATTTATGCTAGGTCCTACGAAGAAGGTGTTGTGTCTGACGTTTTCCGACAATCTGTAATAACGCCTGTTCATAAAAAAGGATCCAAGTCAAATATTGATGACTATAGACCTGTGGCACAATTATCAATAGCGTGTATAATATTTGAAAAATTACTTGTGGATCATATATTTCACTTCATGCAGTCTGAGGGAGTGCTTGATGAACAGCAACATGGTTTTACTAAGGGAAAATCTACAGCAACTCAACTAGTTGAAATGGTCCAAGATTGAGCCATTTATATTAACAACAAAAAAACATTTGATTGTATTTACTTTGATTTTTCTAAAGCATTTGACAGAGTAAATAATTTTAAACTCGTACATAAACTAATTGACTTAAATATAGACAAGCACACTGTTTTATGGGTATCAAGTTATCTTACGAATCGGAAGTTTTGTGTGCGGGTAAATAACAGTTTTAGTCGGTATGGGGTGTGTCCCTCCGGCGTGCCTCAGGGGTCATGTCTAGGCCCATTATTATTTTGTATATTTATCTTAGATCTTAAAAACGTTATACCCGCAACACTTAAGTATAAACTCTACGCAGACGATCTTAAACTTTATGGGCTTTCTGGCACAGAAGCCGAGAGGGGAATATTACAGAAAACAATTAACTCCATCTCCGATTGGTGTGCCAAAAATGATATGATAATTTCGGTCCCTAAATGCGCCGTTGTGTGTCTGAAGGAAGACCACGCTTACAAACTTGATAGACAAGAGATACCCAGGGTTTTTAAAATGTACGAACGAATTTCTCAGTCGAATAGGCTTTCCATCTTTTTTAATATTCGCAAAAACAATCTGCACAGCACCCAAACCATATCGTCGAAAGTAGTTGCACGTTCTGACCAAATTAATAATATGTTTTCGTGGCGTTTGGCGAGAATGTTGAGAACCATGAACTAGTCATATATTCTTATTCTGTACTACCGCATATGTTACGCAATGGTACTATTTCATTCTATTATCTAGTAAATTGTTCTCTATACTTCCATTATTGCACAATGTATATATTGAATACAGGACTTTTGTGAATAACTATGTACATAATTGTCAACCCTTTGAATATAATAAAGGAGCACTTGAATTGAATTGAAAATGAATTGAATTGAATGTGTGGCCCTTCCCCCTATTTTCCGAGTTGTCATTTTTATTCCAAGCCATTCGCAGGCTCTCCGGCCAATTGGTCGTGCCACCATTTGAGCTCCAGCGGTATCCTGTATGTATTCCAGGGGTAGGTATTCAAAATTTGCTGCCCGCACCATAGGAGCTATTTTCATATTAACAGCCCTGCAAACTCCCCTGTAGTCCCATCGCGCTTTTCGATCAACTGTTTTTGGCAATGAGCATACCGTCAAGTTTATTCTACGCTTAGTGCAGATACCTATTAACTTTTCTACTTGCTTACTGACCTCCCTAACCGCTTTCATCTCACTATTTGCCTGTATACTACATGTACTACTGTATACTACAATCTATTAACTCTGCATGAAACACCAATCTCTGTTCTACATTATCAAACATATCCATATCTTCTTCAATGAATTCCACAATAGCCCTGGATGTCCCCCCTCTTTTTCCAATAACCGTGAACCCTGCTGTACTCCTAGGAATAATGTTCCCCAACTGTTCTTCTATCCCTAATATAATTGAGTCCCCAGCAATTACTACCCTTTTGCCAACAGGTGGTAACGTTTGCGGTTGGTTCCCTGTCTCCAGCTGTTTTTAATGTTGTTTATTTTGTTGGTGCGTCATCTCCTCCAGTACAGCAACGACAGCATCTTTACCTCTTCTTTGTTGTTGTAGAATCTTTCGCCGGCCGTCACCTCCGCTTACTTCTTCATCTTCGCTTTTGTTGTCATCATCAATATTATCATCCTTCTTGTCCTCGTAATTACAACTCAGCTCAAGATCTATCACTTCCTCTTCTGCTAGCCTTGCCTTCTCATTTGCCTCTCTGTCCCGTATCCACGTTTATAATTGGTCCACGTCGGCCGTTACGTCCAGCATCGTTTCCTCTACCGCTGTAACTCTCTTTTCTAGTTTCTCCTTTTTCTCCTCTTCATCACTGTTCTCGCCAGCAGCAGCATCAGCAGGCTGTCTCCGCTGGCTTTCCTCGACTTTCCTTTCAATTCTGCTGAGTCGTTCAATCAGCTCCTGCTTGACCGCGGCAATCTTCTCCTCCCTCTCTTCCAATGCGGTTTCTCTCTCTTCGATTCATTTAAGCCTTTTTTTGCACATCGGTCATGCACGTCTCCCACTTGTTTTGCACTGCGTTCGCGATGCCGCGCCACTTGTCCGCCTCTGCCTTTACTTTCGCCATCTCTCCATTCATCTGCCGATGTGTAGCACATCCCGTGCAACCAGCAAACGGCGGATTTCTTTCTGCAGTCCTTTTCCTGTCCATCATACTTCCGCACGTGCACACTGCTATTCTACTTAAGGGCACGTATGTAGTCGACGCAGCGCCACTCCGTGTGTTTACGGCTCCAGATACATTCATGGGGTTATCGCCACCTGCTCGTCAGCTGCCATCTCACCGTTGTTTCTAAACATGGTCCACGTACAGACAGCGTATTTCCTATATATATATATATATATATATTGCTTAAGTTGCTCGTCCAGCTGATCAGTCGCAGCACACCGAGCTCCGGTCAATTCGTGTCCCATCTCGCGTATTTCGAGTGGATTGACCTAAAGCTTGTCACACACCACCGTGAACACAAGTGCTACCAACCTGCTAAAAACCAACCGGCACTTCGGCGTATGTTGCTAGTTTTTAGCAACATTTGTTTTTAGCTTATGTGTGCGTTTATTTAATGGCAATCCACCACTGCGTGTGCATTGTTTGTGTTTGACTATCAACAACACAGTGAGCTTATAACCTTTGATTGTGGAGTCAAGTGCAGTAGGTAGAACTTTTATCGGCAACTTTAAAAATATTTTGTAGTATAGTGAAGTTCTCAGTGATTCATTGAGAGTTTTGCAATTTTCTAACTATACCCCCCTTTGTTTACCTCTTTGCCCCAGATACACGCTACTGCGTGTCCTGCATAATTCATCGAACATATGAGTGCGGGTTAGATGTAAACAGTTTTAACCGATTATAGTTCTTAAATATGTATATATGATTTATTAAATGTACATACTCATTACAAGTATCATTCCGGTCATAAATTACCAATTTATGTAGGTTGTACGCTGTATTTATAGCCATAACCTGTACTAGCCAATTATAATCATATTATATAATTGTACTGACTACTACGGAATGCACTAATTTGTTTCGAGATTTATAAAAACCGACTGCACATATTTAGACGTTTATTACGTCAGCCCACAATCGTAGATTATATTATAGCTCATCGCATCAAAATCGCAGAGAGATGAATTGCTCGCGTTGCAGAAGTGCTCTTGCAGGGCTATCCTTGGTGTGCAGGTCCTGCAGCCGAGGAGTCCACGCGGACTGCCTGCTTCCATGTGAGAGAGAGTCGGCGTCGGCGGCCACCCAGGGCGGGTGGAAGTGCAAGATTTGCGCTCTAGCCGCCACTATTACCGACATCCACGCCCTGATGGGGCAGCTCAAAGCCAGCGACGCATCGAACCCTCTTCAGCACTGCATTGGATTTCTCTGCGTCGAAATTCTCGCGTTGAGGAACCGGCTAGAGGCTTTTGAGGCTAGGAGCTCGATGGAGGTGGAGCCCGCGCCCCCGGCGGCCGCCGGAAGCAGCCAGTCCCAGAGTCAGCGGGAGAATCCGCCGCCGGAAAAGACCGCCCTGCTCGTCGGAGATCGTCAAGTGGACGCCACCAGGCCCACCCTAAAGGGCTACTTCTCCAAGAAGACTTCGCTGGTCGTGAGGTCCTGCGCCAAGGATACAAATGCTATCCTGAAGGCCGCAGAGGAAAGTCTTGGCAAGACTAAAGGGCCCGTCAGCCTCTTCCTGCTCGCCGGCTATGAGGAGTGTGCCAACCTGAATAAGGCGGCCTTCCTCGGGCCCGTGGTAGACTTCGCCAGGAAGTTCAAGGTGTCCAAGCCTGACTCCGACCTGCACATCCTGTCCCTCCCACTGTTCAACCTGGAGTGCAAAGAAGCTAACGAGACGCTCGACCTGAAGAGCACCGAGGTTGGCTTTATCTTCCTCCCGCTCACAAACATCCAGCGTAAGCTGATGGAGCGCCAAGAGTACTCCTACAAGGGCGAGCCGGGAGAAAAAGTAGCCTTAGCCATTGCGCGCAAGGTAAAAACGTTTTTCGCTTGCAGAAGCAACCCCAGGGTGAGCTTGCAGAAGCAACCCCAGGCGGCCGATCAGGGCTAAAGGGACAAGGGCAGCCGCGTCTCGCAGAAGGACGTGTCCAAGAAGGCACCGCTCGTAAAGCCCACGAAAAACTTTCCGCAGCCCGCCAGCAACCACCATAGCCGTGGCAACAAGGCCGACAGACAGGGTGGGAGGCAGCCCCGCAGCAACCCCAGGGAGGACTTCAGGGATTACCGCGCGCCGCCTCGGGAGACGCTGCAGCAGCTCGTCATGCAGGCCGTCCAGGAGGCGATGAGCAAGCAGGGAGGTTCGAGCAAAAAAGACCGGGGCACTTCCAGGTCTCGGAGCAGCCTCCGCTCGAGAAACTAAGAATTGTCCAATGGAACTGCGAGGGTGCCTCGTCACTGGCACTCCTCGCTCCCTCATGTCTAGAGGGCATTGACATCTTAGTGCTGACCGAGACCTGGGCCTTGGCCCCTCCCGAACTCCCCGGTTTCTACGGAGCTCATGCTCTCGCACAGCGGCAAGCTGGCCGCGGCAGGGCGAGCGGTGGAACGTCCGTGTTCTACACGCAGCGAGTTGGAGAGGTGGAAGTCAAGATCGCCGAGGACAACCTGGTCCTTCCTCAAGGTGTTCGCCTCAACTTGATCGCGGGTTATGTCCGGCCAGAGAATAAGGAGAATACGACTGTGATGGTGGAGAAACTCACCCGTTGCTTCCAAGCCCTGGACAACGACGCCCCCATCGTGACGGCCGGAGACTTCAATGCGAGGCTGGATCAGCCTGACTCACAGCGCACGATGGCACTGGTGGAGACCTTCTCGGACCTCGGCTGCTGGGTGGCCAATGACACGGCCACCCCCACCTTCGAGGGCTTCATAGGATCGTCCATCATCGACATCGTCGCCACCAGTTTACATCCCGCTCGAGTCGTCTACTTGGCCGACAAGAGCCCCCTGCAGGAGGGCAGGCAGATCAAAAGGCACGCGCCGGTGGGCCTCGAAGTGTGGCTCCTCCGGCACCCAACTGCGACTCCACGACGTCAGGCCCTACCCAGGCATCTTGACGCGCGTCGCCTCCTGGAGAATGGCCGCGCTGTTCCCAGTCCGGCACGATCCAGCGATTGAGGAGTACTGCGAGACGCTGCTTAACGTCATCAGGTCCTCAGTAGCCTCCCAGAGCCCCCGGCGAGGCAGACCATGGTTTAACCGAATTTGCGCCATTCAAGTCAAGCCCAGCTCAGCGCCTCTTTCCTGGCCGTTCGGTACCCCGAAATGAGGCCGCTAGCCGTCCTGCTCAAGAAGACGTGCCGGCGAACGTATGACTCGCAGCGTGGAGCAGCGCTCTGCTGTCGGTAATACCGAAGGGGAAGGGAAATCCTAAACTTCCAACCCCATGGAGGGGCATCGCAAAGAAAAGCTGTTGCTACAAACTGCAATCCTGACCACACGGCTATCAGCGTATTTAGAGGGTCGCAGGGTAATTCCGGAAGAGCAGTATGGCTTCCGAGCTGGGCGGTCTACGTTAGATGCCTGCAGCTTCCTGATCAATGACGCTCAGCGGGTACTTCAATGCCGAGGCGCCTTCATGTACGTCGTCTACGTGGACTTCCGCTCAGCGTTCGACTCGGCACCAAGAGACAAGATCATTGCTAAGCTGGCCGAGGCAGGTGTGCCCTCCAACATTCTGCATCTGCTGGCCGCTATCCTCCAAGAAAACCCCATCTCGATCGACGACGGCGTGTCCGAACTCGACCCCTTTCTGCAGACGACGGGCTTCGCACAGGGCGACAACCTGAGCCCTCTGTTGTTCTCAGTGCTGCTGGCCGACCTCCCTCGCCAGGTGGAGGGCAGTTTAAGAGAACGTTCAACCAACTTGAAGTTAATCAGCACAGCGTTGCTTCGTTGCATCGAAGAAGTTCAGTCAGCTTGAAAAAGAAGAATGAAGATCGCAGCTGTGTTCCTACTTGCCCTCGTGGCGGCACAGAGTGACGCGGCCCACTGGGATTTCCTTGTGAAGCCGGCCAGCATTATCGCCGAACGGTTTGCGATAGCGTTTAAGCCTGTTTTTGAATCGTTACTGGCCTCTACGCTGTCGGGTGACTTAAACCCAAACCGTGACGGACTCGAGGCCGTGTCGGATGACGCAGGAAGCCATGAGTGGATTATAACGGATACATTCGACGACTCTACTGAACCGGATCTCTCGAGCAGCAACTCGTCGGCTACCCATCGCAGACAGGGACTTGTCGACTGCGGCAAATATCACAGACAGCGACTTGCCAACTATGTCGTCCGACCTGATAATCGATTCACTCAAAGATGACTTCGACGATGACGAGGAGATGATGGCGTCAGCCTTACTCTACCGCACTTCCACTGCTGTCCGAGCTCGGCGCCAACCTCTCGACCAATGCTAGAGTTAGGTTGCTTCCGTACCCACTCATGTTTCCGGTGCCAGCGAGCGGAGCGCAGCAGACTGTGGGGGAGCCGACCGACCCAAGACTTGCCGCAGGTACACTCATTAGTCCAGTCGAAGAAGGCGAATTTGTAGATGCCGACAGCGATGATGTAGATATTGATAGCGATGATGTAGGTACTGATAGCGATGACGTAGATGCCGATAGCGATGAGGTCAGAATGCATTCATCCGTTGAGTGAGGAGTGTTGTTCTTTTCCTCGACTTCGGGAAAAAATTGATTTTTTTACAAAAAAATACTGATTAAGTGTGAATTTCGTGCCAACAATGACGGAAAAGTTTAGTAATGCTCAGCTAAACCAACTGAGGACTGAACTCTCATTCAAGAGGAGTTCAAGAAAAATGAGTGCCGGCTAATGACCGCGGTCAAAGAACTGATTGCCAAGGAGCTGGAGCCCTTGAAAAGTGAAGTGCGTTCATTGAAGGTGGAAAATCGTTCGCTACGAGCTCGACTGACCCACCTGGAGAGCCATTCACGAAGGAGCAACGTGGAAATTATTGGATTTCCCACTCAGCCAACTCTAACAGCTGAGGAGGTTGTTCAACGGATTGCCACACAGACCGGCTGTCAGCTGATCGACGGCGCCATTTTAGTGGCACATAGAAACGGCAAAACAGAAACAATGGACGGGATCGAAGTGCAAGCCATTGTAGCCGAATTCCGGGATCGTCGCGTGCTGAATGACTTTTTCGACAAGGTAAAGTCACATAGCAAGAAGCACCAGGGTCTCACGGCGAAACAATTATGCTCTCGGGCTGCCGCCACGAAGATGTCGATCTTCAGGCAGATCCCCAAGGAACTGAAGCTATTGCGCTGGCTGGCAATGCAGAAGAAAGCAGAACTCAACTATAAGTTTTGCTGGATCAGCAAAACCGGTAAACTTATGGTGCAGAAGGACACTGATTACGAACCGATTTGGATTACGACAGAAGAAGATAAAGTGAGCCTCCATTAACACTTTGTGTCAAATACAAATGATCAATAAGTATAGACAATTAGTTTGACAGAATTATGAATCAAAACTTGGATGAAACGACTATTGTTATAGGTGAATTGATGCTATTATTAGATTATTTTAGGTTGCTAGTCACAAGAGGATATTTTGTTTATTTATGTTCCCAGCTGGGGATGAACATCTCATGAATGACTCCAGTGTTGTTCGGGGGGGCAACGCTGGAGGGGAGATAAGGGCAATACGATTCCAATTAATTAACATAAGAAGCTTGCGTAAGAACTTTAATAACTTTGTATATCAATTGACACATTGTGTGACTGATGTGGTGGTGTGTACAGAATATTGGATTTACCTACATGAGGAAGGCCTCTTTAATATAAAAGGATATAGATCCTACTTTTTTTCAAATTCTTCATACAGAGCAGGTGGGGTTGCAATATTTGTAAAAAACAATATACCTTTATGAAATATAGCTGTAAAAGATATAAAAGACTGCGACTGTTGCTTAGTCGAAATGGTAATTTGTGATCAGAAAATACAACTGGCAGCAATTTATAGATCCAGTATCATTTGCAAACAATTCAATACCACACTTGATTTCACAGCTCAATGTGGAAGCAGATTGCCTGATTGTTGGGGACTTGAACCTGTGCATCTTAGAAAATAATGACATAACTGCAAGATATGCTGAAAACTTAGCGAGTGAAAGCCAGCTTCGGATTTAGTTTTGATACTGTGGACTCGAAAGGCATAAGTGATCACCAACTAATTAATTTTGAATTTTTCTTATTAGGTAATAACAAAGACAAACAGCACCACACCATAAAATCAATAGATTATTCTTTATTAAAATTAAAAGTAGAGCAAACGGATTGGTCATTTATGCAAACAACAGACTCAGCCAATGACGCCACTCTTTTATTCCAAAATAGATGCATCCAGTTGTTGGAAAAGAGTGAGTTACACCTGGATTAGTAACAGCAATTCGTAAAAGAGACAAGTTGCATAAAATATACAAAATAACACAGTCACGTGAAGCAAAACAACGGTTTAAAACTTATAGGAATATTCTCTCTAAGCTTGTAAAAAAAGCCAAAAACAAATTCTTAAAAGCCCAATTCGAAAATGCTGATAATCCCAAAAAAGCATGGAAAGCCATACACTCATACTTTAGAGGAACTACAAAAGGGGACTCGTTACGTCCGGAACTTGTTGAATTAAACATTGATCAGATAAATCAGCATTTTGCTACGATAGGAGATAACATTGTGTCAGAATCGATTAGAGCAATTGATTCAAAAAATGATCTGCCAGCGCAGTCAAATATTTTGTTCGGGGGTTTTAATATACCAGAAAGGCGCGAAATATCTAAATTAATTCAAAATTTAAATGACCGAAAGGCTGCTGGACTGGATAAAATTCCCATCAAAATGTTCCCAAATTCCCCTCCCTCAAATTGCCATATATTTACTGACATTTTTCACTCACTTATAACAAAGATAATTAACACATCACAATATCCAGATAATCTCAAGCAATCTATCTTACACCCAATTCATAAAGCAGGTACACACTCCAATATTAACAATTTTAGACTAATCTCACTCTTATCCTCTATTAATAAAATAGTAGAAAAGGTGCTATCTAAACAACTGATTTTATTTTTGGAAGAAAACAATTTACTAAGCAACAATCAATACGGATTTAGAAGGGGACGAAATTGCGAATCAGCAGCCGAGGCAATAATCAATTATATTACAGACACACTTGAAAATGGCGATTCTTGTATAGCAATATTCTGTGACTTGAGTAAAGCGTTTGACACTGTAAATCATCAAAGATTAATTAACAAATTGAATCACATTAGTATAAAAGGCAATGATTTACAGCTCGGGTCTGCGGCTTGTGGAGGCTGTCTGCGCAGAGCACGTCTGCAACCTGTGTCGGTCTAAAGTTACCGCTACAGCGGAACATGCGCTGTCCTGCCGGTTCAGTGCCGGTCGCCATTCACGACATTTCGCCATCAACGATGTCGTACACCGTGCTCTGCAGAGCGCCCAGATTCCTTCAATGAAAGAGCCCCTCGGTATGTGCGCCAACAGCCTTCTACGCCCGGATGGAAAAACCCTAGCACCATGGGAACGGGGTCGTCTGCTAGTGCGGGACGCGACGGTTTCATGTACACTCGCCAACAGTTACATTGCGCGCACAAGTCGGGAAGCTGGCGCGAGCGCACGGCTTGCTGAAAGTCGCAAATTGTCGAAATACAGGGAACTCTCGCCGCAGTACATAATTCAGCCGATCGCCGTGGAAACGCTAGGGCCTATGGGTGAGGCGACCATCAAGTTCCTCAAGGAGCTTGGAAAGAGGGTAGCTGCTGTGACAAAGGATGCGCGAGCCGCGGAGTACCTGGTGCAGAGTATCTCCATAGAAGTTCAACGTGGTAACGCCGTGGCGGTAGTGGGGTCGCTTCCATCGCCGGGGGAAGGACTGCCAGAAATGCCGTAGCAGTACCAACTATTATTTGACTATTAACATATGAAACATTAAATAAACTTATCGTCCTCAAAAAAAATTACAGCTTATGAAATTTTATTCAACAGAACGAAAACAGTATTTTGAAATTAAGGGAGTTAGGAGTAATGCAGCCACTGTCTCGGGGGGTGTTCCTCAAGGAAGTGTGTTAGATCCTCTGTTATTTATTTTATACACGAATGACTTATTCATAGACTCAAACCAATCAAGACAGATTTCTTTCGCTGATGACACAGTTTTGCTTCTACGAGGAAGGTCTACTGCCTCCCTATGCAAGGCCGCCTCGCAATGTATTACAAATGTTTGTAATTGGATGAAGAAACGGGCTCGTACTAAATCTAAGTAAAACTAAATATATGGCTTGTTGCAAAAAAACTAATGTCGACACATTTTCAAACAGTTTTATCATAGTCCACCACAAAGATTGCACTGAAATACATTGTTTGTGTCCCGCCTTAGAACGAGTATCTAAGTACAAATATTTGGGTTTGCTTGTCCAGGATAACTTAAAGTATGATAAACATATCACATCAATTTGCTCCAAGGTGCGTGCTGGTGTTGCTGCTCTTTCACGATTACGATCCGTTGCCTCCGTCGCGGTCCGTAAAATGGTGTATTTCTCGCTTGTAGAGTCACACATGAGGTATATGGTGCCGCTATATGGTGGAACATTCCGCTCAACTATTGATCCCTTGTATAAATTACAAAAAAGAGCAATTAGATATATCGACGGGGAGCTCAATATAACGCCCGCACAAATCCAATCTTTACTAAATATAAAATTCTTGATATATTCAAGCTGTACGCATTTCTTGTAATGAAACTGTTATTCACTAAGACCAATGAGTTCCACAAACCTGGCCATAACTATTTGACTAGATTTAAAAATTGGGCAATCTATCAACAATGAGGTTTATGAAAGAAATCAGCCGCAAGACTGCCAATGCAAACTATATAAACTTATTTAATTCAGTGCCACCTGATATTAAACAACTACTTGAAAATCAATTTGCAATAAATAAAATATACTTACTTACCAAACTAAAACTCCACTTTTGTTCGATGGACACAGAAACTGTTCTAAATATACTTAACTAAGAATAAAATGATGTAGTGATCTTTGCTGACCGTTCTTGCCGACTACGGGTGATCCTAGCTAATATACACACTGCTCTCTGAAGTCACATTGTTGACTGTAATATTAATGGTATACATATATATTAATGGCATATATAATGTTCAACGCATTAGACTAATAGAAATATATATTAGATCCCTCTGTACATACAGACTGCCCCCTCCCCCCTAGCACCCCCCCTCACTGGACAAGGTCAAAGCAACGTTCTTGAAGAGAGTCTTGGGCTTACCGCGGAACGCCCAGAACCGACTGGTGTACGCGTTGGCCGGGACAGGACCATACCTAGAGGACCTCGTGCCATGCTTCCAGCTCCGGCCCACACCTGCTCTTCAATCGTTCAGGACTACCTTCGCAGAGAAGATGCGCGACATCCCCACGGATTTCTACCGAACTCGAGCCATGACATCGTCTGCTTGGAAGGAACCCCTGCAGGACCTCCGACATGTCATCACTCGATACGCTGTGCATGGCCTCCATCACCAGCTTTGTTCCCGAAGAGACTTTCATGAGCCGCAAGCAACCTGTATATGTAGCATTGCCCCCGATATCATTTCGAGGGGTGCCAGAGCTTCGATAGCCTACGACGGTTGGCAAGGGAAAGTAACTAATTAACCATTATTTTTAAATCATATGACGTGTAATATACCTCTTTGGTCAATAAATGAGAAGATGATGATTAATAAATAAAAAAAAAGTTGGTGCGAGAACGCTTGAAAACCAATCCGAAGACACCACCATCGACCACGATTCGGTTAGCAACAAAGATTGGACCACAGTGTCTGAATGATTCGTCTTGTAGACGATTGTGGACTTCTTGACAACCTTAGTGATTAAGCCCGCAAGTAAGATAAAACGGCTCAACTGGGTAAATGATACACTTAAGAACATTAATCTCGTTCAAGCCCCGTCCATGCCTACCTACAAACGACGTGTATAAACGTTTGTAAGGTAGTGTGCCAGCTCTGTACAGAACTCCTCAAGCACTGATACGTAATCAGCATCATAATGTAAAAAAAATCAGCATTATACTGTAAATAAATAAACCTCATCACATTATTCTCTAATGACCTTTGTTTTCGACTAAACTAAATATAGTCTTCACGAAACCCGAAATGATAGATTGCAATTAGGTTGTTTTTAAAGCTTTTTGAAGTAGAGTCAAAGTGCCAGGAGGACATATTTTCCAGGAACTTATCAAGGTAAGCGTTAATGCACCACGCATTTTTTTATAGGTATATTTTGCTATAACGAGAGAAGGAATCTCAATTAAAACGTAGAGTAGTGTTCGTCGAGAACCCATAACGGTTCGTCTGCTCTATACTGGAAAATACGAGATTCCGCAATCCAACGGGAATTCTACCGCAGGAATACTATTGACAGGGGTGCCCAGTTGCCCCAAAAATGTGCACTAGTGCTTGAATACGGGCCAGTTCTGGCAGGGCCGGGTTAGGACGTAGAAGAAACTCGACCAAACGGTTATTGAGCTCACTCAGGAGATTTTTGTCTTCAGACAAATCGCCAGTAGGTGAGTTATGAGATAGGCCCGGAGTAGACAATCCCGATGATCACTCCTAGATGTGTTCCGGGAGTCCAGCTTTATCGCAACACTCCCTTTATGGAACTGAAGGAAAGCTTGCGCACCGTGCACAGCAACTTTGCGATATGGTGCAAGATGTAGGAGCATGCAATAGGGCGATACGAACCGTCTCTCTTTTTAACAACAACGAGCCTTGCTCCGATGATGATTGGCAAAAGTTCGATGGTTAGTTGTTCTTTAAGTATTCGACCTTTAGGCCGATAACCTTTGCCGGAGCAAGAGCTAAAGTGTTACTTTTGATTTTACTGCAGCTGACAGTAAGACCTGAAACAACTGCGGTCTCATAAAATCTCAACTGACAGCCAAACGTTTAACGGAAAAGTGACCTTTTGAAAGTACAGGAAAGCTGTTGAAGTGATAACAGGTGCGGGGGAGAGTCCGGGTAGTTGAGCGTGAGTTTGTTTCTGTTTCAGTGTAGCAACGCAGTTCGTGTTTTAATAAAATGTGTTTGTTGAACTGATAGGTCGAGTTGTTTCCAATACATTGAGGTCCGAAATATCATAATTTCGAATCTAGCCAAATTATTTTTAATATGTCCATCGTCGTTACTTATCACGGCGTTAGTGTCGACTCGAGGCTATGAGAAATGTTCTGACCTCCCTGAAAGCAAGTTAAATGTTCGTCTGCTAGCGAGACATTACTATGAATATATGGTTTGATAAAGAGCATTTGATATTTACCGCTCAAGATAGTATGAGTACCATAGCAAGCAGGGATAAGCCCGTGTTGCAATGCCATTATGCAGAACAGTTGGCCCTATAGGGAGAAGCAAGTAAAGACCACCCAGAGATGAGAGACTTTTATTGTAGACACCGTCGCTTGTACCGACAGCTAATAGAATTAAAAAAAATCTTGTTTGCCAAGGAAAGTGAAAATCGTATGATTATAAGGGTTAGGTTTGAGCCTCACTGCGCCCTTAGAAGGAACTTTACTTCACACTTGTCCAGTGGCCTCCGACCGTCTGCGCCAACACTTCATCGACGCATTTACAACAACAGATAGCACACCTGGGATTATCCCGTTATCGTGTGAATTATTAGATGAATACGAGAGTCTACTATCCCAGCAGCTAGATGCTTAATTCTCTCTTCTGGAAGTTCAAAGTGCGATTTAAAAGTCAAAGAATAAGAAGGCCTTCGGACCCGACCTTGTCCGGAATGAACATAAAAAGGCGGCGGTCCTCCTAACGCCCCTTTGGACGGCACTCTTTAAAATGTACTGCTATCAAGGTAGCTGGAGGAATTATTCCACGTTAGACCTAATAACCGTAGCTACCTTTCCGGCCGATGTCGTTGCCCGCACCCTCTTCGGGGGTTCTTCACTGGGTGCATGCCATATGCGGATACTTTTTGGCTCTCGGGAGTGTAGTGATTGGCCTAACTTTCATCGACATGTCACGAATCAGCACTACGAATTGCATAAGTTGTTTGACGTCATGGTCAGCTTTTAAACAAATTAAGCCAGTTGTAAACAGTGGCAAAACAAAGCGCAAAGTCAGACCGATACGTTGCACGGATAAAGCAGTAAAACGAAATTGTAAAGGCCAATTATCATAATATTTTGACTGCTAGCAGTCGAAGAGTTGCCGCTTTCAACAGCAGTGCAAAGAAATGAGCCAACATTCGATTTCTAGGTAGCCAATTCTTCACACTTTCATACGATATATATAAAGAGAGATAGAATATTAATGTTATCTTATTTTAATGTATATTAATGCGCATTTGCTATATATACAAGGTGTCCGGATTTCTTTTGAAGATCGATATAGGAAATTGTAGAGTTCGTTCCAGCTAATATAATTTCCACTGGAACGTGGTGACTGACAAATCTTGTTTCGGAGTGAGAGTGATATTGCAGAAAATTTGTAAGAATATGTTCAAGAATGTTCCATTGCGCGCGTTAGCTGCTCTTGAGTGTTCTATTGCACGTGTTGATAGCTTCGAGAGTGTTCTATTACGCGTGGTGGCGGCTTCTAGCATGTTCTTTCTCTCAACGTCTCTCTTGCACGGCCGCTCTGACACCCGCGCCAATAGAGGGTGAAGCGGGTGTTGCGCTAAGAAGAACACAACTCACATAGTGTTCGTCACATTTATATACCCATTTCCCGACACCCAATAAGTACTTCCCTAAGCTATCCTCTATATCTATATGGCATCTGTCTCTGATCTACAAATCGTGGTGGATATTCTTCTTGTTTTTCCTGTCTATGTGTGGCCCTTCCCCCTATGTTCCGAGTTGTCATTTTTATTCCAAGCCATTCGCAAGCTCTCCGGCCAATTGGTCGTGCCGCCATTTGAGCACCCACCTCACCGTAGTGAATACCGTCCGGAGCCATGGCTCCAGCGGTATCCTGTATGTATTCCAGCGGTAGGTATTCAAAATTTGCTGCCCGCACCATGGGAGCTATTTTCATATTAACAGCCCTGCAAACTCCCCTGTAGTCCCGTCCCGCTTTTCGATCAACTGTTTTTGGCAATGAGCATACCGTTAATTTTATTCTACGCTTAGTGCAGAAACCTATTAACTTTTCTACTTGCTCACTGACCTCCCTAACCGCTTCCATCTCACTATTTGCCTGTATTACATCTATTAACTCTGCATGAAACACCAATCTCTGTTCTACATTATCAAACATATCCATATCTTCTTCAATGGATTCCACAATAGCCCTGGATGTCCCCCTTCTTTTTCCAATAACCGTGAACCCTACTGTACTCCTAGGAATAATGTTCCCCAACTGTTCTTCTATCCTTAATATGTTGGAGTCCCCAGCAATTACTACCTTTTTGCCAACTGGTGGTAACGTTTGCGGCTGGTTCCCTGTCTCCAGCTGTTTTTGATGTTGTTTATTTTGTTGGTGCGTCGTCTGCTCCAGTACAGCAACGACAGCATCTTCACCTCTTCTTTGTTGTTGTAGAATCTTTCGCCGGCCGTCACCTCCGCGTACTTCTTCATCTTCGCGTTTGTTGTCATCATCAATATTATCATCCTTCTTGTCCTCGTAATTACAACTTAGCTCAAGATCTATCACTTCCTCTTCTGCTATCCTTGCCTTCTCATTTGCCTCTCTGTCCCGTATCCACGTTTTTAATTGGTTCACGTCGGCCGTTACGTCCAGCATCGTTTCCTCTACAGCTGTAACTCTCTTTTCTAGTTTCTCCTTTTTCTCCTATTCATCACTATTCTCGCCAGCAGCAGCATCAGCAGGCTGTCTCCGCTGGCTTTCCTCGACTTTCCTTTCAATTCTGCTGAGTCATTCGATCAGCTCCTGCTTGACCGCGGCAATCTTCTCCTCCCTCTCTTCCAATGCGGTTTCTCTCTCTTCGATTCGTTTAAGCCATTTTTGCACATCGGTCATGCACGTCTCCCACTTGTTTTGCACTGCGTTCGCGATGCCGCACCACTTGTCCGCCTCTGCCTTCACTTTCGCCATCTCTCCATTCATGTGCCGATGTGTAGCACATCCCGTGCAACCAGCAAACGGCGGATTTCTTTCTGCAGTTCTTTTCCTGTCCATTATACTTCCGCACGTGCACACTGCTATTCTACTTAAGGGCACGTATGTAGTCGACGCAGCGCCACTCCGTGTGTTTACGGCTCCAGATACATTCATGGGGTTATCGCCACCTGCTCGTCAGCTGCCATCTCACCGTTGTTTCCAAACATGGTCCACGTACAGACAGCGTATTTCCTGTATATATATATATTGCTTAAGTTGCTCGTCCAGCTGATCAGTCGCAGCACACCGAGCTTCGGTCAATTCGTGTCCCATCTCGCGTATTTCGAGTGGATTGACCTAAAGCTTGTCACACACCACCGTGAACACAAGTGCTACCAACCTGCTAAAAACCAACCGGCACTTCGGCGTATGTTGCTAGTTTTTAGCAACATTTGTTTTTAGCTTATGTGTGCGTTTATTTGATGGCAATCCACCACTGCGTGTGCATTGTTTGTGTTTGACTATCAACAACACAGTGAGCTTATAACCTTTGATTGTGGAGTCAAGTGCAGTAGGTAGAACTTTTATCGGCAACTTTAAAAATATTTTGTAGTATAGTGAAGTTCTCAGTGATTCATTGAGAATTTTGCAATTTTCTAACTATACCCCCTTTGTTTACCTCTTTGCCCCAGACACACGCTACTGCGTGTCCTGTATAATTCATCGAACATATGAGTGCGGGTTAGATGTAAACAGTTTTAACCGATTCTAGTTCTTAAATATGTATATATGATTTATTAAATGTACATACTCATTACAAGTATCATTCCGGTCATAATTTACCAATTTATGTAGGTTGTACGCTGTATAGCCATAACCTGTAGTAGCCAACTATAATCATATTATATAATTGTACTGACTACTACAAAATACACTAATTTGTTCTGAGATTTATAAAAACCGGCTGCACATATTTAGACGTTCATTACGTCAGCCCACAATCGTAGATTATATTATAGCTCATCGCATCAAAATCGCAGAGAGATGAATTGCTCGCGTTGCAGAAGTGCTCTTGCAGGGCTATCCTTGGTGAGCAGGTCCTGCAGCCGAGGAGTCCACGCGGACTGCCTGCTTCCATGTGAGAGAGAGTCGGCGTCGGCGGCCACCCAGGGCGGGTGGAAGTGCAAGATTTGCGCTCTAGCCGCCACTATTACCGATATCCACGCCCTGATGGGGCAGCTCGAAGCCAGCGACGCATCGAACCCTATTCAGCACTGCATTGGATTTCTCTGCGTCGAAATTCTCGCGCTGAGGAACCGGCTAGAGGCTTTTGAGGCTAGGAGCTCGATGGAGGTGGAGCACGCGCCCCCGGCGGCCGCCGGAAGCAGCCAGTCCCAGAGTCAGCGGGAAAGTCCGCCGCCGACAAAGACCGCCCTGCTCGTCGGAGATCGTCAAGTGGACGCCATCAGGCCCACCCTAAAGGGCTACTTCTCCAAGAAGACTTCGCTGGTCGTGAGGTCCTGCGCCAGCAGGCCGCAGAGGAAAGTCTCGGCCAGCATTATCGCCGAACGGTTTGCGATAGCGTTCAAGCCCGTTTTTGAATCGTTACTGGCCTCTACGCTGTCGGGCGATATAAACCCGAATCGTGACGGACTCGAGGCCGTGTCGGATGACGCAGGAAGCCACGAGTGGATTATAACGGATACATTCGACGACCCTACTGAACCGGATCTCTCGAGCAGCAACTCGTCGGCTGTGCTAAATATCGCAGACAGGGACTTGTCGACTGCGGCAAATATCACAGACAGCGACTTGTCGACTATGTCGTCCGACTTGAAAACCGATTCAGTCGAAGATGACGATGACGAGGAGATGATGGCGTCAGCCTTAGAGGGCGATGTCATTGACAGTGATGATCTGAATGCTACCTTCGTCGACCTTCCGCCGGAGGTGCTCGAAACTGCCCAGAAGCTCATCCACGAACATTACATCGATGCCAACAGTACGATCGTCCTCGTTCCCGACCTAGAAATGGCTGCAGAAAAGGGCGACGGCGAGAACTCAACCGCACTTTCACTGCTGTCTGAGCTTGGCGCCAACCTCTCGACCAATGCTAGGGTTAGGTTGCTACCGTACCCACTTATGTTTCCGGTGCCAGCGAGCGGAGCGCAGAAGAATGTGGGGGATGCGACCGACCCAAGGCTTGCCGCAGGTATACTCATTAGCCCAATCGAAGAAGGCGAATATGTAGATGCCGACAGCGATGAGGTTGTTGCGCCGACGCTTGAAAATCAACCTGAAGGCACCACCATTGACCACGACTCGATTGGCAACGAAGATGTAACCACAGTGGCCGAATGACTCAGTTTGTAGACTTCATGAAAGCTTCAATGATTGAGCCTGTGAGTAAGCCAGAAGGGCTTTTCTGGGTAAATTATATACTCAGGAACATGAATACCGTTGAACGTAGCTACTCGTTCAAGCCTATCTACAAGCGACGCGTATATACGTTTGTAGAATAGTGCGCCAACTCTGTATATAACTTCTCAAGCCTTTATACGTAATCAAACTTTCCGTATTGTAATGTACATAAATAAACCTCATCACATTAATCTCTAATGGCCTTTGTCTTTGAATATTTATAAATATTTTTGTCACGGAATCAATATTGATAGATTGCGAGTAGGTTCAGTTTTTCGAAGTAGGGTCTAAAAATGTAGGAGGACAATTTTTTTATGAAATTGGCAAGACATGCGATGAGGAACCAGGCATTTTTCTGTATAGGTATAGTTCGTTTAAGCAAGAGAGAAAAAAAGTTGTGCTTGAATGCTCAATCTTAGCAACCATCAACAATGCAGATTTGTCCAAATTGCCTGGACAGGGTTCATGGTAACTTTGAACAAGGGAGTGGAAAAGTCACTGTTTTAGGCTCACTTATCCTCGCGTTACATGCCTATCTAACTAGAAGGTAACCGACGAAGGTCTGAGATGGTATCATCGATATATTAATGGTCCGAGATGGTACCTGTTACTATCTCGGACTTTTTGAACCACACCAACTTCCTCGTCAAGCTTCCAAACCCCGGTTGGCTCGATAACCGACTGCTATCGTGTCTTCTCCTCTCCTATCAGGCAACCAGTCTAACTCCATATTAGCTTTTATTGGCCTCGATTTAGAGCATACTGCCTGACATATCATTATAGAAGGCATGCACATTTGTGACCAAGATTATTCTCATATAGTATTCTACGTCTTCCGGATGTCTTCATGCAAGCCTGACAAAAAAATCCTGATATAATTTAGGTGCCTGCCAAAAAGTTTGCGTTTAGGGTCCGTTTGTGTGCGCTGCCACAAAAGTCACATAATGAAACGGCAACTGATGGACATGGATTCATATAATTACCACCATTATTGGTTGGGCGGGTTCACCATATTCTCATGATTTAGTTTTTTTACTGGTCGAGGTTCTCACGCTTGGCTAGAGTAGGATGCGTATAAGCAATACATTACAACACAATATCCAGATGCGGAGAGCCCATGGCAATTTTCAGTCCGACCTGTTCAGGATCGGGAAGACTCCAGCTCCAAGTGTATCTATCTACCTTAATGAACCTATTCGGAGCCGCGCAGGTTCTACCGTAACTAAACCGAAGAACCTTTAATTTAGCAATGGTTATCGTTGAGTTGCTATCCTCGCACACATCTAGCTGTTCCCTTTAGAATATATAGACCGCAAAGTCAATCTCTTTGTAGAACAATGTCGGGATAGTCAGCGGTCGGAAGGCTCCTAGCGGTCCGCCATGCATTCAAATTTAAATTCTAACGGCTGCTCATCTAATGGAAGTTAACACAGGATAACGCTGCACTATATAAAAAAAGTATCTGGCGTGGCGTATATATAGACAGCATAGCGTTTTTTTGTGCAATAAGAACATACCAATTAAGATTAAAAATAATGTATCGATCAGGATCGGCTGTTTTGCCTGAGGCACTGCGTCTCTCCTTGGAAATGAGTTTCAACTATGACACACCGGCTGGGCCCCGCTCAACAAGACGGCGGTCACCATTTTCAACGACATCTACCCAGCCAACTTGTCTTGTGACACCAGCTATCGCGTGTATATACTGTTGTGGCTTGTTCAGGAGCTCAGAACTGAACAATGATGCATTTGTGTGCATACATTGTAAAAGCAGGATTGAATAAGAAGTGAAGGAAACGAATACATTTGAGCTTGTGGGCGGACACGCCGCGTGTAATAATAACTATTGTATTAACGTCGGAAAAACGTTGTGTGTTTTTGAATCTGCTATTGAGGACCTGAAGAAAATGATTTTAAGAACGGACCACGATTATGATGGAAAATTCAGAGCTATTTTTACTAAATTGGATATTATCTCAGCTCATAGTGAATCGAGCGCCGCCAACCTCTCCCCCTCGCCTCAAACAGCAAAAAATGCACCAACAGCAACAACAGAAACAGGCGACCAGACGAACGTCCCAGCGGCTGTTGCAAGAAGAACCACAGAGCCTTTTGATACTGCAGCAGCAGCAACAATAACATCAAGCGTACCAAACATCGGCTCACTGATTGCTGCAGTAGTGGTGGACAGCGCGGCAGCAGCAGTAGCTTCAACATCAGCTTCTCCCGCGCTGATTGACAGTAGTAAAATAGCAGTATTATCCACACACAACGGAATCACAACTGCTGTACGCAATGTCACCGCTTGCACACAAACAGACATCTTCATGCAGGCAGACATCGATGGCACTGCAGTCAACTCTCAGCCTACCCGAGAATCGTCCCTGCCTTCACCACCTGTCAAGTCCGTTCTTCTGGCCGGTGACTCCAACGTCTCCCGGCTAGCGACAAACGTGCTTGACATGGTGGGTGGTGACGTACGCTGCAATATCTCGGGGCAAGGCGGCGCCACGTTATGCAAGGTGATCGCAAACGTACGCCATATTGCCATATATAACACACAGCCGATGGACCAGCTCGTCATGCTGCACGCCGGGCTAAACGATATCTTAAAGAGCCCAGCCAGTGATGATATTGTCGAGGTGTGGAGGCGGATAGAGCATCAGCTGGATGACCTGGTGACGCTCTGCGAAGCCAACAACGTTAGGCTGACAGTCTGTTCTATACCGGTAGTAACAGGCGGCCCAGGTAGAGACCGCCGCGCGGATTGCGAGGTTGTTAACGGTAAAATGTCGGCTAAATTTAAGAATTCGGCCGTGTTTTATCGTGACTTCTCGTATATCCAGCGCTGTCCCCGGTCTATGGACACAGATGGTGTCCATTTTAACCGCCGTGGAGCAAGTCAGGCGGCCAGGCCTATCGCCCGTGAAGCCGCCAGTTTCCTGGGAGTGAAACCAAATATTGGGGGACTTAACTAGTTTTGGGTTTTCGGTTCAGTGCAACTCGGCGTCAGCTAGATAACCATTCCTTCCAGGCATTTTCCTCCCCTGCTGTCGGCAGCAGCCGAAACAACTTCAACAGCCAATCCGGGATTGCTCCTTTTCAACACCGTCCTCCACCCTTTCCTCCACCACCGGTTCTCCCCGCCGTTTGGCCCCCCGATCGTTGTTGTTCCCGGCCTAGCAATGCCTGCAGAACAGGGCGACGACGAGAACTCTGCTACCGTACCCACTTATGTTTCCGGTGCCAGCGAGCGGAACGCAGCAGACTGTGGGGGAGTCGACCGACCCAAGACTTGCCGCAAGTATACTCATTAGTCCAGTCGAAGAAGGCGAATTTGTAGATTCCGACAGCGATGATGTAGATATTGAAAGCGATTATGTAGATATTGATAGCGATGACGTAGATGCCGATAGCGATGAGGTTGGTGCGAGAACGCTTGAAAACCAATCCGAAGACACCACCATCGACCACGATTCGGTTAGCAACAAAGATCGGACCGCAGTGTCTGAATGACTCGTCTTGTAGACGATTGTGGACTTCTTGACAACCTTAGTGATTGAGCTCGCAAGTAAGATAGAACGGCTCTACTGGGTAAATGATACACTTAAGAACATTAATCTCGTTCAAGCCCCGTCCATGCCTACCTACAAACGACGTGCATATACGTTTGTAGGGTAGTACTCTGTACAGAACTTCTCAAGCGCTGATACGTAATCAGCATCATAATGTAAAAAAATCAGCATTATACTGTAAATAAATAAACCTCATCACATTATTCTCTAATGACCTTTGTTTTCGACTAAACTAAATATAGTCTTCACGAAACCCGAAATGATAGATTGCAATTAGGTTTTTTTAAAAGCTTTTTGAAGTAGAGTCGAAGTGGCAGGAGGACATATTTTTCAGGAACTTATCAAGGTAAGCGTTAATGCACCACGCATTTTTCTTTATAGGTATATTTTTCTATAAAGAGAGAAGGAATCTCAATTAAAACGTAGAGTAGTGTTCGTCGAGAACCCATAACGGTTTGTCTGCTCTATACTGGAAAATACGAGATTCCGCATTCCAACGGGAATTCTACCGCAGTAATACTATTGACAGGGGTGCCCAGTTGCCCCAAAAATGTGCAGTAGTGTTTGAATACGGGCCAGTTCTGGCCGGGTTAGGACGTAGAAGGAACTCAACCAAACGGTTTTTGAGCTTACTCAGGAGATTTTTGTCTTCAGACAAATCGACAGTAGGTGAGTTATGAGATAGGCCCGGAGTAGACAATCCCGATGATTACTCCTAGATGTGTTCCGGGAGCATTATCGCAACTCTCCTTTTATGGAACTGAAGGAAAGCTTGCGCGCCGTGCACAGCAACTTTGCGATATGGTGCAAGATGGAGGAGCATGCAATAGAGCGATACGAACCGTCCCTCTTTTTAACAGCAACGAGCCTTGCTTCGATGATGATTGGCAAAAGTTCGATGGTTAGTTGTTCTTTAAGTAGTCGACCCTTAGGCCGATAACCTTTGCCGGAGCAAGAGCTAAAGTGTTACCTTTGATTCTTACTGCAGCTGACAGTAAGACCTGAAACAACTGTGGTCTCATAAAATCTAAACTGGCAGCCAAACGTTTAACGGAAAAGTGACCTTTTGAAAGTACAGGAAAGCTGTTGAAGTGATAACAGGTGCGGGGGAGAGTCCGGGCAGTTGAGCGTGAGTTCTGTTTCTGTTTCAGTGTAGCAACGCAGTTCGTGTTTTAATAAAATGTGTTTGTTGAACTGATAGGTCTAGTTGTTTCCAATACATTGAGGCCCGGAATATCATAATTTCGAATCTAGCCAAATTATTTTTAATATTTCCATCGTCGTTACTTATCACGGCGTTAGTGTCGACTCGAGGTTATGAGAAACGTTCTGACCTCCCTGAAAGCAAGTTAAATGTTCGTCTGCTAGCGAGACATTACTTTAAATAAATTGTTTGATAAAGAGCATTTGATATTTACCGGTCAAGATAGTATGAATGCCATATCAAGCAGGCTTAAGCCCGTGTTGCAATGCCATTATGCAGAACAGTTGGCCCTATAGGGAGAAGCAAGTAGAGACCACCCAGAGATGAGAGACTTTTATTTTGAACACCGTCGCTTGTACCGACAGCTAATAGAATTAAAAAAAATCTTGTTCGCCAAGGAAGTGAAAATCGTATGATTATAAGGGCCAGGTTTAAGCCTCACTGCGCCCTTAGAAGAGACTTTACTTCACACTTGTCCAGTGGCCTCCGACCGTCTGCGCCAACACTTCATCGACGCATTTACAACAACAGATAGCACACCTGGGATTATCCCGTTATCGTGTGAATTATCAGATGAATACGAGAGTCTACTATCCCAGCAGCTAGATGCTCAATTCTCTCTTCTGGAAGTTCAAAGTGCGATTTAAAGATAAAATAAGAAGGCCTTCGGACCCGACCTTGTCCGGAATGAACATAAAAAGGCGGCGGTGCTCCTAACACCCCTTTGGACGGCACTCTTTGAAATTTACTGCTATCAAGGTAACTGGAGGAATTATTCCACGTTAGACCTAGTAACCGTAGCTACCTTTCCGGCCGATGTCGTTGTCCGCACCCTCTTCGGAGGTTCTTCACTGGGTGCATGCCATATGCGGATACTTTTTGGCTCTCGGAGTGTAGTGATTGGCCTCACTTTCATCGACATGTCACGAATCAGCACTACGAATTCCATAAGCTGTTTGACGTCATGGTAAGCTTTTAAACAAATTAAGCCAGTTGTAAACAGTGGCAAAAGAAAGCGCAAAGTCAGACCGATACGTTGCACGGATAAAGCGGTAAAACGAAATTGTAAAGGTCAATTAACATAATATTTTGACTGCTAGCAGTCGAAGAGTTGCCGTTTTCAACAGCAGTGCAAAGAAATGAGCCAACATTCGATTTCTAGGTAGCCAATTCTTCACACTTCCATACGATATATATAAAGAGAGAGAGAATATTAATGTTATCTTATTTTATTGTATATTAGTGCGCATTTGCTATATATACAAGGTGTCCGGATTTCTTTTAAAGATCGATATAGGAAATTGTAGAGCTCGTTCCAGCAAATATAATTTCCAATGGAACGTGGTGACTGACAAATCTTGTTTCGGAGTGAGAGTGATATTGCAGAAAATTTGTAATACTGGTGTTATTGTCCGATGTGAGACAACCAGTTCTCGAATGCAAAAACTCGTCGTGTGCGTGAGAAAATTTTGCTTTTTCTGAAGACTATATAACGTCGGCCAAGAAATGCGAAAAAATTGGCATTTCAGGGCTCTCATTTTTGTGCTAAATATGTGACCGTGGTTACGGAGTAGTTAATGCTTTCCGGAGCGCACATTGAGATTGAGTGTATGCATAAATGACCTACTCCATCAGATAAATCACTCTTGGTCATTTACGCACTAAATTTCTTTCTGATGGCATGACCTCTGAAAAATCTTAATTGCTCCTCAATCACGGCTCGCATTGCCATATAGTTGGTACCAAAATAATCCTCATTGGTACCAAATTCGCGTTTGCAGTATGTTCGCTTTAAGCGCTGTGATTGGTCATAGGGCTTTGGTTTTAAGAAGTTGGGCGTAAAAATTAATAATAAATTTCATCTTTTTTTAATTTTTTCTTAGTGAACATTTATTTTCTTTAACGAACTCTACAATTTCCTATATATAAAAAAATCCGTACACTCTATATATACAAATTACCTTCTCAATGTAATTGTAGCATTTTTTTTGAGGGGGTTGAGGGTTTCAAATGCATTTACGTACGACTGAGCAGAAGCATACAGGGATTCGCTGTCCCAAAAACATGCTCACACTCAGACAGTGTGGGACTCAGCCACCAAACAGCAAGTCTCACCACCAAGCCTTGGCGCTTTGCAAGAGTCGAGCCATAGGCTTAAGGCAATACCCACTAAAACCCTACATATATGCACTTTAGTGCCTACATATGTGTATCCCCTATAAATGACTCTCCGGCCTGCGGGATCCTTGACAGAGAAGAGTAATTACGCACAGGCGGTGGGGATATCTCGGAAGCGGTAAATCATTATGTCCTGCTTGTCGAGTCGCGTGGTGCAAGCGACTTTCTTATGCTCTCCACTAGTCTTATTCCTCCGGCATCTTCCTTGGCCTTCATAGTACGTTGAATAGGCTTTGCAGCCGCGTCCCAGTTGTTGACCGACGTGAGCATGTGTGCGACTAGCTCTCCCAGAGTGTGCTTTCTGGGCATGCCTCGTCTGGTTTCGGTCCATGCGGCGCATCTCAAAACCGTATGCTCCGGAGAGTCCACCTCGTCCCAATACAAACATTGCGTTGAGTCAACCTTTCCTATCCGGTTTAGATACACCTGAAAATCGCCATGACCCGTGAAAACCTGGGCCAAATGGTAAGTAAGGCAACCCCCGGGACGATTCATCCATCGGCAGATGTTCGGAATAAGGTTCCTCACAGGCGTTCCTGGTTGTCCGTCCGGGATACTGTCCACACCTTGGATCGAGTGTTACCTCGCGTTCTTGTTCGAGTTCCTTAGCTGGGTTATTCCATAGGCGCCGACGTTCGGCTGCCTTTAGGTCCCAGGGCACTGTCTCTGCCAGTACAAGCGAGGCCGCCGTACTGATGGTGCGATACCCCCGAATGATGCGAAGGGCTCCGATCCGCTGAACCTTCCTTAAGAGCTTCGTCGTAGCGTGTGTCCATTTTAGGCGACATCGAGACTGGCTAGCCAAAAGGATGATGGGCTCGGACACGGACATAAGTAGTCTCCGTTGGCTGTCTGTGGGGCAGTGCGTGTTGAGCAACAAGCGGGCAATGTCATTAGCCGCCTTTTGCGCCTTCGCGGCCGCTATCCTCACATAAGGGGTTCCCGCAGACCCCAGAATTGTAGCAACTGTTCGTTGCGAAGAATGCCTTTGCTTCGCGTGCCAGAACTGCAAGTTCGTTCGTTGGCAGCCAAACATTTAAAGGTTCTCCCGGACGAGGTGTTCACGACGGCTTGCAAAATCCAGACCCTGGACTGTCCCGTAACAACTTCACCGAAGTGCCGCAGCGACTGTGGAAGGTTTTGGCAGAATCCGCGTATTGACTCTAGCCAACAATCCCATAGGAGTTTTGAGGGAACACTGCTTCCCTGATATTCACTTTCTTAAGAAGCTTGACATCACTTCATTGTCAAATCTGACAGACATCGACATTCGCACCTTAACAAGCAGCATTGCCTATTAGATCATCTTAGCAGATCGAATAACATGCGTTATGGTTCACCAGCCAGCTCAAACATTTCATTCCAATTTTTAAGCTGCAATAGCCAAACAGATAGCTCTACTAAAACAGACGTCAAGTAAATTAATTTCTATTATTAGTTTACTTGACTCATAATTTAAACAATACTGGTGTTTTTTGCGTACCGACGTGTCATTTCAGCCGCTTAAAAAGTTTGCTACATCAACGTATACCGGTGTCGGAGCATTTCGTTTAGAGGCTGTTCTGTCAAAAATATCTTCCATACAGGAGCTTCGAATTCACGTCGAGGTTCCTTACAATGGGGCTTTGGCCATAGGCTGCGGAAGCTTCACTTGCGAGGACCTCGTTGGACTCAAATGGCTAGCGACGCACTGCAAGGACTAGAAGGCGTTGAGGCCGCCAATAAAAATGTTTGAAGTGGCTCTTTTTCCGTGTTGCAACTTCAGCTTACAGGCCACATATTGAAGGTATATCATATCTAGTAGTCTCAATGCACTCATATAGTTCCCATTTTTATTATTTATGTAGTTCGTTATGTTAGCACTTTGGAGTGGACAATTGACTCATATAGTTGTTTGAATTAACAGGCTTCCCAAGGCTTACACCATAATATACATTAACTTCTTGCGAGTGTCGGATGGCAGACCTCAATGAAGCGCGAAGCGAAAAGCAGTTGCTCAATAAGAAAAATAACGGTTTAAAATAAAAAAGCCATCCGTCTAGACGTGGGACGCTGCCACAATGTCACAACCGATTGAAAATGGCTGAGAAAAATATAAAGGTCCGAAAGCCAGTTAGTCAGCACTTGGTATGTTCAAGATACCATATTTTTGCCGGTGGGTTATCTGACTCAAAGTTTTGTAAAATTGTGGTAAGAAACGCGCCAAGTATCCAATGTTACTGCTTTTATGTAATCGACTTTAGGCTTGTGTGAATCATGAGAACTCGTATATCGGAAAAAAATCTCATACTGCCTAACACTAAAGGTGTCCCCTAATCTTAACTGCCCA
>QVRM01003025.1:0-460995 GCA_003439945.1 Dermanyssus gallinae | reverse complement strand
AAAGAAACACGTGACCCTGTCGGAAAACCCAATGCTGGCGTCCAGCAAGAAGCCAGCCGCAGCAAGTCACGAACTACGCCAGTGCACCCGCGCACGCTATCTTGTTTTTGATCTAGCTCTAGCTAGATGCTTGGGCCATTCCAGTGGAGGTGTGTCTTCTACAGTAGCCGGCTAGGAGACATGAAAATACACATGTCAGAAGAGAACTGCGTAGTTATGGAAGGTTGAAGACTGAGTCGGAGCGCCATGTATGTAAAGCCAGCAGCAGGAAGACACGTTAACACTTATAGAGAAAGTTTCAAAGTGCACACATAAGGTAGACCGTGCTCACCCCACAGTGATTGTAGGAGCTATAAACGCAATTCTCAACAGGCCCACGGATGCGAGGACGGAAGGGGTCTTCTGGGCGGCAAATGACCCGAGTCTGACAATATTTGAAGATGCAATCTCTAAATCGACTATAAGCGTAACAACATTTGCCGAAACTTGTACATCCATAGTCGATTAATTATTAAAAATGTGTGTTTTGAAGGAACAGATCACCAAATGGGAGAAGGAGCGGACCTGACGGCACATAAACCCGTTGGTCTGAATATCGCAGTCCCAGCCCGCCATGAGCGGCAGTAGAAACGGAAGCTTATGTCAAGATTGTTTAAAGCGAACCGCATCCAAGAAGCCATGCGCAGGGAATGTAAAACGCAAAAGAGAAAGGAGGTGGTGGACTGGATTCACTACTAAGCAACTGGAACGCATAAGGCCGGAGATAAAACTTCTTTTCGGAGCGACGAGATCCCTCTACCGACGAACTTGGTGGAATGTTAAAAGGCAACACGAGCAACAACTGGAGACCCGAGTGCTCCAAAATACAACAAAATGTATATCCGTGGCTCTGTAACACTTTACAGGAAAGATTCGCAGGTCCAATTAAAAGTGATACACTTTATGACAACTTTAAGTCGATACTCAGCTCACATGACACGGTGCCAAGGACAGTGCCAACTCTCACGCCTGTCTGGTCAGAAAAGGATTTGCAATGTAGAACCTAACTGGAGAAATATTATACTTTACCATCCATGAAATGGCGGAGGCGTGCGTCAACTCCCGAGAAACAATGCACCCAGGCCAGATGGCATCTCTAATTGGCATTTGTAGCAGGCAGCTCAATTTTAACTGAATGTGCAATCCTCCTTGTAAATATCGAGCAACCCCTGGCACGAAAGAGACATGTTGACGATAAATGATAGATAATGTTGACGTTGATAAAGCACGTGCTGCAGTCATAGTGCTCCGCTATATCATTATCCAGGAAAACGGTATAGCGGAGCACCCAAGCATCAGATGAAGTACAGGTTTCGCTTCGGGAGATAATCTCAGCCCTTTGTTTTTTTTCTCTTCTGGTAGCCACGTTACCAATACGTATACAGAGCCGACACCTAGCTGTCAGATTATCACGTATGCCCACGATTTAGTACTCTACAGTAGCAGTAGATACCATCTGTAACTGGGGCTGCTTACTTGGTCAGCGTACGTGAACATAGTAGGCCTTGAAATAAATATGCAGAAGACAGAGACTATGATGTTCAGGCACGCGGGCAAGCTGGCCATGATCGATACACTTAGGTTAAATGGACAGGAACTGAACAATGTGAATAAGTTCATATATATCTGTATCACAGTTACCCCTCAGTCAAGACCTCTGCTGCACACATGAAGGAGAGGCTCCGAAAAGCCTTGATCGCTAGCTCTATTCGATATAAAAATAGCACCAATTGCATCATACGGAATCCAGCGTGTGTGGGCAAAGCTAAGTTTCGCTCGACTTGGTGCACTCGATTAGGTGAGACCAGTTTTTTGAAAACAGTCACTGGGTTTACATACGTCAGCATGCAGCCGTCTCACGTATTTGCTCTGCGATATTCCACTATCCAAAACAGTTTGAGCGCCCAGACACCACCACATACAGCAAGTTCATACGGCGATATGAAGAGAAGAACGACCCACATTTTTATTCGACAGATGCAATGGTTAGATCAGAATGGAAGGGCACGGTCAGGACAAATAGGCACATAACCGCCCGTCCTGCTGTACACGATTTTCACCACCTCCTATGCTAGAAAGACGCTTATCAAACACCCCTGGTATGGTGTAACACATGTGTTTGTAAATATGGTATAATATATGTCTTCTCGCTAACAAGGCTGGTACTGAGCGATTTTTAATTTAACTATCACTACGAGCCTATAAAGGCATTAATCATAGTATTGTACAGTTTACCTAATCTGTTGAAATCACGTAAATATACGATGACTTATTTCGGCTTACTTTTAATCCAAAAAAGAAACATTTTACGTGTAATTTATTTCAGATTACCGTAGAGACTCTTATAGGATTTTTATTCCATGAACATGAAAAAAATACACGAGTATCCCTTTTCAGTTTAGATAAGGTCGTTCTTGCGGCAGAATTGCAGATGCTTCATACCATAGTATCCTATAAGATAACAACTGTGGTTCTCCATAATGATGTATAATCAATGGAGTCCGAGTGTTTCCAAGATCTTTGTTTTTAACTTCACAATTGATGCCATTTGTTATTGCAACATTCAATAAGTCATTTCAGTATTTGTTGGGCACATATAATTGTTTTTACTTTCTTCTTTTAGAAACTTCTAGTGATCGACCCCTAATGATTGGAATCTAAATAAAATTTCCTCGACTAGCTATGGTAGTTCCTGTTTCCTTCAGCAAAATCTGAGATTTGTTTATAGCATGTAGCAATATTTTAAGTGTTATCTGTAAATTTAGTTTCTAATAACAGTGCATTTGCTCTACCACCCTAGTAGTGAGTCTCACCCAGTATGTAAATCGTACCTTAATCCGCGGACACTGCTCTTCCAGCCTCAAGTACCTCCAAATACGCCTCTTCAACTTCTCTATGCTCTGAAGCGCAAATGGCATATATATCGCAATACATTCTCAGTTCTACATACCCGACCCTCAGAGATGGTCTTCTAAAAGTGCCAACTTCTCGTCCTATTTCTGCACAGCTCTATACATAACCGTTCGACTAATATCAAGGCGCCGATCTATTTCAGCAACCGATATACCACGATTGTGCATGAAAGTAATCTTTTCACGGGCAAGGACCGCCTTTACTATATTCGTAACGACTGTGCTCACGTCAAACCGGGTTTACTTCCACTACATTTTTTTGGGCCTATTTGCCAAACATTTTTTTTTGCGTCAATCTCCTCTTGGAACGCAATGTTTCATAGTGTAATACGCGTGTATTGTCCATAGTTTTAGTATGGTGTAGTTAGCGTTGTACTATTACTAATGTATTACGTAGTTTTAGCGGTCTATACAAACCATAAGAATAGAGTGAACGAATTATTATAGTTGCAATGTGATAGCAATTTTTGCTAGCATTTAAAATACTACAAATAACTGTGAGATTGTTTTTTCAGCAAGGGCGGCCCCATGATGCTCTACACCACCGATCCACGACCAGAACATAGTACTTTCAAACTTCAAGAGCGTCATCAAGTAAATATGCGGCAGTTTGCTTTGTTTTATTCTGTAGGTAGCCTGAGAAGATCCAATATCCTTAGTGTATGTAGTTTTGCTGTTTGTCTGGATGTTATGTGTCACGATTTTTTCCCTCTCTCCATCCCCCTATCTCTCTCTCTCTCTTTATCTCATATATCATAGTTACTTGCTCGGTTTATGTGTAGCATCAACCCGACGGTACCGATATTTGTTTATATATACTATGACTGTAAAGAAATACTTCGCTACAGTCGTGGTTTAACGTGGGAGGAAGCTACAATTAATACTAGATGGCACAACTGGCGCTGCGTATCTTGCTGTGCATCGTTCCCCGGACCGTACCGAAAACGCGCTATCTAGGTAACTATTGGAAAGGGCTGAATTTGGAATCGTTAAAAACGCGAAGAGAATCTTTGTGACATAACGACTGGGACGTAAGGAACAAGCCATGACCAGTACTAGATAGTCACCAACAAAGAATAGGAAGGAGAATTATTTTTTGTTCGATATAGTATGGAGTTTCAAATGTCGCGCATCATCGCCTAGGCTCGGTGATAAGTTTTGAAGTCATGAAAGTAGCGCAATTGACTGAGCTCAGAGCGAGTGATCCCACATTTTAGAGTCATTTGCTGGATGTAAGCCTTTATCCGTGTTTTCGAAGTCTGTAGGTTCTTTGATTCTTTCCAAATTGCCGATTGTTGCCTGAGGTTACAATTCGACTAATATTAGTCTCAGAACAAACACCATGCAAAATGAAGAGGTAATTTAAGATTCAAATACCGTCCACTTTCTATCGTTGCATTAATGTACACCGAGTGTCCGTTTATTATGAACTTTTTTCTACTGAAACTTTTCATAATCACCGACTTTATCGAAAAAAGTTATGAGTTTACCTTTATTTCGTATGCTTGTGGGTTGGGACAATTCATAGTCGATGTAGAGACTACGAGAATGTTTCCGTTCTTTAACAACTTCTCAATCATGAGGTTTATGAGTTTGCCTATAAATATTGTGTCCTATTAATTGAAGCCTTCTGCTTGCGTGACAAACTTCAAATTAACGACGGAAGTTTGTGTTTGTTGAAAGGATCCATAAATGATCGTGAATTTTTAGCTGTGCTATTATCTTACGTTTCTCACAAAAGCATTCAATTATTTGCCAGTATCCCACGGTCGTATCGGTTGGTGCTGGACGTTGCTCTTAGCCTTTTTAATTTAAAGATTGCTTAACGTGCTTACTTCCATTAGTCTTTCTGTCTAGATAGACCCTTAGGTACCGAACATGCTAGACTATCTTGGTGCTTGTGTCTGCCATTTTAAAGCTCACCGGGTCGACTCGGCCTCGACCGCTGAGCGAGACTGATTCTATTCACTTGCGCCAATTCTAGCTGTACACCTGTCACCCTATTCATTAATCGACTGCAGAACCTTGTTGTCATTTAGTTCAAGTTGGACACTTGTTCTGGCTTTGACGACTACTGCTAAGTCATCAGCATCTGCTACTATCTCTACTGCTCTTGGGAGGCCTTGGACACGCAGCACGACATTATAAACGATGTTCCACAGCAGCGTTCCCAGAATGAAATCCTATGGGTCACCACCCGTTATGTTCATAGTGTTATTCCTTGCACTTGAAAACTTGCGCTCTTGCAGGTAGTCTAAGAATGCACTGAGCAAGTGGTTGCTTCTTCTTGACGGTTTCTAGGATGGGCCTCCATAGCAGACAGTTGAGCCCGTTTCTCACATCCAGGCAGATCGCAGCCATCAGCTGGCTTGTTAGTGTATTCGCTGTGTAGTCGAATCTTTGCTATCGGAACCCATATTGGATTTCTCACAATAGGCCGAACTCTTTACCAAAAAGCTCCTAATTAGTATTCCATGGAACCGACAATACAACCGGCGTTTCCTCGGCACACTGCAAGCGACAGCAGTTGACGTAAAAACTCGCCTTTGCGCAGGCTGCCTGTGAGATCTGTAATCCGTCCTGCCCACCTCACTGATGAATTTCTTGGTTGCCTTGCTTACCGGACGCATTGTTTCTATAGATATTGGCATTATGGCGTAGTCTGTCTCCAGTTCTTGGTACTTGCGTTTTTCCCATTTTTCTGCACGTTCGGCAACCAATCCCGCCTCTAGTGAACTGTGGCGTATATAGGAGGGAGCTACTGTGCAGGACACTGTAGCATCCCATACTAAGCATTTGACGTTAGCCAGAGCGGGATTGTTACAGTCTCAGGTCCTTTGTCGTCATCAAGTCCTAATCTGGGATCAAGCATACTTAGTATGCCAGCCCTGCATTAGGTTCTTGTTATAATTGCAATAATTTCAGCGTGTCTAGAGACTCTACCATGGCTTTTGATGCAGCTAGGAGGGTGAAGTCCACCCTCAGTTACTGTAATACCACATGCGTTGCAACTGTAGGGGCTGCAAATCGGGGCATCTATTCGAAGAGGTGTTACCATGCGGAATTAGGTTTTTTCCAGCATGGTGCTGAGCTGCGGGGAAGGGAGGCACTTCAGAAAGCCTCTCTCTGTCTACCAGCTATCAGCTGCAGCGCTGCATCTGTAAGTCCAATGTATAAATGTATACAAGAGGAGCTGTGTGGGACGCTCTTGCCAGGGGTCTGGTCCAATTGTTTGTCTAGCTATTAGCTCTGTGGCGTCTTTGGCCCTTGTGATTACTTGGCGGACACTTGGTTCGAACCACGTTTGGCGAGTTGACCAAATTCGAGCAGAGACGCAACAGAGCACATGGGAGCTAATTCCGTCGCTGAATGAATACCAAGTCCTCCTTCTGCAATTGGACGGGTTGCTCTTTTCCAAATGTTATCATGCAGATCGACGTTTAATACCTCACCTATGCTTCTTGCGGCAGCGTCGTAAACTTAAATATTTTCGTGACATTTAATAGTTGGTGAAGTGCACAGGGTATAGTTAGTTTTGGCGAGCCCAAGCTGTATCTCCAGATGCACAGAGCTGTTTGCTAATGCATCGCCGTTAAACGAGAACGCATTTGCGTCAGTCCAGTGCACTTGTTTTTAAGGGTGTTTGAAATCAATTGTAGCAGTGCGGCAGTGCGGCGGGCACTACAAAAACAATAACAACAGGGTGACACGGTAGCAGCATCGCCCTTAGGGCTAGAAACCGAACTCTGCCGTATCCGCCGCCCCCGCGTGCGAAGGAACCTCTACTAAATTCCCTGAGTTACTGCGCGAGATGTGAAGAGGGCCTACAAGCCCTATCTGTGTGTTGCTCCAATATGCTAGAGTTATTCACGTGGCCTGCAAAACTAATGACGAAGCTGCATCGACGGCTGATCCTTCGTACAAATGGCGGTGTAGAGTTTGCTCAGTGCCAACAGCGAAAACATCAATAGACGTGTTAATGAAATTTTTAGATCAATGTGCGCTAAAAATGAATCAATGCAACTAGTGACTTTTTTTATACCATCGCGTGAGAGAGCTTGAAAAGAAGTGCGAAGCTGGAAGTCCAAGCATAGGCAGCCTGCTCAGCTGACCGAGGGCAGTGAAATTATCGATGTTTCGGTGAAACCGCTCGAGTGCCCTGCGTCGACCCCGCCGCGGAAAACAGCACCCGTGGTGGGCGACAACATCGTGCAACCGCTTGGTCCAGCTCTGAGGCGAATTCTACCAAAAAAGACGCGGCTCGCAATCCGTTCTGCGGCCAATATGGGCATCGACAGTGTTATCATCGAAGCGGAAAAGTACATTGATGCTACAAATGGCCCCGTAGCGGTATTCCTGCAAGCCGGCTACCATTAGTGTATGGAGTTTGAAAGTGACAGATACATCAGTATAGTCGAGAACTTCTCGGAGAAGCTGATATCAGCACGCCCAAGATCCGAGGTGCACATTCTCTCCGTCCCCCCTTTTCAGTCAGGATTGCAAGGCGGCTAACGATATTCTGGCGAGAAAAGCGGCCCTGGACGGTGCTAAGTTTTCGCCCTCTCAATCTCTCAACGATCGGTCGTCGAGAGTCAATGCTACATCTTAAAAGGCCAAGCAGCGGATAAAATCGCCTACAACATAGCGAGAAGAATTAAGCCTCTTTTAGGAATGAGAATCCTGTCGCCGGAGAAGAGCAGGAGTCAGTAGTCTGTAAGTCTGATTGTCAAACCAACATCGACAGCTTCACGCGAGGTCTCGAACAGCAGACTTTACCATATCACCCAAGGCCCCACGATCAGGCATCGTTCCTCCCGCCGGGTCCGTTTCTTGAGAACGACTCAACATGGCGGATTCAAAGCGGAGCAATCGTCAGTGGGATCGAAACAACGACAAAACGACAACGACACTCAGCGCCCCACGAGCTTCTCCCACGCTCACGTTAGAAGAATTCGTGAAGCAAGTCTTGGCAACGGTGGCGATTGGCCCATCGGCATTCAACGCTCCCAGCTATCGCAGTCGATCCCGAGGTGGATCGAGGAGCGCACAACGAGACCGGGCCTTACACAAAAAGAAACAATAAGATTTGCACAATGGAATTGCGAAGGAGCTTCCTCGCTAGAGCTCCCCGCCCCCGGCGCATTGGATGGACTGGACATTCTAGTGCTGACGGAAACCTGGGCGACCACACCTTTTCACCTTCCGAATTTTTATGCAGTGCACTGCCGCGCTAAAAAGCGCAGCGGGACAGGGCGGCCAAGTGGGGGTACCTCCGTTTTCTACAATCATAAGCTAGACGACCTCACGACGTGTCTAGCGGAGAATAACGTCATAGCCCTACAAGGCCCGATAATGTCCGTAGTAGTAGCATATGTCCGACCCGCAGATTCGAAATCTACGTCCACTATGGTAGAGCAGCTGGTCAGCGGTCTGGAAACAACAAGCTTCGTGAAGGCGCATGCATTCGAGTACACGTTCCAGTGGCCGTGGACCTCACGATTCAGGAAAGGTCAACAAGAACGGCCAGGCGACTTGCCCTTTCACGCCGGCTCAATGTGAACATGCTCCTAGAACGTGCTCTTGATGTCCTCCTTGTGCCGGACGTGATAGACACGGGAGTGTATGCGCAGCGTCTATTCGAAGTGCTGCACTCTAGTATACAGCTAGCTCCCTTTTCTAAAAAGCACAGGGCATGGTTCGACCACAGCTACTGGCTTGCTCGCCGAGCCCAGATTGCCTTCAAGTTCCTAGCGGAGTCGTATCCGGGTTACCATCCGCTGGCCTCGATATTCAGAACAATTTGTAGGAAAACGTACGCGACGCAACGTAAGAGGTACCACGAGATGCTGGAAGCTCGCCTTGTAGCCGGTACGATTCTGATGGAGGACGTTGAGAGGGCTTTATCCACAGTGATGAACCCACTGTATGCAGTCTTTGTCGACTTCAAGGCAGCATTTGATTCGACTCCTAGGGGCATGGTCTTACGCACGTTGGCAGAGGTCGAAGTGCCAGTCAAAGTGCTCGACCTTTTCGCGGCCATCCTACAGAATAACAGAGAACAGAATAACGATCGAGGATGGTATCGCCGAACTCGAACTATTTGCCCAGACAACAGGCCTAGCTCAGGGTGACAATCTGAGCCCTCTCCTGTTCTCTATCCTACTGAAGGACCTGCCCGCCCAAATAAAAGGCCCGATAAATCTAGTCAAAGTTATCTTGTACGTGGACGACTTGGTCATATATGGTCTAAGCAGGTTTCAGGTACAGCAAGCCCTAGCCCGTCTTCACGTCACTGTAAATGCTTTGGGTCTAACGGTAAACCAGAGAAAGACAAAATCAATTAAATTCAGGGGAGGCGGCAGGATCACGGGCACTGACACCTTGCCGGCCGCAGCTTCACCGCACACATCGCCGAGGGGTGCAGGAAGGCAGTGGCCGCCGTATGGGCAATAAAATCTTCGCAGCTCTTGTCACTCGGAACCGCCTTGAGACTGTTCGATCTCAAAATAGTCCCGACCGCGTCGTATGGGATACGTGTCATTTGGGAGAACCTCACGCCGCAGAACCTTGAACAGCTTAACCGTGTTAAGGCTTCCTTCCTCAAGAGGGCTTTGCCTAGGGGGAACCGCCTAGTATATCTCCTAGCATACACACCGCTGTTCACCGAAGATGTACGGCACCGTTTCGATCTGTCGGCGACAACGGCTTTCATGAACAACCTCGAATGCTGGGAGATAAAATTCGCGAATATCGACAAAAAAATTGAAACTGGAGCTATGACACGTAACGAACGTGAACGAAGAAGGGCGTACCGTCACAGCCGTCATGTCGTGACCCGCTATGCCGTACACGGCTTTCATCATAAATTTGTATCGTGCGGGACTTCCACGAACCAGATGACCACTGCAGGTGCTCTAAGTGCGAAGCACACTGTGGAAGATATTACGCCGCCTCCTGTCCTCTGGTCCCTTCCCTAGGTAGCCTGACTGACCCCATCTTAAAATATTCGCGATGAGCACTTCCTAGTCTATTGCTCTATAGGAGAAAACCGGGTTATAGCCATATACCCCGTGTTGTATATACTTATATACCGGATGACTTGTAAGCTCAACCCCCAATGTGACACGAGCATGCCCAATGGTGCAATTTTAGCCGCTTTTGTATACTGTGGGGAGATATATATTGTATTTTACTACCTGGCAAAGGTTTGTGTTAAATCAATTGTAAGCCTATTGGGGCTCCCAAAAGCTCTAACTCGTCCAATTCAAAGCGTTTAGATTCTGGCGGACAGTCAAATGCCCTAAAAATGTCATTCTGTTCTTGGGTATTATCTCTCAATGTAATGATTTCACATTTAGGTGCATTGAGGCTATATAAACGTTGATAATATCACACATAACCAGTTCTAGTAGACCTCCAATAATAATAGTGAGTACATTCTATAGTTTTTGTTCCTACACGCAAACGAGCGCGTGATAAGTCGGCTCACATAGTCAGTGTGCATGCACACGAGAAAAACGTAGTTGTCACGCAGCTGAACGGCTAAAGGTAAATGCTGTATTCTATCCAGTCACAGAGGCGATGCAGCTACATCTGTCCGTACTGTCTACCTACGGATGGTAAAATTACTCAGCCAGAAAGGACATGGTGACGCGTGATGAATTTGTGTCTAGTACGGTTAGGGGTAAGCATCCCATTACTTTAATGCGCCTCGAACAAAACCATCCTAGCACAAATTCGTAAAGAAATTCCCAAAATTAAAAAGGAATGGAAGAACTCCTTTGATGATGTTCCCACTAGTAGCAGCCGCATCGGCAGTTGTCTCAAAAGCGAGTTGTGAAACAGAGTTGTGATTCGTTTCTTGGTCGCTTCCTCCTCTCTTCGCTGGTCATACTCAGTCGCATCTTAAGTTTGTTATAGACGAAGACATTGGCTTCCACACTAATATAGACCATGTCAAGCTTGTCAAAAATATTCGAATAGCTGAGAATTTTGTGACAGTACAAGGGAGTGCCGCGCTTCTTGTATATCTGAAGCATAGTGCCCCTCGGTGATGCGTGGGGGGTTGTACTGGTCCGTTCGATTAGGAGGATGGCCTGTGACATTGTATGGAGCTAGTGATATCGAGATGGTTGTGCAGTTGTATAAAGTTCATGCGTGCTATAGCTAAACGACTTCCGAGTTTAAACGGTATGAACTTAAATTTGCTGTGATAATTTACAAGTCCGTTTTGCTGCATCCCCGCCCCGATACTATTTAAGCTTTGTTGTGTGTGTTGCGTATTCTGAAGTAACTTTGAATATAGATACGCGCTGTGCCAATCGCGTACGTGTATTTAATAGAGTAGTCTTGTATTTTAAAGAAATCGTTGCAATATAAGATGTATAGAACCCATCACACTTACTTGCAAACTTAAGCGCTTAATCTGAACTTAAACTAAGGCACTTAAAAAATTACGCTCTGAAGAGAGCCACCAATTACTGCAAGTTGGAATGACTTTACCAGGAAATACACCAGTCGTCCACTGTTAAAGCCTTCGCTTTGGCGCAGTCTATAAAGTTTTGCGGCCGGACCGCCAGGCGCTAGAAAACTTTTCGTAACCCCTTTTCTCGTAGGGAGCACTACCAGCCTAACGAAAAAAGAGGATACCTTTCGGCCGGAATTTACTCTTGCGGCACTTTGTGTAGTCGCTGTCATCCAGGACAACACAGAACACGGCATTATTACTCTGCATCCGCATTTTAAATACCGTTTGCACGGATTTTTTCTTTGTGAGCGAACCAGAAGTGTAGATCGACAGCTGAAGTTTTGGCCGCCAACTGCTGCCAACCGTGCTGAGCCTGCCTGGCTATTTATTTATCTATTTTATCTGTTATATGTCCTTGATATGCTTCTTAACATGACTGAATAAATATGATGAATGTTAAACTTATCCAGATCCTCGACAAGATAATGAGTCTAGCCCGCTCGCGAGGACAGGGCCCCCCATTCCGCCCCCATTTTTTGCGCCCAGGCCGACATTGGTGCTTCCCTAGCCTGGTTATAGTCCATGTTCTCCTTCAGTCTAATGGTACTCCTCTGCCCTGCAAGAATGTCCCAGAGGAGCATTTTTGCCAGTACTGGGGCCGCATCCGTGCTGACGGTCTTGCAGACTCGGCTGATCCGTACGGCAACTGCATATTGAGCATATATAAGAAGCTTTTTTTTTTTTTTTTTTTTTTTTTTTTTTAGAGGTGGAAAATGCTTTACGCACACCCTCCGATGTTAATGAAGAGTAGTGTGGGACTAAACGCCGGGGAAGAGTATAATACTCAATCCAATCCGCTCGTTCTACCCACTAAAAACCACCTCTCCCACCCTCTTCTGGTTCGGAATTGTGAACCATTACATCGAGACCAGAAGAGGGGAGTCCCATGCTGCGACCCTCTCCTTAGTCTACGACTATGTCCCGAGCAGAGAGTGGGTCCTGCTCGGGAGTGAACACTAGAGACCTAGTGTTGAATCGCGATCTGCGGCGATCTTCCTGGCGACATTTTTCGCGCATAAGCCCGTCTAAGTATTGGGTCCCGGCGTGCCAGTCCGTTGTCGACTTGAGCATGTTGGCCACGATGGTCGTGGTCGGGCTACCTTTGTGGACATAGGAGGAGCCCGTGCGGTAGGCCGCGAGGGCCTCGCAGTCCTCTACGGTGTGCGCCGCGTCGTCGGGTGCGCCTGTGGTGCAGAGAACGCAGATATCTGTATTCGCCTTGCCTATCCGGAAAAGGTACGACTGGAATTGTCTATGCCCTGTGAGCACTTGCACGGAGTGATATGTAAGTGCTCCCTTGAGCTTATACCAGGTTATGAGGTCTGTGATTAGGCTTCTTGTCCAGGCCCCTCTGGTATCCCCAGCTGGTGGGTTGGACCACGTGCCCGCCCATGTGACCAGGGAGTGCTCCCGTGCTTGGGTCCATGAAGTGTCGCCGTCCTTCTTGCGCTTGCTTCTTTCTTCAGCAAGTATGTCCCAAGGGATCTGGCAGGCGAGCGCCAACAGGACGTCCGTCGAGACAGTCCGGTAGGCCCGCGTGACCCTGATGGCCATCGCTCTTTGGGAGCTTCGTATCATGCGCCGTGCCTTTGCGGTCCGCAGCGCCATACCAGCCCATGTGGGCGCGGCATACAGAGCGATGGCCTCTGCCACGGCCGCTAGGAGCAGCCGCTTGGCGTGCGTTGCGCCCTCCTCGCGAGGAAGGATGCGTGCAAGGTTGGTGGAGACCTTCGCGACCTTCTGGATGATGCTCTGGATGTGTGGCAGGCCGGTGAGACCTGTGTCCAGCGTTACGCCTAAGTATTTTGCCTCCCGTTTGATAGTCAGGCGGTGTCCTGCAAGTTCTAACGATGCTTGCCTAGTACGACGGCGGCCGGTTAGGTAGATAACCTCGGTCTTCTGGGGGGCCAGCTTCAGGTAATTGTCGACCATCCACTTCTCTATTCTGAAAAGAGCCGTGTTCGCTCGCGCCTCGAGCACCGCCTCCGTTTTCGCGGTGACCACCAGCGCCAGATCGTCGGCGTAGGCGATTATGTCCACCCCGTCAGGCAGGTCGTCTAACCGCAGGACTCCGTCGTATGCTATATTCCAGAGAATCGGCCCGAGCACTGAGCCCTGCGGGACGCCCGCCGTGACAGGGTGGACCTCACCGTTGGCCGAAAGTGAACGCGCGTCAAGATACGAGGAAATAATCCGTCGCATGTAGGGGGATATGCCTCTCTGTTCAAGGGTGTCCATTATTACTTGCCAATTCGCTGTATTAAACGCGTTTTGCACGTCCAGCAGGATAAGTAAAACGTAATTGCGTGTCCTAAGTGTCCGTTGTTGTTCTGTGTAGGCTACCTGGAGCACTCGTTCGACGGCATCGAGGGTCGATCGGCTCTTGCGAAAGCCGTATTGGTTGTCCGACAGAGCGGCTTTCTCCTCGATCTCTTTGTTCAGGCGTCTGACCAGCACATTCTCGAAGAGTTTGCTGATTGTGTTGAGTAGACATATGGGGCGGTGGGTCGAAGAAGATCCCGCTGCTGCGTTCGGTTTCGGTATAAGAGTCAGGTGAGCGCGCTTCCACTGGGATGGAAAACGACCGTCCTGAAGTAAGCGTGTAAAAAGCCGAGCGAGAGTTTCTGGATGGTTCTGCGCCAAGATTTTTATGACCCCTGGGGGAACCCCGTCCGGCCCAGGTGCCTTTCCAGTTGCGAGGCGTTCCGCGGCATGTGCCACTTCCTCGGAGTTCACTTCCGGGATCTGGTCAGGGTCTACCTCGATGTTGACGGGGGGGCAGGCTGGCTGCCGGGGGAAGAGGGCGGTGACTAGGTTTCGTACTTGCTCTGTGGGGAGCGGTGGGGGCGGCTTACGGAGCTTTCCCATCACCGTGCGGTACGGAATGCCCCAGACGTCTGACTCCACTGACTCAACCAGCGCTTTGTAGGACTCGGCCTTCGCTCTGCCTATTAGCCGTCGCAGACGCAACCGCTTGGTGCGGTACAGCTGTTGTAGTTGATCAGCGCGGTTGACCGCTTTAGCTAGCTGGCGGTTATCTTGTCCTCGTCGACGGCGTTTCGCCAACCACGACCTCGCCCGAGTCATGATGCGGTTTGCGCGCACGCAGGCTGCGCGGGCGGTCCCGATTTCTGGGCTCCACCAGTGTTTAGCGGAGGCTCTCCTTGGACCTCCTTGTCTGGCCGGACCGCCGGCCGCATGACATGCCATTGTAATGATTGCCGTTAGATCGTTCTCGTCGAGCGGCGTATCGCCGAGGCGAGTGAGCCGTCTCTTAAAAGTGTCTACCAATAGTTCCTTATTGATGTGTCGCATTTGCCAGTATCGGCGGTCCGGCAGGCGCGGGTAATGTCTATTTTGCGGCATTATCTGAAAGGTGATGTAGCGGTGGTCGCTGAGACTCTCCTCCGCCTCCTGTACCTCCCAGTCCTGGATGTTGGCTATCGCAGCCGAGTCCGCTAGCGTCAGATCAAGGAAAGATAGCTGGCCGCGACGCGCAAACGTCGGCACGTCGCTGTTATTGGCAAGTGCTAAGCCCCGGCCCGATAGCCAGTCCAGTAGGATCTGTCCTCGGTCCGTGTTGCGGCGACCGCCCCACGCGACGTGTAGTGCGTTAAAGTCGCCTGCGACTATCAATGAATGGCCAGGGTAGCGATGAGTGTCAATCGATACGCTAATGTCGTCTAAAAACTTGTTAAACTCTTCTACCGTCCTGTTTGGGGAGAAGTAGCAACTGTATATTACACAGTTAAGATCTGGCAGATAAGCCCATGAGAATCCGTTCCCCTGGCCGTGGCCCGTGATGGACAGTGCGGCCTCCTGTCCAGTCCACCAGATAGCAGCGTCGCAGGAATTGTCTGTCCATGCGTTGGTTAAGTTCCTCGAGAGAGCGACATTTGGCTCTGAAATAATGCAGAGGGCGATGCGATGTTGTACAACGTACGACTCCAGCAGGTCATGCGCGGCTCTGCAGCGGTTAAGATTTATTTGCAGAATCTTGATCATTTTTGTCATGAGAAGACACTGCGCCTACATGGTGCCAGTCGGCGCCGCCGTCATCCGCCGGCTGGGTGACGGTCTTACGACGAGAGCGTCGCTCGCTTAGCGGGGCTGGCGTAGGTAGTGCTTCTGTGGGTTGTGCGGCCTCTGCCGATGCTGGTAGTCCGTCGACTGGAGCTGCGTGTTTTGGCCGGTCTTTATCCGCTCGCCCTCGCAACTCCAGTAGATTTGTCCTGTATGCTGGGCATGCCATACTGTCCGCTCGATGACCCGGGACCTCGCACACTATGCAGTGGGAGGTCTCGGCCGTGCAAGCCGCGACGGCATGTTCCGGTGATCCGCATCGGCGGCAGAGGCGTGTAGTCACCTTCTGAGCCTTGCAGAAAGCGGCAGTGTGGCCCGGTCTCTGGCAGTTAAAGCATATTGGGAGGCGCGCCCAGACCTCAGGCTTGCAAGCGCTGCCCGCAATCATGACGCTTTGCTGCGACTGGAGCCATTTGGCCTGAGGAGTAGCAACTCTGACCACCGAGTACCAGCGTGTGCCTGCGCGTCCCTGACGCGGCTCGCTTGCCGTGATCGGGACTCCTTCGGGGACAGCAAGAAGCCGTTGCAGCTCCGTCTCGATTCTCTTTGAGTTACAGAGGGGGTTGATGCCCCAGAGAGCCACTTCACGCAAGGGCCCACCTGTCCGGCTGTCTGCCTGGTGTGCGGTGGCAGTGCTTATGTCTTGAGCCAGCTGTGCCCCAAGACCCGGCACAATCTCTCGTAGACGTATTATTACGTCACCGTCACTATTTTTGACCAGACCGCTGACTGCTGACTCTAGTTGTTTGTTGTCGGCCAAATGTGCCCTGAGAGTCTGCACGGTTTCGGCAAATGTTCGTCCTTCTCCCACCCTGACTCTGACCGATGTCTGCCCGGTCAGGGCAGGGGGGGGAGAGGAGAGGACCGCCTGCGACCTAGTTGGTGGAGCCGTGGTGGGTTCCTTGTGACATATTTCGAGAACTCCGCCATGGACGGACTGGGTGACTATTGCTGCCAGAATTCTGTGCATGCGCTGCTCTCTCCACTGCCGGGCCACGTACAGAAGTGGAGCTTTCTGGGTAGCCGCACTGGGGGGCTGCAGCATGCGGTCGACGACAGAGCGAAGTACGGATATTGTGGTCTCGTCGTATGTTTTTTCGGGACCTACGATCCCCACCACCAAGTACTGATCTTCGCCGCCCGCGTTGGAGTCCCCGTTAAGGGACTCCCAGGCTTGGGTAGTGCGCAGCACGGCTGCAGTGCCGGGAGGCTGCGTGAGCAGCTTTGGCAGGGCAGGAAATTGTATAGATAGTTGCTTTATAATTGCCGACTCTGCCGTTGCTCCAGGAACAATCAGCAGACCCCTTAGTTGTCGAGAAGCTGTAATGCTCTCAGAGGTCGAAGGCAGTCGCTGGAGGGACTCTGCGGGCCAATAAAGCCCCGCCAGGCTGACGAAGTCGGTGGCGGTTGTCGCTGCCGAGATGCGGGAGTTCAAAAACACCCGGGCTGCCTCGGGGTCAGCCGGGGCGCATCGTAGGCAGATGGCGAGAGGGTCTGAGGACTGAGGAGGCGATCTTGCCAGCATCTCGTCTCTTTCCCTCCGCATCGCCTCGAGCGAGCTCCGGAGTCCTTCCGCCTCTCCCTCCGCGTCTATCAAGGCATTTTTCAGTTCCGCTCGAAACGTATCAACTGTCGAGTCGACCTTGCGGAGCGCTAGATCAAGCCTCTCAGAGATCTCCTTAAGTTCGATCTTAGTGTTTTTCACCTTGCAAAGATCGATCACCTTCTTGACGTATCCTGCGAGAGTCGCGAACGCCTGGGCATAAGCCGTCTCCGCGTCGGCGCCTCTTTTGGGCTCTCTATCTCTGTCCGGAGAGTTCTCCGCTGGGCGTTTCCTTTGAATATTACTTGTATCATCCATTTCAAGCTCGCTCGCGTCCAAGCCGGTCAACGGTGGCGGGTCTTTGCCGCCACTCGCCATTCCTCCTTATAGAGGGGAAGGGTCGATGAGGGGGAGGGGAAGGGTCGATGAGGGGGAGGGGAAGGGTCGATGAGGGGGAGGGGGCGGGGGAGGGGCGGGGGAGGGGAGCGATGCGGGGGAGGGGAGTGATGCGGGGGAGGGGAGTGATGCGGGGGAGGGGAGTGATGCGGGGGAGGGGAGCGATGAGGGGGGAGGGGAGCGATGAGGGGGGAGGGAGGAATGTAGTGTTCGATGCTCGTCTCCGATGCGCCTGGTGCACGTGCGGTCAGCGCGCAGTGCACGTGCGATCAACGCGCAGCGCACGTGTAATCAATGCGCAGTGCACGTTTGATCAACGTGCAGTGCACATTTAATCAACGTGCAGGGTGCGCACAATCAAAGCACAATGCGCGTGCAGTCAACTTGCAATGCACGCTAAACGTATCCGTGCGATACGTGTAGCGCACGTGGCTCGCTTAGCGACGTTAGTTCGACGTCCACGTGGCGATCGTAATCCTTCGCGGCTGCCCAACCAGGTAAGACTCGCGGCAGGCCTCCCCTCCTGTACGTAGGGAAGGTGCCACTTGCTGCGCCGGCCGGGTCGCGGATCACCGAAAGTCACTTCAACAGTAGAAGAAACGAACATGTAGGGCACAGCACAACAAGGCACAACACATCGAACAAAACAGACACTTGTGGGAGGCACCAAGCACTCTGCAAAACTACCAAAGTTCAGTAAACCAACGCCGTCGAGAGTGGACGTCCGCTCTCAACGACGGTCAGCACGGAACTATATATAAGGAGCTGCCCGTTGCGAGCTGTGCGGAGGGCCATACGTGTCCTTACTGGCGCCGCATATAGCGCTGCGGATATAGCGGCCGACGCTACCAAGATTTTCTTCGCCTGGTCGGCGCTCCCTGACCGAGGCAGAATCTTGGCCGGTGCCCTGGCACTCTTGTGTACTTTCGTAGATAGCGCCGAGATGTGCGTCCGGCCATTGAGGCCAGTGTCTAGGGTGACAGCCAAGTGAATATCAATTCAATTTATTCACACTTTATCGTGTCATTATACCTAGTATGTCCTATAAGCTGACATTTGGTGAGTATACACATATGTACATTTAGATTTCTACTTATAAAATACATATGTTCATATACCAACATCGTCAGGAAGATAAAACGTTCAATTCTGTAAGTTGGGTCAATGACCTAATTTGATTACAATTTCCCACATGATATCTATCACACACGTTTCGACAGTATTTGCAGACACAGGTTTGTTCAGGTTCGTGATAACCTTGCGTCATGCACGTCAAATGATGGAAGCCATGCACGGCAAACCTAGTGACCAAATGACGATTCGTTCTGTTTGTCCTCTTCCAGCTCGAGTCAGTCATTGCTGGTGTTGTGATGAACTGTGGATCGATCTCCAGTCGCTTCGATCTCTGTTTTTCGACGAAGGTACAGTAGGCTGGGGTTACTGGGAGATTACATTTTTCGCGTATGTCTTCTACAAACGATAGCGTATCGGTCAACAAGTAGACCAATCTGTTTCTCGATGTCGTGTGCAGCCCGAGCACCATTTTCAAAAATGCAGGTTTCACTCTATCCAAGGTTGTCAAGTCACGCACGGTTAGTTTTTCCCAGACGATCTGGATTCCATAGGTTGCTGTCGGTGCGATCTTCAGGTCGAATAAGCTCACGGCCGTAGCAACTGCAAGTTTCTGTGGGGATTTGATCATAGCTGCGGCCACGATCGCCTTCCGAGCTCGCTCCTCGATATGAGCCGAGAATGACTTACCCGTCGTTGTTAATGTGAGGCCGAGGTACGTAAAGGAGTTTACTATTTTCAAGCTTTGTCCATCAAGGCGGAATGAATCGCTACCTGCCAGCCTCCCACCTCTTCTGAACTTCATAGCCTCGGTTTTTGTGTTGTTAATTTGAAGTCCTACAGTCGCGACATAATTATGCAGAGTTATCAGCGCTTGTTGTAGGTGAAATCTACTCGGGCTGAGCATAACGAGGTCGTCTGCGTACATGATTACCTTCACGTGGGGGGTGTCGCTGCTTGATGTGTGAGGGGAGGTCATTGACGAGGACAGCGAAGAACAGTGGGCTTAGGTTGTCGCCTTGAGCGAAATCTGTTGTCTGCTCTATCCCATTTCTCTCGGCTACTCAATCGTCAATAAATACCTGGTTCTTCTGTAGGATATCTTTCAGTAGGCCCAGGATATTTTGTGTCACACCATGCTGTGAGAGTTTGGAAAGTAAAATGCATCTTGAGCCGGAATCAAATGCTGCTTTAAAGTCGACAAAGACAGCAAAGAGGTGTCGCCTCGCACTCCTTAGTGTCTTCTCGATGTCATCTAGGAGTATCGCGCACGCCGACATCGTAGATTTACCGCACCGAAAACCGTGTTGTTCTTCTGGTAGGGCATTACGTTTTTCCAAAAATGCCGGGTGAGGATGCTGGACAACAGTTTGTAGGTGCAGGACTTCTTCGCTATCCCTCTCCAGGACTTGGGCTCTGTTGGATCTTTCTTTCCTTTTGGGATTATGACCATGGTGCATTCTTCCAAGCTTCTGGAATTTTTCCGCTGGACAGGCACGCATTGAACAAGGCAGTCCAACAACGCACGAACGCCATGGCCCCTTTAATGTGTTCATTAAAAATCCCGTCTGGACCACATGCTTTCCGGTTGGGTAACCTGAAGATGGCCTCCGTGACTTCGGCAACCGTGAATTCACGTTGAAGATCCACGATGTCTTCGAGGTCGTTTGGCAGCCAACAGGAGTAGTAATACGGCACCTCGACAGGAACCGTGTCGCATGAGCTCAGGATACCCCTAAAGTGTGCCTGGAGCCTCTCCGGATCAACGGGAGGTCTTGAGAATCGTAGCTAAACGTGTGGGGTTTGGGTAGCTTCGTCTAGAAGCTTCGCCTCCTGCCTCTCCTCGAACTTTAGTTTTGCGTTCTTCAAGCAGTCCTTATAAAATTTCTTCACCTTGGCGACGGACGACTCGGGACATAGCTGTAGTCGGCTTAGCTCCCTTACCTGGAGAAAGATCTGCTTTGCCGCTAAACATTCAGGGTTCCACCACGGCCTGGCGGGTGGAGGTCGTTTCGAGACTACACAGCTCCTTAGCGTGTCGCTCAGGAATTTATGGTACGACTCCACGTCTGGGCTTTCGTTGTAATTGTCGTTGGGTAAATAATCGATACAGCCTCTTGGAGCTTGAGGATGTCGAGCTTCCTACTTCCTGTTAGACTTTTCTGAGGGGGGGGATCGTCGTGAGGGTTGACAGTGACTTGAATCCCTACGGGTACGTGCCATTTTATTAGTCCGCCTTCTTTGAGCGAATTTTCGGGCCCGACGTACCGCACACCGTCCTTAGCGATGTTTGTGGCGAATGTGTCTATTACGGATGATCCCATAGGGCCAACGAAGGTTGGGATTTGTGGGTTTGTCACTCTCCATAAGCCAAACTCACCCAAGATATCCATAAACGCAGTTGTCCGACTATGATCGGGTAAGTCAAGTCTGACATTTAAATCTCCTGCTAGTATGACCGGCTTTCTGCTGCGCACGAATTGAAAGCATCGTGTCAGCTTCTCAGCTAGCATGTCAGTACCTTCCGCTCTGGAAGGTCGCACATACATTGCTATGATGGTGACTATTTCTCCCTCGATAACAACACAGTTATCTTCGACAAGAACTGGTCTCATTGTTCCTAGACGGTGATTATAAAACACCGCAACGCCACCGCTTGCGTGTCCGGTTGCGCTGATCCGAGAAGCAGGGCAACATACAGCGTAGAAACTTGGCAGTGTGAGAGGTGAGGTAGACCACGTCTCTGTCAATATGAAAACATCTATTTGCTGTATCGCGTTATTGGGGAGTAGGAACAGTGATGACGAGATGTTCTCACAGTTCCACTGTATTTATTATGCACACGGACAGCCAAGTATTAAGCCGTTTTTGTGACCGCAATCAGGTGACGCCCCGGGTGCGTTTCCGGTCTGTCAGATATATCGCTTCGGTTTTCTCCGAGGCCAGCTGGAGGCCGTTTTGTGTCTTCCAGCGGGAGACTCGGTTTCGCGTCATTCGCGATGATTTTAAGAATATGCTCGTGACGGGACACGATTGTCAATGCTAGATCATCCGCATCTGCCCTGGGGGAGAGGTCTGTCAAACGCAGTACGTCATTGTACGCCAGGTCCAGTACGTCTGGGTACTAGTGCGCGGAAGGAGGTCCTCCAGGCTGACGGGAAAAAGCCTCCCCGAAGAAGTCGGGTTGCGATATCTGCTATGATCCTCGGCTGCTCTCTGGCTAAATGTTGGATCTACCCGGGCGGGACCCCGTCGGGCCCGGAGCCCTGCCTTAAGCCAGGCGCTCGACGGCTCGAAAGACCTCTTCTTTCATGATAGGGAAACGTCTGTTAAGTCTACAAATTACCTAAGTGTCAGTAAACGTACGGTTTAGCGGGGCCACTTGCGCGGTAGAGAAATGTGTAAAATATAAAAAACAGTTTACGGCAAATTTGCAAAAATCAATAGCGTAGAATCGCGTCTAAATAGCTGAGAACGTTGAAAATTCTAGGGCTTCCCCAATAGTATTTTGTGGCAGTACGGCCGTTGACTTTTATTATGTTGGTTTATGATCTTCTCTCAATGAGCTCAAAATTTATTTAAGCAACAACAGCGATCAAACCGCCGACACTCCGGTAGATGACAACCATTAGCACAGGCACCCTTTAAAAACAACCTTCTCAAAAAAAAATTTAATTCTAGCACAGGCATCCTGGACCACGCCGTCATATAAATTATGTGAAAAAGTATAATAATACAAGTGTAAAGTATTTTTAGTATAAAAGTTAAGTTTACTGCATAATTTGTAGTATTCCAGGAACTAAGGATTCACATGGCAATCCTGGAATAGCCATTGCGAGGACCTATAAAAGCGTTATAACGGAACTAGTGGAATTTGCATGCCTTCCTGGGTTGGCTGTACGGGGATTGGATTTGACTGGCTGGGACGGCGTCCTTTGTAAGTACTGCTATATAAAGTCATAGTGTCATAGTAAGTGGCGCATGACGGAAAATAACGCCTCTCAAATATGCCTATGTTCTATGCCCTGTATGTGCATATGTGAGTTTTAAACATTTTATTTTAAATTGATGTATATTTGTGTATATATTTAAACATATTATGCTTAGATCTGGTCTCTTTTCAATATACTATGCTTGCAAAAAATCGTGGTTGGGCTGAAAAATCCTAAATGGAACATAACTCAAAGTAAACATGCGTACAGGTTGTGTATCATTAAATTTGAAGCTCTGTACAGGCATGCTTGCGAGCTATTCGTGTTATCTACAGTCTAGATAATCAGTTCTGTAAGAAAATTCTCTATAAACTTAAGTTTAAAAAGATCGAACGTACTCAGGGCAGGTATGCATGATTTGCCAAGCCGTGGAAGACCATAGAGCGCTCGTTCGGCCGCTGAGGCGTAACGTGTGGAACAATATCCGCAGGCATCGGTTTAAAGGCGGATCTAACAACTGAGTCTTTTGTGTACCTTAACCTGGCGTACGTTATTGCTGCTGATTTTAGCGATGTGTCTATATACGATTCAGCTGAAACAATAAATCAATACTAAGGACCATCTTTTTTTGCTTTCTGGAAGGTTTTGGGAATGCATAATGCACATGCGTAACTAGCAGACTGTGTCACTAGTTTGGGACTCACAAATTGTTTTCTTTTCTTAATATGGGAGGTTTAGAGACGCTAATGCACTATCGGTACTGGCAACCAACAGCACCTAGTATGGGACTTTCACCCATTAAAAACTTCAATCCTCTCTCCCCCCAGAGTTCGTGTCTTTTTGCCATAGCTTCTTGCGGGCACCCTTGTCACCCAATGGCACCTGCGTGCCTCCGTATCGCGCAGCGACAGTCCTCTAGCCGCGTTTTCGCGCGCATAACGGCGTCTAAGATAGAGACGCTTGCCGACCATACGGCGGCATCCTTCATCATGTGACCGACAATGTCCTGTGTCGATCTCTTTGCGTAGCAATAAGCCCTGTCTAACTGCCGAGGCCCTGCATTGTCTTGAACGTTGTGATCTTGGTCTTAGGATATTCCATTGCCGCCGCTGGATCAGAGGGGTCGCCCCGGACCCGGATCGCACCAGGGTCAACAGACTGAGGGGACTTCCGTGCCCGCACCTCGTTTCACTTCCGGTGCGCGGTGTCCACTGCGTCCTGGAAGATCCCAATGTCTTCAACTATCTCCAGTGGTGCCTCCTGAACAGCCAACTTGATGGCATCCGCCGCGACATAAATCTTGTTAAGGTCATACTCCAGGTGGCAAAAAAATTTCTTCAAGTCAGTCTTGGTGTTTTAAGCTTTCCAGTGTTCAACCACCTTTTCATGCCAAGGTATGCACCGTCCTCCGCGAAAGGGTGCGTCAAAACCTTAAGGGCCTGTTGTATGTCGTTGATACTCAACATGAGTGAATAAATATGATGAATGCAAACCTTAAAGGCCTAGCTACACTTCCGCTTCTACCTCCCTCGCCCCTCGTCTCGACCACTCTTTTGAGGCTTATGCCCGGGTAAGCTTTTCCCGTTTAGCGGTTTCTCTTGGCTGTCTTCGGGTTCATCGCAGACCGCGATTGTCGCATTCCTGACCCTGGCGGATCCAGATCTTCTTCCAAAAATATCTTGCTTCGTTCTTTCGCCAGTAGGTCTTATGGCACTATTTTAGTGGTTCGATCTTATGCAAAGCAAGCAATAGATCATTACGGTCCATACGCTCCATCACCATCGATAAAGCTTCGTTAACGGTGTCCTGTAGGGCCACTGTGGCCGTGACCATCATGGCCAGGTTATCTGCGTAGGCCAACAGCTCGGTCCTTTCAAGGTAGTTGTTGCTGTCCAGTGCCCGGTCATAGGCCAAGTTCCAGAGGACAGGTCCCAGACTCGAACCCTGTGAAACGCCGACAGTGACCCCGTATTCTTGCCTCTTTGCAATCAGACTTTATTTATTTAGGTAGGATAAAATCATTCGGCAAAGGTACGGTGCTATTCCGTTCAACAATCAGCGCGTACACCACATTCCAGTTCTTTGGCATTTTTAACATTCAAAAGAATCAGAGGCACTAATTCTCTCGTTGTGGGAGTATCTGTGGTCTTGCGGCCTGCTCGTTCCAGTACCTTATCAAAGGTTCCAACGGCAGGTTTTTTTTCCGCAAACCATACTTGGTGTCTGATAAAGCTTCTTTGGTTTCGATTTCCTCGTTGAATCCATTGACCAAAACGAATTCCTGGATCTTCCTCAAGGTGTCGAGGCCAGGGGCTTTTGGAGGCGCTAGCCGTTTCCCAGGCCGTCTGATCTCTTCTACTGTTACCTACGGTTATTCTGCAGGGCAACCTAAAACTCCTCGTTGCCCCTTCAGGGAACAGCACGTCCGGCGGAAGATCTCCAGCGCTTAGTCATGGCAGTCTGGCACGGCAAGTCCTATTCGTGATTTCGCATTTAACAATTTTCTCGATGCTCGCGCCTCCTTTTTAGCGATGAGCCTTTGCTGTCTCGTTCGTGCGGTCAGGTATTCGGCTAGCTGAAAGTCGGCCCGTCCTCCCTCTGTATTCTTCTGTTCCGCGTCCTCGTATAGAACCCCTGAAGCTGAATACATGTTTTTCTTGCTCCGGCGATTTCAGAATTCCAGCAGTACTTAGGTGAGCGACCCTTGGCCCGGTGCGAAGGAACCACCGTCTTGCATGCCGCAATAAGTATGGCAGAGGTTGTTGACTTGGCTTTCTGTAAGCCGACTACAGCAGGTCGTCGTCCTTTTTCAAGCAACGTCTTGATCTTGATATACAACGTGGAAACGCTGCCTCCATTCGGAGCACGCTTCTGAAGTCATCGACACGGACACGTGACAGTCACAATACGCGCCTAATAGGCACATTGACTGAGCCAATCCATCGTGATATGTGTAACATACACTTAATGTATTATACAGAAAGTAAACATGGAATTCTAAAATCTCCGATTAGTTTTGCCTGATATCATAGATTATACGGAGATAACACAGATGTATTTATGATCACTTGTGGTATCCTCCTTCTCCGCAATGCGCCACTCCCCTATCACAGACAACACCGACTATCTGACCGGCGCCAGGTCAAGAAAGTCGATCTGGCCTCTTCTGGAAAATGTAGCTCTCCGATGGGTATTGGGAAAAGTAGCTCTCCAATGTGTATATCCTCCATGCTGTACTTGCGATATTAAAGTTCCCTGTGATAACAAGTTGTGCGCCCGTCCACCATTTCACGCTGTGTGCCTCCGCGTTATATCCAAACCGCTTTGCGGCCTGGTAATTGCAACATTTGACTCAGACAACGGGCAGAGGCCAGCGCCCCGCTCGCGTTCCGTTACTTTGAGCATATCATGGGCAGCTCTACAGCAGTTCGTGTTTCCCTAGATGATCTTTAACACCTTAGATGGATTTGGGACGCTCCTCTACAACCTTCTAGTCGCCTTCGTGGTCACGACCAACCGTCGTGCCCTTCCCCCTATGCGCTACTTACCAGAGAGTACCTGTACTCTATAAAGTCTTGGTTTACTTGCCCTAATCGTGGCCTCTTTCGGCAAGTAGAGGGCATTCCTAAAGGCATCCTTACCTCGCTCCTCACCCAAAGAGGGGCTAATCTCGCATAGTGCAACTGTGCGGGTCGCCATCGAGATTCGGTGATTGAAATGCATCTTTGTGTGTTCTCGAATAGATGCTACCTTCGCCTTCCACGCGCCATTCTGGTGCTTCCCTAGCCGAACAATGAGGTCGTCCTTTTTGTTCTGGGTGACCCTGCGCACGCTTGTTGCCCTTCTTACTCTGGGTAACGTTGGATTCACTGGATTAATATAGGCTCTAACACCCTGGAGGGTGTCTGCAAAGGTTTTACCATTTTTACACTCTCCTATCTCCCCCGATTTCCAGACTCCCGGTTGACGTTGTCAGAGAGCTTTGTGCACATCTCCAGTTTCCACTGCCGTCGCCGGTCTTTCTGCAGTAGATCTCTAGAGCTCTTAAGAGGGGTTTTGTTCGTCTCCACCAGCTCCATCACCCTTACGACTTTGAGCTGCCGCCGTCACGCCTGAACCGCCGATGAACCTTATGGCTTCACTATTTTTAAGCACTACGGCTTACCCGGCATCCAATCTTTCTACTACCGAGACTGAGGGGAATTGCGTCGCAAGTTTTTGCAACAGAACTTTGTTCAAAGCAGACTTTTTAGAGACTCCTATGACGCGTATACTTATCGGCGAGATGGAGTCTGATTTATATATATATATATATATATATATATATCAGACTCCATCTCGCCGAAAGGTATACGCGTCATATGAGTCTCTAAAAAATCTGCTTTGGACAAAGTTCTGTTATATATATATATATATATATAACTAGCACTGACTAGCACAATTTTTGCCCATTGACCTTTAAGACGTTAGGGGGAGGGTGTCTCATTAATGGAAAGCAGGATGACAAAGTATCTAGAGAGTACTTATGACAGAAGCTTTCTCTCAACGTCCAACGGAGGACCACCGCGGCACTTTAAGGTACCCTGCTGAGTACATGTAACAAGTGTACACAACCGTAGGGGACAATTGTCCGCCCTTAATTCCTAAATTATACATTTTGTATATGTGTGTACATACTCACATATATATATATATATAATCACGTAGTACCATGAGTACTTTCACAGCAGTCATTAAAAATCGACATATTTCTTATAAAAATATATTGAGCCTCTTTTTGCACATTTCTTAGAGCCACGAATGTTTAAGTTACACTGTACAGTGCCTGCCATTACATCTGCCGATTGTGCTTTTTCAGCTCCATTTTTGTCAAACAATATCACCGTCCAGACAGCTTTATCGCCTGACCAATGCGTGAAATATTGGCATGAGAAAAAGGGATCTCATATCTGCGGAATGTGGGGGCCAGCCCTACCCAATAGAAAGGTAAGAAGTAAATACATTTTGTGTTCCACGTGTTTCATTGTCTCATATATATATATATATATATATATATATTAGATGTGTCAACATGCCATGCATCGTTTGTCTCTAATTTAACACTCGGAGTGTAATTTATATTAAGAAAGACCTACTCTTACTAAAGAGTCGTTTATTTATAAATATGTTTAATTGCAATAAGCGTAAAATTGTCCTATTAGCACCATTTGACTACAACAAGAAGCAAGTATTAGCATCCTTGTTTTACGCTTTTTAAACATACATTTCTGTACAGATTTGAATTAGGCGTAATGGAGTATACAAGTTTGAAATTAGGCTACCATTAAACGCCGCATATAACACTGACGGAAACGCGGTCTATTAGACGCCGTTTGCATCTTGAATACTTAGACAAAATGAGATGACAGCCGTAAATTTACAGAAACGAATATATATTATCAGTAGGATAACATAATTGCAAACCATACAGTTTATCTTAGAGAGTTAAAAAGATGAGCCAGCACATGCAATTTATGATACTGTGAACTCGTCAAGTGTATGGTATAAAAAGACGTGCTCCTGTAGCACGATAAAAGTCTTCCATTTTTGCATTTTAAAGCACCTGGTCTTTATTGAGCTCACATTTCAACAATGTCATTTGTCTGCTAGTTTATGTATTCCATATATGATACTCAGCGTTGAACATTTTACAGGAAAATCTAGAGCGTAGATGTATCAATCAAGTTGTGTTCCTAATAAAGACCATCAAATGAGTTACATTTGTATACATTATGCATTATTTACATGTTTAAGGTTAGGTGGAAGACATCTTAATACATATGTGATTTTGCTTTATTTGTGATCTAGGATTCTTCAACGTATAAGGGCTCAAGCTTTATGGCCATACGAAGAGGAGCCCATGGACAATTTCTGATATTCGTTGTAGGCATCGAAAAGAAACACATGCTGTATAAACGTCGGATTCACATGTACTTGCATACGTCGGTATTCCCCGTCCTTAAATGGATTAAAAATTATATCCAAACGGGTGTTAAACCCAAGTCTTAATACACACGACACGGATTCATGTACAAACTATACGGCACGGCTTCTTGTTTCTCAACTTATACTGCTTCCATAGAAAGCTGCATGCATGTTGCATTTAAACAGTACAAAGGATACAGGTTAACAAGTTATAAATAAAATATGTAACCCTGAACTGTGACTAGCGATTTTGTTCAAGGTTTCTTGTTAATAGCTTTCTCATAATGTTTGACAACAATTGACCTGTGTTTCTCACACCACTAACGTTTTCTTTCCGTAATTTGTAAAACATATCAGACACATTATCCTAGCGTGACGTTCTGTGGGGACATACGAAAACGAAGTTGTTCTAAGTTTGTGCTGATAAGCAATATTTTAGTATATCAGACATATACTCACTTTGCGCATTTTTGCTGCGAAAGTACAAGCTTTAGGGGATTGTAGGGGATAGATAGGGTACAATATAATAGGTAAATTTTAAATATGTACATCAGTCTCAATTAGTGATTCTTCTACATCACCGGATCTTTCCTCATATTGCGAGTTCAGCTATTGACTGCACTGCTGAACATGCTGCGGCGTGGTATCTATCATACCTAAACATCCCGCGCACCTACAACACTCCTGAGGATTGTGGAATTCTTGTGTTCTGCATAGCGCGTGATGGAACCCGTGGGCTGCAAATGCCGTAGTTAGATGCCTACTCTTATATCCGGCTGCTCGCCAGGTTGTACTCCTCATTGCTATCGTCGTGTATATTCCTATGTCTATGTCATTTAATTCCTTTTCCCCCCACTTCATAGTGTAGGCCACGAAGGCCGTTGTTTTAGGTAAACCCCATCTTACTTGTAATTCCTGTGTCATTAGAGCCCCCCCCTCTAATATATGAAATATTATATTCCTACAAGGGTTAGCTAACTTCAGAACCCGCTTCATGAAGAAAAATCGAACTCTATTTAGTAACTGTAAATCTGCCTCTTCTAAATAAGTGATATACCAAATGTTGCTATTGGTTCTACTTTAATCTTAAAAAGAGCGGACGCGGTATGTATTGACAACATTTGCGGGTTTTTAATTACTGCTGCTCCTCGAATGGCTTTTCCTACTCTGCTCTCAATATGTTTTCGGAAACTGCTACCATTTGACATTATAGTGACCCCCAAATAGGTGCATTTATTTACAAAATTTACTGTGTTACCCCTGGCTCGACGAACATCGTCCTTCGCCAATCGACCTCCTCTTTAAAATGTTACTGCTACTGTCTTTTGCCAGTTAATACTAAGTCCCATCTCGTCCATATAATCAATTAGCCGTTCCAGCCCCTGCTTAACCCTAAATAAACTTCTGCCATAGATCGCAATGTCATCTGCATACACTAATATATTTGCCCACTCTCGGGTCCAGCCCTGCCTCGCCCGGTAAGGTAGCCCTCCCAATAGTACCGAAAAAAGTAACGGACTAAGTCCGTCTCCTTGAGCCACTTCTGTAGTTTGCTTTACTTTTCCCGCAATGCCTATACCGTTGTCGATGTACGAGTATACTGTAGTCTCCCCAAGAATGGTACTTAAAGGTTCTAGTAAACGATACGGAACTCCCTCCAAGGCTAGCTTTTCTATAATCCTACTTCGTGGTGCCGAGTCAAAGGCAGCTTTAAGATCTATAAATATTGCGTATAACGGTCTTCTCGATTCTTACAGAGTTTCCCAAATTTCTGCCAGCAATTAGCGCAGGGCCGTATGAGTCGACTTCGACCTTCCGAACCCATGTTGTTCTTCTGGAAGTGCGTTTCTGGTTTCGAGGAAATGCTCTAGTCCATCTGATATTATCCCCGAGAAAATTATATAAGGGCAACTCTTAAGTGTTATTCCCCCCCCCCCCCCCCAAGATTCCGGCTCAGTTTCCTGTCTTTTCCTTTTGGTATGGCAATCAAGATATCCTCCTTCCACACTTTAGTTATTTCCCCGGATTTCAGGCACTCGTCAAATAAAGCTCTCCAGCATGGAGCGAGTGCCAGCGTTTCCTTTAAATGCTCGTTTCTTATTATATCGTTCCCGGCAGCTTTACCTCTAGGCGCCTTTTCAATTGCCCTAACAACGTCTTCGATTGTGACTGGTCGACTTACCCATTCCCGTGCATGTTCTGTTTCCTCGTCCCAAGGCCCGTTGAATAGTGTTATTTCTGCGATTGTTTCTCTGCTTCTTGCAACAGCACCCACTCCTGGCTTTCCCAACATTTCCCAATATTCCCAATATATTCCCAAAATGTTTCTCTTCCTTGTATGCCCTTTGTGTCATTTTCTTACCATTATTGCGAACGGCCTTAATACAGGAAAAATCTTCACATATTCCCTAGTTAGTCTGTTGGCAACTTTCGCTGCTCTACATCGATTGTTGAACCAGGGCCTTCCTCTTCGTTGTTGGCGCGGAACCAGTGCACCTTTTACCAGATTCGCTAATTTACGCTCATATGACTCTATTTGAATCTCCCCTGGTGGGCACACTTCCCCCGCTCCCTCTAAGAAGATCTTACTATCTAGTCTTGTCCCGATCCCCGGCATACGGCTATACTCCCTACTATTACTAACTTTGATTGCCATCCCCATAGGCATATGCCTTCTATGCCCCGCTATTTCCCCAAATGATGTATTTTCTCCCAAAAAGTTAGATCCTTTACGTTTCCGTCGGTGGCAAAAACGTCGATTACTGACGCCCCTGTACCACGTTCAAAAGTGTTTGGGCCTGGCTCGCTGACTAACCAGCATCCGATCTCCGTTATAGTATCCAAAATGCTTCAGTTTATTTCAGATTATCCCTATCCAACCTCGCATTGAAATCCCCCGCTAGTATCATCGGTGCCTTTATCGGCACCGCTTTAACTCCAAGCATGATGCGCTCTGTCATGAATTCAGTGGATTCTACACCTGCCGGTTTAACATAGACTGCCAAAATTTCAACCTCCCTTGACGCTATTGCTACTAAAATTTCGGCTATTATTCCTATTGTTATCTCTCCAATTTTTGCTCTCATGAATACTAAAATCCCCCCACTTGGCCTGCCCCGTCCCTCACCTTTATGTGCTAGTGCGTGATATCCGTTGAAGCCTTCCTAAGAGAAAGGTTTAAACGCCCAGGTTTCCGTCAGAATTAGAATATCCACTCCTCGAAGTGCGTCCATGCCTAACAGATCTAATAGCCCATGCCCTTTGCAGTTCCACAGCACTACTTTGATAACCTGTGTTAGCTTTTCTTGATTGCAGGATATTGTTTCTTACGTTCTCTTGTGGAGTCAAAATGTTTGTATTCGGTGCACTCGTGTTAATATTCTGATTTTTGTTAGGAGAGCCGCAGTTTCTTTTACATTGCCGCGGAGTGCTAATTGGATCGACTCAGCCAGCAAGAATGCGTCCATTGAGCTCTGTTGAGGCTGTGTCATTGCCCCGCGTACTGCGCGTATGACTACAGGCAGTACATTTTATAAAACCTTTGAAATGACCGTCGTTATGGTGTCCTGTATGACTGGAGACAGTCTGCGGGGCACTTCTTCAACAATACTGTGTTTTGATGCCTATGCCAATAGGTTTGGCTGCTGTGAGGGGGCTGCTGGCTTTAGTTCGATACGGTCAGCGTCCTCTACGTGCGTCGTGGTCGTGGGAATATTAATTCCATGGTTTACTTCTCTTACTCCATTCTTTACGACCGAGGACCAACTTCGTTTTGTAAAGTTTTCGGATGCTTGAACGTTGGATACTGGTATACATACTGGGACCGACGGGGCGTCGTGCTGCTTCTGTGCTATGCTTCGTAAAGCCCCTTTTAGTTGTTTCATTTGCAGCAGCCTTTGCGGGCATGCTCCCCACGTAGCCTCATGCTCCCCGTTGCACAAACAACAGCGGGCCTGAGCATTGCAGTTTTTTCTGAGGTGCTCTATAGAGCCGCATTTCTGACATTTGGGCCCTGGGGCTTTACAGTTAGCGGCGAAGTGATCTAGACTATAACACTTATAGCACTTCGAGGGTTCATGATGTAGTACAACTCCGTGTCGCTTAAGCCCCAGACGCACCTCAGCCAGAAATATGTTGCCAGGGAACGTCAGAATAACGTGCTCCGTAGCCGACACGGCGTTGGTTCTGGGATTCTTCGCTTTTACCCGAGAAACTTCTGTCACTCCGGAGGACTGCAGCGCCGATAATACCGCCGATTCCGAGATTAAGGTATAAACCCCGGTGATCTTGCCCTTTAATGTGGATCGTGTTCCGCGTATTCTTAAGGAGAAATTAACTTTCGCTAACTCCGATAGCGAGAGTAAAGTCGCTCTATCATCTTCCCTCTTCACGACTATGACAAGTTCGCCGTTCTTCGTGAAACTCCTCTATTTCCCCCTGACGATCTTCGCGATGTCGTCACAGATCTCGTTAAAGTTGTGCTCAAGGGCGTTGTCAGCTGCGGAGAATATAACAGCTTCCTGCCTGTCAAATGTTACTCTTGGCGGCACCGTCATAGCGCGACAGCGCTTATGCCGGGTCACCGTGGTAAACTCCGAATCGTTGTGAGATTTCTCGCCGTTACAGGCTTCCTTGGTTGCTTCGCTGGCATTTCCCATGCTTACCGGGTAAGGTTCTGCCTCGCAAACACGCATATTTTTGCAACGAGCATCTTCTGCGGGGCTTGACGAGGTCATATGTTTTGATTATATATTCAGACACCTTTTAGCAGGGGGGTTTTATTGAGATCACAGAAGAAGGCTATTGCAAGTCGGCCTTCAGGCGGCGGGTTGTACATGGTTAAGCTTACGTACTAAGCGCCATGCAAACATTTTGTTAACGATCGCTTTCCTGGCAATCATTTTGGCCTGGCTATTGATCCTCGAGCGAGTGTTTTGTACCATTCATGTTAAAAAATATCACTGCTTGCTCGGGCCGTTTACATATGCAAGTAAACGTGCGTTTCTCAATTCTATCTAACAATATTGTCGCATTTAACATCGTTTTCGCTAATGTTACAGTGATATGAAACACGTTTAACAAACTTTTTATGAATACCGGCCAGTATCTTTTCAGCACGAGAATAACGCAGATTCCACACAGGCAGATACCAAAATCGGGAGAATATATTGTTTTTATAGTTTTACATACAAAGAGGGTTGTTTGATCACAAGAGAACGCAGAATCCAGTTCATTCTTTTCGTAGCTGACGCTGCTACTTCTAGAATGTGAAGAACATAGTTTAAATTGGATGCCGTTAACACACCTAGGTCTTTTATAGATATTTTTGCAGTTAACTTCTTAGTCCCCAATGTATATATGTATATGTGCAGGATTGTTGTGGCCAAAGTAAAGAACAGCACACTTATCCACCGACAGTTTTAGATCAAGTCCTTTGCACCATTCTGTAAATTTGTCCAGTGTTCCTTGAAAAAAAACGATATGATTCACAATATCTACAGGTTTACATCGTCAGCATATATCTTTACCTGCGCATGTTGAGGTCTTATGTGTTTCATAGAGTCAGTATACAATATGTACATTAATGGCCCAAGTATGGAACCCTGGGGATAACCAGATGTGACTTCTGCCGCTGATGATAGACAATTATCAACCCTAACTCTAAAAAGTCTATCCGACAGAAAAGCCCTAATCCAATTAACTATACGACTATCAACTCCGTATTGCGGCAGAAGTTTAAGTAGCTTTGAGTGTGTGGTACTTTCGAAGGCAGATTTAAAATCGATGTACACAGAGTCAAATTCTCTACCATCATTTAAATGAAGACACCAGTCATTTTGGGTCTCGAGCAGTTGCAAGAGCGTCAAGTGAGCGGGACGATACGCAAATTGTTCTCTCGAAATAAGACCTTGTGCATTTGCGCTTCGATAGATCTCTTCGGCAATGGCTTTCTCCAATAATTTGCATGGGACGGAGGTGAGTGATACTGGCCTTTTATTATTTGGATCGCTTTTTTCTCCGCGTTTGTGTACCGCACATACAATAGCAAACCGAAAGAGACTAGGTACAGTTTCTTCCTCCAGGGAGCGGCGGAAAATCATAGAAAGTGGAACGCATACGTCGTAGCCACACTTTTTATAGACAAAGGCTGGAACGCCGTCAGGGGTTGCTCTCCGCTTGTTGGCAAATCCGCGGAGGTGCTTTAGAATGTTTTCAGGAGATGCGTCGACGTCGTTCACAATGCTCACATTTTCGAGCGTTGGCGTTGATATAGGTGGAGCGACGTGTGAGTTCCGCGTCTGCAGTTCCTCATACGTGGGATAGGTAGCTGCAAAAACATTTCTGAGAACTTCTGCTTTCTCCTGGTCGTCAGTGTCGATTGTACCGTCGGGTCTTCTAATCGAGGCAAGACTGTCCTTTATCCTCATACGCTTCTGCACGTATTTGTGCGCAGCATTGAGCGCAGTCGACTGCGCGACACTGCTTTCTTCCATAATTCGTTTCCTATGCAGCATTCTCTTCTGTTTCTTCTGTAGCGCTAGACCGTTTTCCTGCGTGGCTTTCTTCAATTGGCGATTAACCCGTCGAATGCCCGAGTTTAACTTTTCATCGGTAAATGAGGCTCTCTGAGGCACAATTATACGCACCTGCACACGTTTCTGAACGTGCGCGAGTGGTTTTTTTGCTAAAGCAGGTCAAGATGCTAGGAAGTATGCAAGCCTTCCCTTTCGATATGGCTGTCGAAAAAGCTTAGTTACTCAGTAACTACGTAACACAGCACCATCACTTTGGTACGAAAATGACGGGCATTAAATTTGCTATTGTCGAAAGTGTTCGTTTTTTAGAGTGATGACAAAATGTTTTGCTTTTGCACGTGAAATCTTCAACGTAAGTCATAACAAAATATCGACTTTTTATGTCTTTCCTTAATCTACCTATTCGCCTTTCGCTAGCTTGCGTTGAATGGCATTCAGATTATGCAGAATGCCGAACACACCGGTATGATCAGTTCCTTCAGACGTTGACTCGTTCTCCCGCAAACGCAGATTTTGAACAACAATGTAGGAAAACAAATAAACAATAGCTACATTTATGAAATTCATCCTCACTCCTACACAATACGTTTCAGCGTTCTCCCTCCATTGGGAAAAATTATTTTCTTGCCGAGTTCTACCAAACTTCAAAATAAGTACATACCGATATGAATGGCCCTGTATCCCCCCCAAGGAGATCCTGGTGTCCGATAAGCCTGCGCAATCTCTCGATTTCGAGGCAAGCTCGGGCTACTCTTCCCGGCAGAAAATCAATACGCGCTTAAGCCGTAGGTTTGCTGTTGTGGTCTCAGATTGCACAAAGAACCACGATCGACATCTGATTAATGTAGCTCTACACTCCAGTAGGATAGACAAACGTTGATCGAAAACTGTGCAAACGGATGTCCGGAAACTGTCGGGAGCTCGCTAAATGACGATTGTTCTTTCGACGGACCCCTAAGGCTGGCTGACGTATGTCATACTCACACACACGGACTATACACTTGAAATTGGTAGCACCCAAAAATCCTCCCTGTAGCACTAACTCTATCCCACTGTTGCTGTACAAATTCCACCTGATAGAGTTTTTGAACGACGACGAGATACATTAATAATTGCATAACTTATGCTTGAAGAGATGAGACAGCAGTGATCGTGTAACGCGAGACTACCGAAGAGTCGTTGCTTTTCCACTACTACCGAAATAAGAATAATAACACAAAACTTAGTAACGGTAACCCTCGAGTGGAGGGGGTTAAAAAAGGGTAGTTTATGGAAAACGACAGATGCGGAGTTTACAGAACGTACCATTCTTGGGGTCGAAAAGGTGCCAGGAACCGATGAATCTAGCGGAAAATTTAAATGCTAGGCTGATGATAGGTTACTCAGGAAGAACTGGTATATGTTGAGCATTAAAACCGAGATATTTGGCTGGTTAGTAAGCTAGCCAGGGCTGGAGTATCGAATATTGCACTGAGGCGTTAGTCACCAACTTTTTGCCACAAACGGACACATGGATGATACAATGTTTTTGCAATACAAAGCATTCTTTTGGAAAACAGCGGGGCTGAGAAGGCAGATATACATGGATGTGGCATTTAAGGTTAGCAGCAGTAGGGAAAAGGGCGATCGTAAGCCGGAGATCAAGACAAAACATGACAGTCAAATTTGGTTTAAGGAAGTGGTTGAAGTGTTTCTACCAGGGGAGATTTAATATCGGTCATATAAGCGTCAACGGGCAAATGGGAGGAAAAATGCAACAAAAAGTCAGGAACGAGAAGGAAATGCGACGAAAAGGGCCAACAGACTGACCAGAGCACACGGGAAGATTTTCCGGTGCCATTTGCGGCAACGGTAAAGAAAATTACACAAATGGCATATATAAAAGAGAACAAATGCACTGCGAAAGCCTGGAGTAGAAACAGCTGCAAGACACAGAGGAACCACCTTACAAATAAATATAATAACAAATAGAACGGCAGGACCCAGTAGAGACTGCGTGAATAAAATTGGAAGATAAAACACTTAAGAGCTGTCCCTGATATATATTATGAGGAAAATAATCAAATAAACTCGAGTACCTTTTTGAAACCAGAAAGGCGGTAATAGGGAAACAGCGTGAGGTTAGAAAAAGGTTAAAAAACATCGTCCTGCGTCAACTGCTAGCAGAGATTCGGAATACTTTATCCGAACCGAGGAGACCGTTATACAGGTATTTAGATATATTAACGCCACCTTTGACCTAGCGTTGAAGGTGGCACAGGGTGATGGACTTAGCCCGTTTCTTTTTGGTGCACTTAGGAGAGCTTCCTGGCCGGGTGAGGCAAGTGCTCTAATATACGCAGATGGCTATGCGATCTATAGCAGGAGTCTATTGAGGGTTAAGCAGAGATTGCAGAGGCTAATTGAATATATGGATGGGCTTTTATTTTAGCAAAAAATAAAACGTTAATTTTAGTTAGCATTAACCAGCAAAAAGCAGCAGCAGTTACATTTAAATGAGATAGTCGATTGACAGAAAGCGACGCTCTTCGAGCTAGGGTAATGTAGTAAATTTTGTAATTATTCGGAGGTTATTGTAACATCAAATGGTAGCAGTTTACGAAAGCATTTAAAAATATGAGTAGGAAAAGCAATTTGGCCGGCAGCTTCCTGCAAGCGTGTGGCTCGAACCAACCAAAAAACAGTCAAGTCATCGTCTCCCGACCTGACTGGAGACTACTTGTGCATCACATTAAACAGTCACGGGGGGGATTCCCTACTCCTGGCGGGTGTGTTCCCCCGAGCGACGAGAAGGAGAGCGCTTTAGGGGGGTTGACCCCCGTTATCTCTTGCTTTGAAGACTTCAGATGTGGTGCTCCAGTACGAGAGCGTTCCCGTCATATTTCTATAAAGGTCACGTAAGTTAAGAGCCAGTGTCTTCTAAAAATGTTACGGTTTCCACCGGCGTGCATCGCCGCGGATCGCTCTCGTCGATTTTCGTTCGATTTTGATTTGTTTTGATGTTCGTTTTATAGTTGTAGTTAGTGTTCAAGAAATTTCTTGTGGGATAATGTGCATCTGTGTTGCTGCACGTTGTGGGGTATCTGCAATTGCTCGCTCTAGAACCATGTTTTAAACTTTACATTAGTCAAATCCTCAATTGTTTTAAACTTTTAGTATTTTATTTTTCAAATTTCTGTTTAAACTTTGACAACCTGTGTTTTAGTGAGAACTTGTGTTGTTGAGATATCTCTGTGATAATAATGCATCAATTGAGGTCTAATGTACTGCCGGAAACACTCTGTCTCCCCCTGGAGACGAGCTTTAACTTTGAAATGCCAGCAGTGCACCAGTCACCACGACGATAGCAATAGTTTTCATTCATCAATTTCTCAGTCATCAACACAGCCGTTAGCGCTGATTGCTCCAGCCATCACATCAGAAATCACACTGCGGTTGCTTGATTAGTCTGGTGGATTTGTGTGCATTCATAACAATAGAAGACGAAACAAAATCGAAAAGCAAAAAACAAACGAGAAAAAAATATCCAATTCAAACGGCACGCAGGAGCTACAGCTACAGTGGGTTATCCTGTGGGCGACGGTTCTAAATACATGGACAGCCGCTGTGCTAACCGTTCGGTACGCCGCGACTGACTCGCCCACGGACATGATTATTCGACGTCTTGACTGTCGAATGTAACAGCACTATCCAGTCCTCCCGACAGTTTAATATAATTCGGCGTAGGCAAAAGAGAACCTTCTTCCTGTGGATTGTCTCCAGGATGACTCTTCACATGAACTGTTAAAAACGTTTCGAACCTCAAGTAGGATAGCGAGATAGAGGTCTCGCCTTATTGGTGGAGACTCGTGGAGGAATTCGGCCTGCGTCTGAATTCGACTTGTGACGCCGATAACTAAGTAGCCCTTACGAAGTCTGTGCTTCTGACAGCAAGCTATTCCCTTCCGCAAAAACCCGGAAGCGTGCCTACACGATGGGGCTAAATAGTTTGCCAGGGAGCCGAGTAGGCAGACAGCAGTAGAGGCCAAAAATTAGGACACCGTCTAGCCCTGGCGCCTTTCCCTGCTTGAGGCGTGCCGCAGAATCGTCCATCTCTTGCAGAGTGACCTCCGGGGGTCCTCTTCCGGCGGCTGCGCTCCGAAGGAGGAAAACCCTCTAAACATAATGTATAAACGGCCCCAGGGGTCGTCATCCGGCTGCTCAAGAAAAGCTCAATAGCGTTTTTCACTCCTGTAGATTCCTGTCCTCGAGAGAAACCGCCGCGCTTGTAAGCATTTTAAACCATTAGAAACCTGCGAAGCTTAAATCATCAGGAATTACTAAAAGTAGGACGTCACTCTTGTTAAATAAAGAGGACACGTCGTGTAGAAGCCTGTTTAGGTCGCCAAGTGGACGGTTTGCCGCCCACCGGACGTTGAAATCGCTTAGCAGCACCAGGTCGTCTCCCGACTTAGTACTGACCTCTTAGAGCATATTATAGGCACCTGTGCTGCGGTTGCACTTCAGCTGAAATACTTTATAAACTGGCGTCATGTGTGGCCGTAGGAATCACTTGGGTTTTGGTTGCCTTTGAGGCCCAGGATACGTAGGGGGTAATGCTTGTACCCTCTTGGGCTTTTTTTAGTTGACGAGAGTGAACCCTATGTTCACTACGGTAGCAATGAGGAGTACGACCTGGCCAGCAGCCGTATATAAGGTAGACATTTACCTTAAGCGTTTGTGGCATATAGGTTTTATTACATATTAGGTAGCACGGAAGATTGCCACGAGAAGATCCAGTAATGTTGAAGAAACACTCGCTGTGTCCAGCGTTTATGTTTATGATTTTTATAATCAAATTGTGTCAATAAACAAAAATAAAATTGATCTTAGCAACTAGCGTTATACATGTTTAGCAACATTTTTGACAGGAACTGACGACATTAAAGCCAGTTTAGCCTCAAAGGCAAACGCGATAGCAAACTCATGGAGAAGAACTGAGTAGGCTAGAAAACGCCTTTATTTAGCAGACAACGGGTGGGAGGATGCTAAGATGTAGCATAACCTGCAAAGCCGCCTTGTTGTGTGATTGACTGGCTGCATGTCTAGCAAGCTTATTATTGACTATTTTAAGTCTTGCAATACTTGCTATTAAGAACGTTATTCTGCACCTACGATTGATTATACTCATATTGAACAAAAGACTCAGTAAGGGAGGAAGGATATCATAGTCTACCATGCATGTTCGCCTCAGCGGATACCGTGCCAAGAGGTGTGCCGGAATACTACGCCGCCTGGGATGAGCCAACCCAGATGATGAGAGACCTTCTCTCCGCCGAGTTTTTCGTCGGAGAGGTCCTTACAGCCCTCCGCCGTCTCCGCTCCAACAAGGCATCTGGATCCGACCTTGTCCGCAACGAGCACCTGAAGGAGGCCATGGTCATGGCACCGTGCTGGACGAGCCTGTTCAATGCTTGTCTTCGCCACGGCCGCATCCCCTCGAACTGGAGCAGCGCTCTGCTGTCGGTAATACCGAAGGGGAAGGGGAATCCCAAACTTCCAACCTCATGGAGGGGCATCGCAAAGAAAAGCTGCTGCTACAAGCTGCTATCCGCAATCCTGACCACACGGCTATCAGCGGATTTAGAGGGTCGCGGGGTAATTCCGGAAAAGCAGTATGGCTTCCGAGCTGGGCGGTCTACGTTAGATGCCTGCAGCTTCCTGATCGATGACGCTCAGCGGGTACTTCAATGCCGAGGCGCCTTCATGTACGCCGTCTACGTGGACCTCTGCTCAGCGTTCGACTCGGCACCAAGAGACAAGATCATTGCTAAGCTGGCCGAGGTGTGCCCTCCAACATTCTGCATCTGCTGGCCGCTATCCTCCAAGAGAACCTCATCTCGATCGACGACGGCATGTCCGAACTCGGCTCCTTCCTGCAGACGACGGGCTTCGCACAGGGCGACAACCTGAGCTCTCTGTTGTTCTCAGTGCTGCTGGCCGATCTCCCTCGCCAGGTGGGGGGCACCCGCAATATGGTGCAGGTTCTAATATACGCTGACGACGTAGTGCTCTACAGCACGTCAAGGTTCCATCTGCAGCAGTGTCTGGCAAGGCTCGCGACCTACGTGCAGGGCATCGGTCTCGTGATCAACCTGTCCAAGACCGAGGCTATGAAGTTTTGCAAGGGAGGTCGGGTAGCTGGCAACGACACTCTGCGGCTTGTCTCGACAGAGCTCAAGTACGTCAAAAGCTTTAAGTATCTCGGCATCGTCATCCCCTCCAACGGCCGTTCATTCACAGAGCACATCACGGATCGGGTGAGGAACGCGCTAGTGGCATCTGTTGGGATACAGAAGCCGCAGCTGCTTTCTCTGAAGACTGCTCTCGGCCTCTTCGACCTCAATATCGCCCCCGTCGCTTTGTACGGCATCCAGGCCATCTGGACACAGCTTTCGCGGCAGCAACTTGACATGCTGGACAGCGTAAAACCGGTTTACCTCAAGCGTGTAATGGGTCTGCACTCGTCAAGCAAGAACCGCCTTGTGTATCTGCTGGCGAACACTCCGTTGTTCGTCGAAGATCTGAAGAGACGCTTCAACCTGCCAGAAACTCCCGCCTACAAGGAATTCATCCGCATGTGGGACGACAAGATGGCGAACATCGACCCGGACATATTTGATACACGTGCCATGCGAGACAGCACCTGGAAGGACCTAGGCCGCACAAACCGCCACATAGTGACTCGTTTTGCGGTACACGGGTTTTACCACATCCTGTGCGGGACACACGGTTTCCACGATCCTCATCCATCATGTATATGTACTCGGTGCGGGGCCTACTGCACAAAGTATCACGGGGCAATTTGCCCACCTATAGTCTCTTTACGGAGCCTCTCGCAGTGATATTGTTTTTATTTTACCATTCGACCATTGACTATGAACCTGACAAAGGTGATTTTAATAAATAAATTATAAGGATAGTCTACTGCAGACAATTATCATGCGCAGTATCACAGTTTCACTTTGAGGTAAAAGGCAGTTATGCTTTCATCGTGATAATTTTGGAGGACCAAATGAGGCTTTGATTTAGCCAACCTGCCATACAACCGGATAACACCGCACAAATAATAAAAATAGTCTAGCCTATTTGAAGGCGTGTATAAGATCTTGTTTTATACTTAACTAAATGTGCTTTAAAAATCCGACCCATAAAAACAACTTGCTGACCCTTTATTATGTCATCGACTCTTTGACATGTTAGCAAACGCTCTAATGTACCACTTTAGGTCACTACTCTAAGCGAGGTCCGTTGATTATATATAGTATGACGCAATGATTCTTCGGAGCACTTTGTGAATAGTTTGAGCATACATTTTCTCTGCTACTTTCCAAAGAATTTGGCCATATGGCTTAGGATGTACGCTTATCCACTTCACCAGTAAAGATAACTTAATAATCGACATAACATTATTTCCGCTAGATAAAATGAAAGGCACATATATTGCTAAAAGATTCGATGCTGAAATACGTTGGGATGCCTAGAAAAGGCTTTGTTCACAAAAAGGTCATTGCTGTCACAGCAGAGCTACATCATTCAGACATCCACCCATCGACCTCTTTTCATTTCATACTTGAGTAGCCAAAAAAAGCTACCCAGCCGAGTACGCGAGAGAAGCTATAGTAAATTAGACCACTATGAGAAGATGAAAAATTGACCAGTATATTGAAACAACTCCATGAGAGAAGAAAGAGTAACAGTAATAATTTCCTTCCTTCCTTTCGTCCCTTCAAAACGACTTTAAATGATTTTGAGTTTGTCTGTATTAGCATCGGCCTCGGATCGCCTGAAGCCACAAAATGTAAGCATAAGCGTAGCTCTCTTACTGACGACGCTAATACAAAACCTACAAAGATATCATTTAATTGTAGTAGAAGGAAATATGCACATTATTCTTTCACGCCTGTGTGACAGACCGATGCTATAAGCGACTGCACATTGTCTCGAATCGCAGTAACTCGACACAACGTTCCAACATAGCGTGCCCTCTAATGACGAGCTGCTTATAATGACGTATGACTACAATTGTTTGTGTAGGCGACCGACAAGACGGCCAATCACGACTTCTGCGGGACGGACTCTCGTTAGCGTAACTTCGAACTCTATCACAACAAACTGCCTCTAGGTCTACAGCGTCGTAGTAAGTCCACTACCATTTCAACTACTTCTACAACGGCTAGTTGTCGCCGAGGGTGAATTAGCTAAATGTTACCTGTTGATAGATCGTCATGTGGCTGCTGTTGTTTCTAACTATAATGCTGTCGATAGCCGGCATGATGACGCAATATACGAATAGATCGTCAGACTTAGGAACGCTGCTACCAAGAGGATTGTCGCATCCACCGGCAGATAAACCGAATACAGAATATGTAACAGAAACGACGTCACCGACAGAAGAGCCAGGTCTAACCGTGCCACCGACACAAATGCCGGGTACAACGTTAGAACCAGAAACGACGTCTCCGACCCGATCGCCGCAACCACCGGTCCCACCGACAGAAGTGCCCGGTACAACATTAGAACCAGAAACGACGTCTCCGACCCGATTGCCGCAACCACCGGTCCCACCGACAGAAGTGCCCGGTACAACATTAGAACCAGAAACGACGTCTCCGACCCGATTGCCGCAACCACCGGTCCCACCGACAGAAGTGCCCGGTACAACATTAGAACCAGAAACGACGTCTCCGACCCGATTGCCGCAACCACCGGTCCCACCGACAGAAGTGCCCGGCACAACATTAGAACCAGAAACGACGTCTCCGACCCGATTGCCGCAACCACCGGTCCCACCGACAGAAGTGCCCGGTACAACATTAGAACCAGAAACGACGTCTCCGACCCGATTGCCGCAACCACCGGTCCCACCGACAGAAGTGCCCGGCACAACATTAGAACCAGAAACGACGTCTCCGACCCGATTGCCGCAACCACCGGTCCCACCGACAGAAGTGCCCGGCACAACATTAGAACCAGAAACGACGTCTCCGACCCGATTGCCGCAACCACCGGTCCCACCGACAGAAGTGCCCGGTACAACATTAGAACCAGAAACGACGTCTCCGAACCGATTGCCGCAACCACCGGTCCCACCGACAGAAGTGCCCGGTACAACATTAGAACCAGAAACGACGTCTCCGACCCGATTGCCGCAACCACCGGTCCCACCGACAGAAGTGCCCGGCACAACATTAGAACCAGAAACGACGTCTCCGGCCCGATTGCCGCAACCAACGGTTCCACCGACAGAAGTGCCCGGTACAACGTTAGAACCAGAAACGACGTCTCCGACCCGATTGCCGCAACCACCGGTCCCACCGACAGAAGTGCCCGGTACAATGTTAGAACCAGAAACGACGTCTCCGACCCGACTGCCGCAACCAACGGTCCCACCGACAGAAGTGCCAGGTACAACGTTAGAATCAGAAACGACGTTACCGACCCGATCGCCGCAACCACCGGTCCCACCGACAGAAATGCCCGGTACAACGTTAGAACCAGAAACGACGTCTCCGACCCGATTGCCGCAACCACCGGTCCCACCGACAGAAGTACCAGTTACAACGTTAGAACCAGAAACGACGTCTCCGACCCGATTGCCGCAACCACCGGTCCCACCGACAGAAGTGCCCGGTACAACGTTAGAACCAGAAACGACGTCACCGACCCGATCGCCGCAACCACCGGTCCCACCGACAGAAGTGCCCGGTACAACGTTAGAACCAGAAACGACGTCTCCGACCCGATTGCCGCAACCACCGGTCCCACCGACAGAAGTGCCCGGTACAACATTAGAACCAGAAACGACGTCTCCGACGCGATTGCCGCAACCACCGGTCCCACCGACAGAAGTGCCCGGTACAACATTAGAACCAGAAACGACGTCTCCGACCCGATTGCCGCAACCACCGGTCCCACCGACAGAAGTGCCCAGTACAACGTTAGAACCAGAAACGACGTCTCCGACCCGATTGCCGCAACCACCGGTCCCACCGACAGAAGTGCCCGGTACAACGTTAGAACCAGAAACGACGTCTCCGACCCGATTGCCGCAACCACCGGTCCCACCGACAGAAGTGCCCGGTACAATGTTAGAACCAGAAACGACGTCTCCGACCCGACTGCCGCAACCACCGGTCCCACCGACAGAAGTGCCCGGTACAACGTTAGAACCAGAAACGACATTACCGACCCGATCGTCGCAACCACCTGTCCCACCGACAGAAGTGCCCGGTACAACGTTAGAACCAGAAACGACGTCTCCGACCCGACTGCCGCAACCACCGGTCCCACCGACAGAAGTGCCCGGTACAACGTTAGAACCAGAAACGACGTCTCCGACCCGATTGCCGCAACCACCGGTCCCACCGACTGAAGTGCCCGGTACAACATTAGAACCAGAAACGACGTCTCCGACCCGATTGCCGCAACCACTGGTCCCACCGACAGAAGTGCCCGGTACAACGTTAGAATCAGAAACGATGTCTCCGACCCGATTGCCGCAACCACCAGTCCCACCGACAGAAGTGCCCGGTACAACATTAGAACCAGACACGACGTCTCCGACCCGATTGCCGCAACCACCGGTCCCACCGACAGAAGTGCCCGGTACAACAGTAGAACCAGAAACGACGTCTCCGACCCGATTGCCGCAACCACCGGTCCCACCGACAGAAGTGCCCGGTACAACATTAGAACCAGAAACGACGTCTCCGACCCGATTGCCGCAACCACCGGTCCCACCGACAGAAGTGCCCGGTACAACATTAGAACCAGAAACGACGTCTCCGACCCGATTGCCGCAACCACCGGTCCCACCGACAGAAGTGCCCGGTACAACGTTAGAACCAGACACGACGTCTCCGACCCGATTGCCGCAACCACCGGTCCCACCGACAGAAGTGCCCGGTACAACATTAGAACCAGAAACGACGTCTCCGACCCGATTGCCGCAACCACCGGTCCCACCGACAGAAGTGCCCGGTACAACATTAGAACCAGAAACGACGTCTCCGACCCGATTGCCGCAACCACCGGTCCCACCGACAGAAGTGCCCGGTACAACATTAGAACCAGAAACGACGTCTCCGACCCGATTGCCGCAACCACCGGTCCCACCGACAGAAGTGCCCGGTACAACATTAGAACAAGAAACGACGTCTCCGACCCGATTGCCGCAACCACCGGTCCCACCGACAGAAGTGCCCGGTACAACATTAGAACCAGAAACGACGTCTCCGACCCGATTGCCGCAACCACCGGTCCCACCGACAGAAGTGCCCGGTACAACATTAGAACCAGAAACGACGTCTCCGACCCGATTGCCGCAACCACCGGTCCCACCGACAGAAGTGCCCGGTACAACGTTAGAACCAGAAACGATGTCTCCGACCCGATTGCCGCAACCACCAGTCCCACCGACAGAAGTGCCCGGTACAACGCTAGAACCAGAAATGACACCTCCGACCCGATTGCCGCAACCACCAGTCCCACCGACAGAAGTGCCCGGTACAACGTTAGAACCAGACACGACGTCTCCGACCCGATTGCCGCAACCACCGGTCCCACCGACAGAAGTGCCCGGTACAACATTAGAACCAGAAACGACGTCTCCGACCCGATTGCCGCAACCACCGGTCCCACCGACAGAAGTGCCCGGTACAACATTAGAACCAGAAACGACGTCTCCGACCCGATTGCCGCAACCACCGGTCCCACCGACAGAAGTGCCCGGTACAACGTTAGAACCAGAAACGATGTCTCCGACTCGATTGCCGCAACCACCAGTCCCACCGACAGAAGTGCCCGGTACAACGTTAGAACCAGAAATGACGTCTCCGACCCGATTGCCGCAACCACCGGTCCCACCGACAGAAGTGCCCGGTACAACATTAGAACCAGAAACGACGTCTCCGACCCGATTGCCGCAACCACCGGTCCCACCGACAGAAGTGCCCGGTACAACATTAGAACCAGAAACGACGTCTCCGACCCGATTGCCGCAACCACCGGTCCCACCGACAGAAGTGCCCGGTACAACGTTAGAACCAGAAACGACGTCTCCGACCCGATTGCCGCAACCACCGGTCCCACCGACAGAAGTGCCCGGTACAACGTTAGAACCAGAAACGATGTCTCCGACCCGATTGCCGCAACCACCAGTCCCACCGACAGAAGTGCCCGGTACAACGTTAGAACCAGAAATGACGTCTCCGACCCGATTGCCGCAACCACCGGTCCCACCGACAGAAGTGCCCGGTACAACGTTAGAACCAGAAACGATGTCTCCGACCCGATTGCCGCAACCACCAGTCCCACCGACAGAAGTGCCCGGTACAACGTTAGAACCAGAAACGATGTCTCCGACCCGATTGCCGCAACCACCAGTCCCACCGACAGAAGTGCCCGGTACAACGTTAGAACCAGAAATGACGTCTCCGACCCGATTGCCGCAACCACCGGTCCCACCGACAGAAGTGCCCGGTACAACGTTAGAACCAGAAACTATGTCTCCGACCCGATTGCCGCAACCACCAGTCCCACCGACAGAAGTGCCCGGTACAACGTTAGAACCAGAAACTATGTCTCCGACCCGATTGCCGCAACCACCGGTCCCACCGACAGAAGTGCCCGGTACAACGTTAGAACCAGAAACGACGTCTCCGACCCGATTGCCGCAACCACCGGTCCCACCGACAGAAGTGCCCGGTACAACATTAGAACCAGAAACGACGTCTCCGACCCGATTGCCGCAACCACCGGTCCCACCGACAGAAGTGCCCGGTACAACATTAGAACCAGAAACGACGTTTCCGACACGATTGCCGCAACCACCGGTCACACCAACAGAAGTGCCCGGTACAACGTTAGAACCAGAAACGACGTCTCCGACCCGATTGCCGCAACCACCGGTCCCACCGACAGAAGTGCCCGGTACAACGTTAGAACCAGAAACGACGTCTCTGACCCGATTGCCGCAACCACCGGTCCCACCGACAGAAGTGCCCAGTACAATGTTAGAACCAGAAACGACGTCTCCGACCCGACTGCCGCAACCACCGGTCCCACCGACAGAAGTGCCCGGTACAACATTAGAACCAGACACGACGTCTCCGACCCGATTGCCGCAACCACCGGTCCCACCGACAGAAGTGCCCGGTACAACATTTGAACCAGACACGACGTCTCCGACCCGATTGCCGCAACCACCGGTCCCACCGACAGAAGTGCCCGGTACAACATTAGAACCAGAAACGACGTCTCCGACCCGATTGCCGCAACCACCGGTCCCACCGACAAAAGTGCCCGGCACAACATTAGAACCAGAAACGACGTCTCCGACCCGATTGCCGCAACCACCAGTCCCACCGACAGAAGTGCCCGGTACAACGTTAGAACCAGAAACGACGTCTCCGACCCGATTGCCGCAACCACCGGTCCCACCGACAGAAGTGCCCGGTGCAACGTTAGAACCAGAAACGACGTCTCCGACCCGATTGCCACAACCACCGGTCCCACCGACAGAAGTGCCCGGTACAACGTTAGAACCAGAAACGACGTCTCTGACCCGATTGCCGCAACCACCGGTCCCACCGACAGAAGTGCCCAGTACAATGTTAGAACCAGAAACGACGTCTCCGACCCGACTGCCGCAACCACCGGTCCCACCGACAGAAGTGCCCGGTACAACGTTAGAACCAGAAACGACGTTACCGACCCGATCGCCGCAACCACCGGTCCCACCGACAGCAGTGCCCGGTACAACGTTAGAACCAGAAACGACGTCACCGACCCGATTGCCGCAACCACCGGTCCCACCGACAGAAATGCCCGGTACAACGTTAGAACCAGAAACGACGTCACCGACCCGATCGCCACAACCACCGGTCCCACCGACAGAAGTGCCCGGTACAACGTTAGAACCAGAAACGACGTCTCCGACCCGATTGCCGCAACCACCGGTCCCACCAACGGAAGTGCCCGGTACAACGTTAGAACCAGAAACGAAGTCTCTGACCCGATTGCCGCAACCACCTGTCCCACCGACAGAAGTACCGGTTACAACGTTAGAACCAGAAACGACGTCTCCGACCCGATTGCCGCAACCACCGGTTCCACCGACAAAAGTACCGGGTACAACGTTGAAACCAGCAACGACGTCTCCGACCCGATCGTCGTATCCACCGGCCCCACCGACAAAAGTACCGGTTACAACGTTGAAACCAGAAACGACGTCTCCGACCCGATCGTCGTATCCAACGGTGCTACCGACAAAAGTACCGGGTACAACGTTGAAACCAGCAACGACGTCTCCGACCCGATCGTCGTATCCACCGGCCCCACCGACAAAAGTACCGGGTACAACGTTGAAACCCGAAACGACGTCTCCGACCCGATCGTCGTATCCAACGGTGCCACCGACAAAAGTACCGGGTACAACGTTGAAACCAGCAACGACGTCTCCGACCCGATCGTCGTATCCACCGGCCCCACCGACAAAAGTACCGGGTACAACGTTGAAACCAGCAACGACGTCTCCGACCCGATCGTCGTATCCACCGGTCCCACCGACAAAAGTACCGGGTACAACGTTGAAACCCGAAACGACGTCTCCGACCCGATCGTCGTATCCAACGGTGCCACCGACAAAAGTACCGGGTACAACGTTGAAACCAGCAACGACGTCTCCGACCCGATCGTCGTATCCACCGGTGCCACCGACAAAAATACCGGGTACAACGTTGAAACCCGAAACGACGTCTCCGACCCGATCGTCGTATCCAACGGTGCCACCGACAAAAGTACCGGGTACAACGTTGAAACCAGCAATGACGTCTCCGACCCGATCGTCGTATCCACCGGTCCCACTGACAAAAGTACCGGGTACAACGTTAAAACTCGAAACGACGTCTCCGACCCGATCGTCGTATCCAACGATGCCACCGACAAAAGTACCGGGTACAACGTTGAAACCCGAAACGACGTCTCCGACCCGATCGTCGTATCCACCGGTCCCACCGACAAAAGTACCGGGTACAACGTTGAAACCCGAAACGACGTCTCCGACCCGATCGTCGTATCCAACGGTGCCACCAATAAAAGTACCGGGTACAACGTTGAAACCAGCAACGACGTCTCCGACCCGATCGTCGTATCCACCGGTCCCACCAACAAAAGTACCGGGTACAACGTTGAAACCAGAAACGACGTCGCTCTCATCATCGCTGTACAAAGCAAAGCCGACTCCAAAACGCCAGTCGATACCCTTTCCAACTTGGAGTTCTCTATTAAAAGGTGAGTTATTCTTTCTGCAATCTAATCTGAGTGCGGCAGGCTAAATCCTAATGTATCCAATAATACTACGTTGCATTGTTGCGAAATGATAGGCATGTAGATTTTCTCTCAATACCGGAACGTCGCTGAGGTAACACGCTGATATATTAGGCGTGAGTACCGGCACGATGCGTCGAATTGCAAAGGAGGATTTGCACTACGCTTCATATGCACGAAAAATTTTGACATATGCGAGGCCAAAGCTACCAGAGTGGCATGCTTTGAGTTGTTCCTGTGTTCGCTCAAACATGAGGCTGCCGAACGTCTTCGGTTCTACTCAAATTAAATTCTTTTTACGATCGACGCGAAAATTAAACGGATGAATTGACCGGTGGCTCGCCTACTGCTCTGACTGGTGCGTGTGACACAAACGACAAAGTTTCCGCCCGGGTTGCGAGTGTCAAGTGAGGTCAAGAGGACGTTATGCGTACACATTTCTTTGAAAAAGGTGAAATGATCACAGCGGAAGTCTACAAACGAGTTGTAATGAATGTTGTGAAACCGTAGGTTGGCCGCGTGTCGATTAGAAGGTTGCAGTTATTTGAGCAAGACAGCGCGCTCGTTCGCGCGAGCCATTTGGTGCAAACTTATTAGACAACAGTTAGGCGTGCTCTGTCCCAAAAAAATTGGCAAACAAACAGTCCAGATTTTAATTTTCTGGATGGTGCAACGGGCCTGCGCACATGTTCGGCCTTGGCTTAAAGCCTTCGTTGAAGCAAATGGATACATTGAGTAAATAGACGCGAAGTAACACGTATCGTACGTAACGTATCAGTAACGTAAACAGACGAAGAGTGTTGAACACAACGAACCCGAATGCATCATTCTATGTGCTCTAGTAGGAAAAATATGTTGATTTTACTAGAGGCCACAAATTGTCTTGATTTAGCTGGCGAACTATTTATATATATATATAATTAGTTTGCGAGTTGGTTTGCGTAACTTTCTCTTTTTTAAGGTTACTTTCTCTTTTTCTTGAGTCTATTTAGCGTCTATCAGAATAGGCGAGTAATTGCAAAGATCGCCGATGCGTCTGGTGGTTTGTCGTTTGATATTTAGCACATTGCTGCACGCATGCATTCGTCCCTCATCTGATAAAGTCCACGACTGAAATACACTAGGTGGTGGGAACCGCGCACAATGTACCTTGTGTACACGTGATGGCTAAGGCATGCCATGCCGTTCCATTGGTTCATAGAGAGGCGCGTATTCGCATGAGCAACCCCTTTTATGGCTTCCTTTACCTTGACTTAATATTCCCGTTAGAATTGCTAAAAAGGCCTAGCAACCAGCGATTCCTACTGATTTTTTTATTGATAAATATGTTACAGCCATTTGTCAAAAGAACCGCTTGCCCTTTACTTCAATGAAACATGGACGTTCTTCTATGCTCTCCGTGTCTTCGCGACTGTTAACTTTGGCCGCTCGACCCCGGCGCTTCTTGCGCACCCGTTCCGTTCCCAGCTCGTTTTTCTTTTATATGACTCCCTCCACCAGGCTCACTCCTAGATCCCATTTACGCTCGTCCTCAAGCATGGCGGCAACTAATTCCGTCACCGCCGTGTCCGAAGACGCAAAAGCAGCAACTACCGGTGATCTCGTACGTGCGCCATGTATTGCTGGGTGGTGGAAGATGGTGTGGGTAACATCATCAACCTCGCCACTGAGAGATGCATAAACTCGACAGTAGCACACTTACCGCTCAATAGGTCGCATTATAATAAACAAATACAGCCCAACTCCGTATACACGGGGACAATTGATGCCCGACAGCTGTCGGCGATGTGCTGTGAAAAGTCGTTACCACATAGTAAACCTTAAGGCCCAAATATGGAAAGAAATTTACTAACTTCAGCCGTTGGCCACTACGGATGATTTTATTTGTCGCAGCCAATCGACCGCCTCGGCGAAACTATTTCATTTTGGTCTCCGTTAATTCACTTGGCGTCCCTTGCTGTTAAGAATGCTCCAGTGTCGCCGACAATACGTCATATGGCCCCGAGATCAAGGTGCGCAGCCGCAATGCCACCCGCATAAAAAATTATAACAATATGACGACGCAACGTTGGTAGGAGACTTGGTAACGATTCAAGCCGACATCAAGGCGAGGAATTTTAAGCGTGCTCCGGCTTAACAATCAACGTGAACAAATGCGAGCTCTTTCTGCTGTCAAAGGAGCACCGCGACGAGTCTATTTCGAGTTTGCGGAAATACTGCCCGACATTCGATTAGCGGCCGAGGACAATATCGAACTTTTGGGGCTCGCCTGGCCTGGGAGAGCCATAAGTGCGAAGAACTCAGGGAGCGCTGGACCACCTCGTAGTAAAAAAGATGCAAGACGCACTTGTAGCACAAACCCTAGATTTCAAAGGAAAACCTCGCTTTAAGGCTTATCTCAATCCAACAAGCGGGAAGTGGCTACAAGCCGTCCCTTCATCGCACCTGCCGACGATGCCAAACAACTACACACTCCGCATCATCACGGGACTGTAGCTTGAGGAGGCTGTTTGCGCAGAACACATCTGTAACTTATGCCGGACCAAAGTTGCCGCTACAAGGGAACATAGGTTGTCTTGGCGGTTCAGTGCCGGTCGTCAGACATGACATTTCGCCTTCAACGATGTCGCACATCGTGCTCTGCAGAGCGCCCAGATTTCTTCAGTGAAAGAACCCCTCGACATAGCCAGCCAGATACAAAACCCTAACACAATAGGAACGGGGCCATCTGCTAGTATGGCAAGCAATAGTTTCATGTGCACTTGTCAGCAGTTACATTGCGCGCACAAGTCGAGCGCAAGCGCACATCTTACTGAAAGTCGCAAATTCCTCAAGGAGCTCAAAAAGAGGTTACCTGCTGTGAGGAAGGACGAGCCGGGGAGCACCTGGTGCAGCTTATCTCCATGAAAGTTCGACGTGGTAATGCAGTGGCGGTGGTGGGGTCGCTTGCATCGCCGAAAGAAGGGCTGCCAAAAATGCCGTACTCGGACTCGGCTTAGAGCAACCTCTGCAAAACATGCAAGCGATTGGCTACACGCCCTACCCAGTGCATCATTAAAAAACTTAATGGATAAGGACACTACAAGAATATGTGTTAGTCTCCGACTCGGTACGCCGCTCGTTCACCTTCACCATATGCCGATGCGGAGAGCCGGTGGATACAAGAGCTCACCACGCTCTATCCTGCGCCCTCAGTGACGGTCGTCGACCACGTCACGAGGCTCTAAATGACACAATTGCAAGGGGCCCTTAGGCAGGCAGGCTACTCAAGCACCAACTTAACTAACCGACGGCAATCGCCCCGACGGGATGACTCTCATCCACTTTGAACAAGGCCGGATCCCCATATGGGTTGTCCAGCGGGGCAACGCGATCTCAATATTGGAATCGCTTCACGAATGGTGCAGACCAGGGCTGTTTTAGACTGAAAATTAACACGTTCACTTACGCAATATTGTAATATAAATTTATAAATAAACAGCAAAAATAATCCCGCATTATATCATATCTTTGACAAAGTAGTCTTTAGCAAACAAGCTAGAAAGAGCTCAAAGAAAAGAACCGCCCTTTCTAGATGGCTGAAGTAAATACACCAGGTGACGGGAGCCTTATCAAAAGGATTTGCACAGGCAATGAGGACTGCATATAAGTCGCTTCTTATACGCACCCGCTCAGCCTCAGGCTGGAGTACATAGATTGTGTCCTGTGTACCTCGGCCCTTTCTGAGCCTGAATTGCTCCGGTGAAAGGGCCTTCTCACAGTTGGAAGCACTCTGCCTATAAGACAAAGATCGTTTTAAGAGTAATATTCGATGCGACATCTTGACTTAGATTTGGATCATCCACATAATCACCCTGGAAAAAAGCTTGTGCCACCCACTGTGTCAAAATCGAATTATGCGACTCCCCCTGAGTAATTGTGTGCAAAGACAGCAAAGATGGCTTGCCAAGCATCGGTAATACTGTCTAGTGCTTACAGTAGAGCCCGTATGGACCGCTGTTTTAGTACCACATGTACCTCTACATACCTAAAGAAAACGTTTATGACGAACTTTTCAAACGTGAGCGGTTGATCGAACAAGCTGTCAGGAAATCGGTGCATGCTCACGTGTAACACAGCAGTCAGGTACGTAAGAACATGCTGTTCCGTCATATTCTGTGCATACTCTTCTGCTGGTGGCAAATCAGGTAGACGTGAGGCGCGGCTTTAATCATCTTGAGTAGGCACCAGTTATTCATACCGGCGCTTACTATCCATAAGTATGTTCCTTTTAATGATCCATGAGCATGAGTTTTAGGTAGCCGGTCTTAATAGAAGGCCGTGACCGCCTTCGCCAACAAGCAACTGCAGATTAAAGTCTCTTAGACCCTCATTGCCGGCATCAACTACCACAATATCGTAGTACGCAGGTAAAACAATGCGAGGTTAAATCTAATTGAGGTGAGCGTTAACCAACCCCGCTTCGATAAACAAGCTACGTGCGGGGCAGAGCCGCCAAGCCTTACTAATCGGCGAATTTTTCACGGACTAGGTTGAGCCCGTGGGGTTGCCGGGTCATCGACAACACCCCGCGCCAATAGGCCAAAACGGACTTCTAAAACTCTCTCATAATTATTGTCGTTAACAGCAACACAAAAGATGAAATAGCCTTGACCCTTCATAGGTTTCCGCGGCGCCCACGCAGTCATTTTACATGCACTTAATCTGGACATCCTGCCGAAAAATATTAAGTTCTCCGCAACCACAGCTCGCATTAGCCGATTTGGTACCAAAATGATCGACATGTGTGTTTGCCTAAATGTGTTTGTCTTGAGCGCTGTGAGTGATCGTATGGTAATGATTTTGAGATATTTGGCGTGAAGGCTAATAAAAAACTTTATTTTTTGCGAATTTTCTTCTAAGCGACCATGTCGCATCTTCTGGCCGGCCTTATATGAAAGAAGCTTTCTCACGAGCACGACGGTGTATTTGATTTCTGTCTAGGGGAACTGGTTGTCTCGCAACAGAACATTTTATGCTCCTATGTCGGGCAAAACACCAGTGCCACAAATTGTAGTAATTTAACTTTCATTCCAAAACAAGACTTCTTAGAGACCATGTTCCATTAGAAACAAATATATGCTTTAACGAGCTCTACATTTCTTACTATTGATTATAAAAATGTTTCCAAACACCCTGTATATATATATAGCATTCATTTTACTAGTTATTAACCGTGTCGTTGCGGTAATTAACTATGGTGGCGACGGCATTAATGGCCACGACGTCGGTTCGTCAAGGTTGCGGCAACTTAAGGAAGCACTCGGAGCATATTGGTTCGTCTTGGCTAGTCAGGATACGGGCGAGCATCAGTACGGAATGCTCCGGTGTCCTGGTTTCCGCATACCACAGCCTGACGCATCCAAAATGTGCCCAACATGCGAAGTAAGTACATTTGTGTTTTTCAATCAAATTAATTCAAGTTGTGCTAGTAACAACGATTAGGATCTCATATATGTGTAAAGTTGATATTGGTTTGCACATCTCATCGCACTGTTGTAAGGTGGTGCTTAACAGAGCAAGATGAAAATAAACAACACATGATAAAAGCTCGTCGTTGTACGCTGGCCTGATAGTGCCTGGCCAATAGCGCGCCCCGCGTAGGCAGCCAACAACGTACTTGTCTAGGAAGCTAGATTTGTGTGTATTGACGCCCGAATGAGGGCTGCTGAGATCAGCTTCTGACATTGAACAGAGCAACCACGCTGTGGAGGCCGCTGTCAAAGATGCTACCTAGAAGTCTCGGGAAATCTTGCGGCTCCTGCGCCGAACATCGGCTCTACACCCCGACCTCCAGATAGTTGCTGATCGTAGGGTGCTCTATAGCCGACATAGAGTAACCTACTAGAAAATGCTTGTAAAGAATAAGCGCCCGTATGATGAGGAGGAGTTTAGTACGCTTGAAAAAGCAGAGCGCGAACCCCATGTATACATGGTTTGCAGGCTGAACAAATGCATGCACAGCGTGGCAAAGGAGCAGCATTTTACTGGCCTTCTGCTCGACGCAAACGCCCCCGCGGCTAACCACGTTATTAAGCAATCGCCCACTTTAGAACAGCACTAAATGAACTCCCCAGTAGAAGAAGTAGTGCAGATCTTGCGCGGGTTACTCAAGAAGAAGAGTAGTGGTCCTAATGGGATCTATTATGAGCATTGAGCTAAGTCGTCCGATGTTTTAGCAGGGAAGCTGTGCAATCGGTTAAATCAGTTACTCGGCAGGGGACACTTACCCGAGGTTTCGCACAAAGCTAGGCTTACTCTGCTATTCAAGGGGAAAAATGGTGACAACGTAGACGGTCTGAATCACTACCGGGGTATCGCGTCAGAACAAACTTTTAAGAAAATGTTTGCCAAGTTAATTATCCACTGTGGAGAAGGCCCTATCGGAACAAATCGGATACAAGAAGAATCGAGGTAAACAGGACGTGATTCATGTACTCCAGTCGGAAGTTAATCGGGTGCTGGCTGTGCCCGGAGGTCACTTGTACGCCGTCTTTATCGATTGTGTCAAGGCCTTTAACAAAGCTCTCTATCACCTACTAGTCGAATCATTTCAACATGTTGGGGCGAGTGTTTCTTTCATATGAGTGCTCTCCAGCTTCTTTGCTGAAGACCGCCTTGAAGTACGCATAAGGGGCGAGGACACCTTGCGGCTGAGTCAAACCGTAGGAACCACTCAAAGTGTTTTTTCTTCTCAGTTGCCTGGCCTTCTCCTTGTTTATCGCAGACCTAGCCCGTCACGTGCGGGGGGAGTCGAGAAACGCCAACGCCGTTATGTATGCGGATGACATAGTAGTGGCCCACCGGGACAGCTATTCGTCGAATTGTGGACGACATAGAAAGTTATCTTCACCGTAAGGGCGTATACGGGAACGACCTTTACTCAGCACATCGGTGACATGTGTCATGCGGCTATTGCATCTATTCACACAGAGGCGAGATACTCTCGACCCTCCAAACTCTGAGTGCGGCAGTGCGTCTTTTTGAGCATGAGATTGTGCCAATGTTAAGCTACAGCCTTGGTAGGGTGTCGGGCCATCTTTCAGCGGCAAATTTTACGCAGCTAGAAAGATGCTTCACTATATATATGAAGCGTGTTCCTTGCTTGCCGCGGACAGCAAGAAACCGCTTCGTTTACCTGCTAGCGCGTTTCGGACCAGCAGTGGAAACATTCCTCAGGCTTAGGTTACCTGTTACAGGAGCACTCCAGTAATTTTTGTTGAAGTGGCAAGGAAAAGTTACCGAGGCCTCGGAAAGATAGCGCAGTTAGATATGTACCTCGCCAGGGAGCTTTGGGATGGAACGGCATGCACTAGTCGGCACGTGTACACAAGGTACTTGTGCATGGCTATCATCACTTAGCATATTCGACCCAAGGATTTTACCAAGTTGGCGATCAATGTATTTGCCGGCTCTGCTTACAGATGTGCGCTAAATATCATGCAGCGAGCTGCCAGAGGCATCGGCGCTCTTGGTTTTTAGCCCTATGTTACCGTCTTTTTTAAGATTGCGTTTCATAACTTCCTGTTCACTATATACAGTTTTAGAGTAGAACTTCCTACTAATATATAAGTTGTTTATATAACTGTTTTATGTTAGCACCTTGGAGTGAATAATTGTCGCCGCGTGAAGGTATAGTCACGGGTTGTTTAAGCCAGGGCAGTTTGACAATGTGTCCCGAACAGAGGCAGCGTTTCCTTGTTAAATGTCGAGCGACAGCCTCTGACGCAAAAATTCCGATGCTCTCGAGGCTCTCGTGGAAGGATTGAGGCTTCTGCCCACGCGCTGAATCAACTTCAGTCTAAGCGGGCCTGGTCCTCTTATTGTTTTAAAAGCCAACGGACACATTTGGTGCTGATAACCAACACCAGAGTATTTTCTACAATTGTTAGCCTCTGCTAACCTGGACGCATGACCTGCCTGATCCGCACCTGCACCGACCATCGAAGGGGCTGATGAGTCGGTTACAGTTGCGTCCCAGACAAGCATGCGACCACGCTCAAAGGGGGTTCAAGTGAGACCGTCAGGTCTTTTTCCGTCGACCCTGGATAGACCCAGAGATTCTACTATACACGGAAAGCCAGCAAACCTTAGTGCTCGACTAAAAGTCTCATTTAAAGCCGAGTGACATGCTCTTCTGCCTGCACTTAAGACGCATAACAAGTCATGATGGGAACCACAACGACATCGGTGGGGAGCGACTAGGTCAACACCAAGCCAACATCGGTCCTGCAATAATGCGCGTCGTAACAGTCCCTATTTGTAAACAGGGTAGGGCATGTAACCATAAATTATAAGTGAAACAGAAAGGGTAGCCCCTTGACTACTAACGGCTTGAAGCCTGGCTTTATCAGCTATGGTAGGGGCTCTACTAACCGAGCTTGCTTATCGCTTTTCTTGTTCAACTGCTCTGTTTAGTCCTCTCATCGGAAGCGGAGTCGAACATAGACAACAATCTATCGGTCATCTTTCGTAGTTCTACGTTATAAGCTTCCCAACCATCGTTATCCAATAATGCCTTAACCCTTTCCGCACCTGAGCCAATGATGACACGATTGCTGCCATCATGGCCGCGTCCGGCATACCTAAGCCGCTAAAGAGACCGGAAGCATTATCTGATCTCTTGCCGCAGCGGTAAGCTGAAGATTCAGCATCTCTGCTGGGGTATCTAAGCTAAGATCATTAAACGGCTTTAGAAGTTCAGGTTGCAACCTCTAACCAGGTGTGGTAACCTCGTGGCTAAAAAGCAATATCTATGGAGAAACAGGCCGCAGTGGGCCCCTCTACTGCATTTCTGAGAAAAGACACACAGAGTAAACGCGTCATACGACATTTCATACCAAGAGTGTTGTCTGCTAACAGACAGCCGTTTGTTCGACACACAGTGCGTTCGAGGATTACCATCGTCATTAGTGTTGACTCGAGAAGATTGCTTTGCTTGCTGTATTTGTTCCAGCTACGGCCAGCAGTCCTAGCTGACTACTGATGGCGCCACCTACCCTTAGACCTTTGTCCATGGCAAAGTCTGCTGATCAGCGTCGTGGCGTCTAACTCTGAGTTACATATCCTACGAGATCCTCAAAGGGAACAAATTTTAAGTGCTTTTTTTCGTTGTTGACGACTGCAGAAGTCCCGATTTGCAGAACCCTGTATTCACGCCGAAATCCCGCGTACAGCCTCACAATCTGTGCAACGAGCCTCTGCTTCCGTGTGTGTCTGTCTTTTGAAATACCCTTAATCTAAATGCATTGTAAAACCATCTTGAGCTTCATCTAGGAAACTATTTATCTTGAGAAACCTCCTCAATTGTGCGCCCAGTGTGCTAATACGGCAATGCAATCGAAACTTCCCTTTCACAGTTTCCAGGCAATGACGTACAATTCGGAACCTGAGCTATGGGGAAGCATTTGGGAGTAAGTTTGCGATTCCCTCACTAGTCGCTGTTTGCTGCCGGCAACACATGCGCATTGCTAAAACCTTCCCTACAAAAGAGACAAGGATACTACATTAGTGTTGCTGCATGAGTGTTTTGTTCCTAACCTGCAGCAAGGTATTTAATTGTACCAGTAAACTTGTAATTTAGAAAAAACGCGCCTGCGCACACAGCATTTGCTCTACCACCCTAGTAGTGAGTCCCACCCAGTTTTGTTAGATCGAACCCTAATCCGCGGATTTCCGCGTACCAGCTTCTTTGAATTCCATGTCTACTGAGTGGCTTGCTTGAGTTGGTTCAGATGCTGGCCGTGTATGCGTCTAAATTTAGCCATTAAGATGCTTCACACAGAGTAATCTATTGGGTTAAGTTCCGGACTTCTTGGGGGACAACAAGCCTTGGCAATGAATCCAGGGACGCTGTTTTTCAGCCATTCCTGCATAGTTGTTGAAATATTCGAAGCCTATTTGAGGTAATACTACACCAAGCGGCGGTGATGCTAATGTGCTTCTTTCACGCTGCGAGCAAGCACTTTAACCCCATAGCACCTCCAGAGTCTATAGATTTTGTCTCACATTTCTTTTTGGCATCCTGACTGAAAGCGATTTAGCGGATTTTTGCACAAACGCAGCCGCACTTTAATCAGACGCCGTTATACGATGACTAAAGTGATGTTTGTGTGACCTGACATGTAATGTCACATAATTCTTCTCAGCGTTTTATCGCTTACGCGTACGGTGCGAGCGAGCTGAAATGAAGACAGCGTCGGTTTTTTAGCTACTCTTTTAGGTACGCGATCAAGATTTGGTGTGCTCACGGATCTCCGTCAATCGGATTAGAGACGCTATCCGAGAGGTGCCAACTCCTGATATCTCTGCACAGTTTTCTACACACTCGTTCGACTGATATATCACGACTGTAGAAGGACTTTTCAAGATTAAGGGGTGCCTTCACCAAATTCGTCACGCTATGCTCACGCTTAGCGAGGTCACTTCCACTACAATTTTTCTGCGCCTAGTTGCCTAAAATTCAATTTAGTGTCATTATCCTGTCGACGCCAATGCTTGATAACTAAATAGACTTGTATTTTTGATTTTACAAAGCCTAACCGACGAGTAAATAAATTCTATAGCTGCAATGTGATGGTATTGAAAATACTACAAATAACATGTAAATGTTTATTTTTCAGCAACCGAGATCACATGACGCTTTTCACTGCCGACGGAGTTTCACATAGAATCCAGACTATCATTAAGTAAGTATACGGCAGTTTGTTCTCCTTCGTTCCTATCTATATAGATCGTTAGTATATGTGGTATGTAACAGAATCTTGCTGTTTTGTCTGTATGATATGTCTCATTATTTATGTCACCCTCTCTCTATATTTCTCTCTCTCTCTCTCTATATATATATATATATATATATATATATATATATATACCCGCATGCGTATACAAGCTTTTTTTTTATCTGCAAGAGTTACTGCTCCATGATGTGTACCATCGCCTCGACGCTGCCGATGCTTTTTATATATTACTGTCACTGTTAAAATACCTACGTACAATCACGTTTTGTCGCGGTAAAACGTTGCTTTACAATTATTACTAGATACTATAGTATACATGTTTAGATAAGGCGGCAAATGTTGCTCAATGCAGAGCCGATGTGCTTATGAACTACATGAGTGCCGTTTTCGCCACACGGTGGAACCTGTTGCACAATTTGTCGCTGCGTATCTTGCTGTGCGTCGCTCTCCGGACCGGGACCAAAACGCACTCTCTAGGAAACTGTTGGGAAGGCCTTAATCTAGAATAGTTAAGAAACACCCTGTGAGATAACCTAAATGGAACGTAAGCAACAATCCACAAGCACTACTATATAGTTACCAACAGAAAAATAAGGAGGAGCGTTATTTTCGAACGATATAGTATGGAGTTTAGATGCCACGCATTTATCGCTAAAGCTCGATGTCAAGTTTGCCAATTAAGTCGGTCCAGAGTGAGTGAATTTTAGAATTATTAGCTGGATGTAAACCTTTATCCGTTTATTCAAAATCTGCATATTCTTTGTTTGCTGTCCTGATTGCCGATTGTTGCCTGAAATTAAAATTCTATCAATCATTAGTCTCAAGGCAGAAGACCATGTGAAAAGCAAGGGTATGGTGAAATTCAAGTTTTTCGGCTAATATGAGTTCAATAAAAATCTTTGATTAAACTGGCGACTTTCATTAAAAAAATAAGTAGTGAGTTATATTGACTTTGTATGCGTGTGGGTTAGGACAACTTATGGTCAATGTAGAGTCCATGAGTAAGTATCATCCGCTTTTCAACAATTTTTCAACCAAGCGGGTGCGATATAAGTTTGCCTGTAAATATTGTTGGTAACTAGTTAAAGCCGTCTGTTCGCGCCACAACACGATATTACTGCATTTCACGATTATTAACGAAAAGTGAGTCCTTCTTAGGAAAATTTCATAGTTGATCGTGATTTTTACTGTGCGTCTATTATATTAGGTTTCTCGCAATGTATTCTGTTAGAATATAACGTCCTCATCGGATGTCGCTGGACGTTGTTCTTAACCTTTTTAATTTAAAAATTGTACCGACCGTTGCTTAGTGCTAGTAGTCCACCGCACTCTATTTGTTTGTTTGTACTCCAATCTTTGTGGAAGACCTCAGAACTCTGCATTCCTTACCAAAAACCGACGCATTCGAGAAAAACTGTGCTGAGTTGGAATACACAATTTCGGATGTTAATTGCCGTTTTTACTAGGTTAGAGCGATGACCCTCAACTACTGGAAAAGTCCATGTTGTAAACATAGGTACTTCGCAACCGGGTTTGCAAAACATGGATTTCGTATTAAGTCATGTACACGAAATTAGTTTTACGAAATTAATACCCAGTGCGAATGCAAACGGTGTAAAGAATCATGTGATTTGTATTACCTCCTCCAGTGTACAAGGGCGATACCGCTAACAAAAGTGATGTGAGAAAGTTGTAATACAAATTTGTATAAACCAAATACTGGTTCATAAAATAAATAAATAGATTAGGTTTTTCATCATGAATCTTAACAATAACAAAATTCACGGTGTTTTGAGACGCCTCCTGCAAACTTTTTCTACCTGACCCTCATCCAACATTTAACGTCTACGGAATCGCTTTCAAATTGCTTCGTAGATCGGACCCATATAAACGTGTGCAACGGGGAGGGGGGATCGAACCCGTGCACCTATGAGTTTCCTCCGGCCACAAGGCGCGGGCGAATTTACCACGCCACCGGACATCGATCCAGACACTTCCTACCAGATGATAAAAAAAGAATGCATTACTTGGCAAATCACGAGTTTTTTTAAGATGCTAAAAATGCGTTACGCACTAACAGACACCACCGTTTGATCTTGGCCGAGCAGTGTGAGACTCACCGCAAGACTACCGGCGTTACCTACTAAAATTCCGGACTAGGCTTCGCTCCAGGTCTTCCAGGTCTATGACGGCACATAGCACTATACGGTTAATAGTACTATGTGTCGGTAAGAGCGATAAAAGTCTACCGGAACAATCGGCAGAGGTCACCTGCGGGGAGCGTTCTTACTATACCAAAACCGTTCCGTTGTGTATATCTGCGTTCTCTTTCGACGTCGTCTTCGATGATAGAGAACCTTTGCCCCCTCTTCCTCAAGAACTTCTTTTGAACTTTCGGCACCAACTTCTCAGCCGCTACTCGTACAGCACATAAACAAGGCAAAACCCTTCACGCTCTATTCGGTATGTTTAGAGGGGGCCTTCTTCCCTTCGAGCCGCCGTTTCGCTGCCAACGATACGCGACGTTTGTTATATGTCAAAGCTCTTGCTTGATCTAAGACAGGACAAGCAGCGTGCGGAACGTATCATCTCGTGCATCTTGTGTTCATTAGATTTAGTTCCCCGATTAGGGAACTGCACGCTGAACTCATACGTGGCTGGAATTTTTATGCCAAAAATCTTTATATTGGACATGAAGTTCATGTCGCTTCTTGGATGATCCGTCCACTTCTTGGTAACCGGGATTAGACTCCAAGACAGAAGGCCCGTTACCAACATCGACGGAGTGCAAGAAAGCTGGCGGCGCATCTTCCAATTTCAGAAGTATTCAATAATTTTAGCGACGTGATCTGGGTAAAAACCCTTACAAGTTTTGACAGATTCGTAGACTTACTGCAAAGAAGAAAAAGTACGCTAACTACCGTGGTTGGTGGTGGTGACTATCCATCCTAAATTTCAGTAGTAATACTATTTTTATTATCAGACAAAATAACCGTGTTTGGCTAAGAAATAGTCAGAGCCATTATGCTGAGTACTTAAAAGCTACTCGGATTAAACGAGTAGGAAGTCGGTTATGTTTTATGGGATGACCGCCTCGGATCAAATAGCCCTCGTGCATAGGATGCGTGGCCTCTCGAAAACGTGCCAAAAGGTAATTTCTTTAAAACAATTTGTTACGTCAGTTAATTGAAAAATTGGATGTTTCATGCAGTATAACTTTGGCTGCCTGTATTTGGGTAAATTTTAGCAGAGCAATGACACATCGTTGATATCCTATTGCTCCGCTGATTTACTCCGGTGCTATAAAAAATCAGTGCATGAAATGCTATTTAAAATTAAATCAAAAGCAAATTAATGCAAAATTGGTAAAGTACTTACTCATTAAAGTAAAGTACTTTGTTTGTAATAAATGCATAAGTATATATATATATATATATAACATGTTTATTTTTCGTATATTACAATATGCATGTGGGGCACATATTATGGAAGGTTAGCTATTAGTTATATATATTAGTTATATATATATATATATATATATATATATATATATATATATATATACATATATATAGGTTTGGAAGAACTCGACAAGAGAATAATTTTTCCTAGTGAAAGGAGGGGGCGAAAACGTCTTGGTAAAATGTTACGGTTCTGAACGTGAAAGCTTTAACGTAAAACGTAACAACTATGACTGTCGGAAAAGCTTAATTACTTGACAACTACGTAACGCAGCACCATCACTTTGGTAAATCACGAAATGGTGGGCATCAAATTAGCTAGTGCGTGAGAGTGATCTTTTTGTACGTACATTTTTGGTCGTAATGAAAAATTTTACGATTTTTCACAAAAAAGCGTTAACGTAACATATCGGCATTTTATGATTTTCTTAATTTATAATTTTCCTCCGAACACGCCGATATGATTGGTTCCTTCATGCATTGACTGGTTCTCCCGCAAACGTAGATTTCGCACAACTATATAGGAGAAAAAAGACAGAATAACTACCTTAATAAACTTCACTCTCTCTCTTAAACAATACGTTTTCGCGTCCTCCCTACATTGGGAAAAATTATTTTCTTGCCGAGTTCTACCAAACCTCAAAATAAGTACATAACAATATGTATGACTCTGTATATGTATATATATATATATATATATATATATATATATATATATATATATATATATATATATATTTATATATATATATCCATGCTCGCGCTTTAACACCCAGGTTTTTAAAAATTCACTATTACGCGAATACAACCAATGCGTTCAGACGAGTGCACTACTTAATTGGATCATTTTGGTACCAAACTGGTAGAACTGACGTCTGTAATTGCAAGGTAATAACTTATATCTCCCGATGGCCACGTCGTATGTGAGTGCATACGTGTAGCTATCACTGTTCGCTGTCTTTGTCAAACAAGTCACTTCTTTAAGCTAGAGTAGAAGCGCAGGATAATGTTTAATTTATCAATTTACGAAAGCTTGCTCGAACAAATGCCCGTCAGCCACTCTAAGAACATTGCGTTTGAGAAACGCGCCACTATCAACAGCGGACCCCCAAATACGGAGAAACTTATTGCTGAAAAAGTAGTCGCGCATCCTTCCTTAAGCATTAGGCAGGTGGCTAGAAACGTCGGTTTAATCTGCACCACTGTCCACGAAGTGCTAAAATGAATTAGGGCTACTTCTAATTGCAGCGAGGTTAAGCCTTGCGCGATTCTGATTACCAGCCACGTCAGTACCATCGCTGGCTTCTACAACAAGCAGCGACCAATGTGGAATCTCCTGCACTTATTTTCTTCACAGACAAAGCGTCCTTCACACAAGATAATGTGTTCAACGCACACAATGTTCATTGATGGGTCAAGAAGGACCGCATATGATGACTCGCCCGCATGCATACCAGCGTCGCTTTTTCATAAAAGTCTTGGCTGGTTTAATGAACAACTAACTACCTTATCGGATCTTATATACTACAGGATAAGTTAAATTGATCAACATACCACATATTTTGGAATATAACCTTACCAGAATTCTTGGCATACGTTTCACAGAGTATTCGGTCGAGGATGTGGTTTCAGCACGATTGTGCCCCAGCACACATCGCCCTTTAAGTATTGGAATATCCGAATGAGACATTTGCTAAACGCTGGATCGGCCGAGGCAGGTCACAAGCTTGGCCACCGTGATTGCCCGATCTATCCAGTCTGGACTTTTCCTTTGGGGCCATCTAAAGGATTTAGTCTATGCAACTTCCGTTGAGTCGCCTGACGATCTGATCGCCAAAGTAGTTGCTGCTGCAAGAACCGTTCCAAATATGGCTGGAGTCTGAGAACGTGTACAACGAGAGATTCGCCATTGCTACTGACAGCGTTTATTGACTGCCGGCCATGCGATCAAGCAATATTTTTTCTAAAACAAATAGTTTCCTGTGCGGGTACAGGTGTGATGAGTAACCTGATTGACAGAGAAAACAACCAAGGTAGCTGCATGTATGCACTCACATCTGGTATGGCCATCGGGAGATGTGAGTTACTTTGCAACCGCATACATCCCTGACTGCCCTGAGTTTGGTCTTGTACAGCCTGTATATATCTATAAGCACGGAGTATCGTCAGCTGTCTAACTTGGCGCACTTGTAATTCTAATTTCCATCGTATCAGAAATGCGCTTATCCGGTTGAGATAGTAAAACACGAATTCTGAAATAGGTTCTATAAAATAATTCTAATAAAAAATAGGTAAACAAATAATTCTGAAATGACATTTCTAAGTGTTAACCATGGGAGGAAATGATGCGCCATCTTTGGAACATGGTCGAATGACAGATACTGGCAGTGCTTTCCGCGCCGGATGGATCGGCATCTCAATTGCAAAGTTCCTTAGTGCCACTCAATGCACGGTTCAGCGGATTACAGCCGATTGCGCGGCAGCAGAATGCGTTAAATATAACAAGGCTATCACGCCCATGTGCAGATTTGTTCTTCAAGACTTCAAGTCAATCACTCTCAGCGAGTTACGCTATTGTAGACGGTCGATTACGAAAGTGACTAAACCACAGCATTGTGATACGATTGCACACAGTTTTAAGGCTCTTAGATAGCAGCAGTTTTTTGTGCTGAGGCTTTGCACTCAGTCCTTCGTGGTAGTGAAAACGCATACATTTACTTAAATAGTCCTTGTTTCTCATAAGTGTAATAAAATTGTAAATAAAATGTCATACGTGTAATAAAAGTGAAAAGTAATTTAATAAAGTAGTAACGTTTATTGCGTAATTGCAGTGTTACAGGCACTGAGGATTCAAAAGGTGTACCTGGAATAGCCATTGCAAGGATCTTCAAAAACGCATTATCGGCTTCAGTCGGTTTTGCATGTCTTCCTGGGCCGGCTGAACGGGGATTGGATTTGACTGGCTGGGATGGCGTCATTAGTAAGTACTGTTATATAATTGTGTTGGTTGTAAGTAAAGTATTACTTAGCGAAAAAACGCGTACAGGTTGTGAAAATGTATCACGAAAATTTAAGCTCTTTGCGTTATTTACGGTCCACAAAGCCTTGTGACATTATCGTCTATGAACTTAAGTTTGAAAAGTTTCGCACAACAGTGTGGGACAATATCTGCAGAAATCGGTTCAGGGACATGTCCAACAACTGGGTCCTTCGTGCCCTTCAACCTTGCGTATATTGATGCTGAGTCTAGCGATGTATTCATCTAAGATTGACACAGTAAATCAATTCTAAGGACTATTTGCAGTTGCTAAATTTTGCCAACTAGGCGTTAGGAATGATGCAGCGTGATGCCAATTTTGCGAGGAAAGTCATCTTTTCCAACGAAGTTACTTTTTCCCATTTCTATCTCAGTAGAAGTGTGGATGAACAAAATTAGCGTATTTGGGTTATTCACCATGAGCCGTTTCCTATGCCATATGTGCCAGTCTGGTGCGGTCTCTGGTACTTAACGAATAATTGAAACCTTCTCCACGGAGATTAGCGAGCAGTGTCGCAGCATGATTCTAATTGATATTTGGCTAGACTTAGACGAAATCAGTGAACTCTGGTTCCAACATTGTGGTGCCACAGAGCGAACGAGACAATTCAGCTTTGAAAAGAGAGAATGAAGTAACCCGGACGGGTAATCTCGCGTAACGAATACATTTACTGGCCTTCAAGATTTTGCGATTTAACGCCGTAAGACTTTCCCTGTTTTTTTTTGTTTCATACTTAAGCGTACGTGACGAATCGCACGACCAATAATGAACTAAAGGGTGTATTAATGTAATTGGGCCTGCCTTATCTAAAAAACGGTAACTACCGATATTTAATTTTATGAGAAATTTAATTTGTATGCATTAATTTTAAATATCTTAATTATAATCACACTTTTATTTGTATGTTCCTTTGAAGATCTAGAATACAGTTTGAAAGACTCTTCCTCTCTCTCTCCTTCTATCAGTACCTTCCAGACCTGACATCTGAAGACGACAGTGAGCAGGCCGCACGCGTGCGAGAACCAGAAAAAACATAATAATAAGTTTAGAGACGTAGTGGAGTTCAGATAGTGATGTGCTGCTTGGGAACGATGCGTACAAAGAGGTAGACGTCTTCATTTTGACGGAGACCTGGGTACGAGAGCAGTTTCATTTACAGAGATTATATGGGTGCCATACACTGGCATCGTGCGAAAAGGGCTCAAGTAGGCCAAGCGGGGGCATCCATTTTCGTTAGATCGACAGTGGGAGAAATAAGCGTGGGAATAGTATCAGAAAATCTGATCCCAGTAATGTCATCTAAACTAAAACTAGTGGCTACCTATGTGCAACCGGCGGAGACAAAGTCAACAAAGACAATGCTCGAGTGCCCCTTGCTGGGGATAGAAGCGTTACTAAGGAATGCTGGTAGCCGTACTGGAGGAGATCGGCTGTTGGGTAATTAACAGGGCGAATGTGTGCACATATGAATGCCACTCCGGGGCATCCGTTATTGATATATTTGCAACCGAGCATATATAGACAGAAGGGACACACAATTTACAAGAGACTATCCTTTACAGGAAGGTGCGGGACTCAGAAAGCATATACCTACTATGAATATTCGGGTAAAAATTAGGGGCGGTATTTAGGGGTGAGGGAGGAGAGAAGGCTCAGGGAGGAAGCTTAACGGCAACGTCCTTTTACCATGGCTTAGCAGGGTACTCCCGGAGTAACTCAGGTAGGTTTCTATGGACGCAGTCTGGTAGGCTTAGTGAGTTTACGTTGCTGCCTCCACAGGAGAGAAGCCGAATACCTTGGCTTAATAAACGGTGCAGGGCGGCCTTCGCTTGTAGGCTGAGAATATGTGAAAACCGTCCCGTTGATGAGGCTGTTGGAAGCTTTGGTTAAACGGTTAGTTAAAAAAGCGTTTAGAATAGAGAAGCAAAAGTACTGCGAGAAGAACGAGTTGGGGAGGCTGACGAACGTACACATACATGGCTGAAGCGGAAGAGAAGTAGAAAGTGTGTTATGCCTCCCTGTAGAGACGGGCAGGCTAGTCGAACATTTCAGAAGGATATTAGCCGGGTTGGAGATATACGAAGGCCCGTGGGATCAGACAACCGAGGAAGCGAGAATCAATGAACACATGAAAGATTTCCTAATTCTCGCACCATGCTGACACGCTCTATTCAATAAATGTTTAAACAAGGAGGAAATTCCAAAGGTCTGGAAGAAAGCGATTTTAATAGTAATTTCGCGAGAAAGGGGAGTAGAAACTGAACCAGAGGTTTAGAGAAGCATCGCAGTAAAATGCTGTCCGTATAAGATATTCTCGGGCATAATAGCTAGGAGACTGCGGTCTTTCTTGGAGGAGCGGGAGGTAATACCAGAGGAGCAACATAGATTAAAGAAAAAAATCAACTCTCTCAGCGATAAGGGAGCCGCTAGGAGCAATGTGGGATACGTTGTCCAGGCCGAGAAATTGTATGTATGCTGTGTTTGTAGATTTAAAGGCAGCGTTTTACATAGCACCAAGAGAGACGATAGTTGAAGAGCTGGCAAAATCGGGAAAAACCAGGAGCAGTTCTGAGGTTACTTATCAATATCTTAAAACAAAACACGGCACTGATTGATGATTAGGGTGAAACAAGCCATCGATCGACTAGTTACTTTAATGAGAAGGCTTGAAGGTTAATTTGAAAAAACAGTAGCTATATAATTTCGAAGAAGCGATCGCATGGTTTCAAATCAGGCTAACAGAAAAATGCCTAGTATGAAAAATTGGAAACAAATTTACATACCTAGACATAACCTTATTAACAAGCGGTAGCAGTTTTTATCACACATCCAGGAGAGGGTCAGAAAGGCCACCATCGCGGCTGCAGCAATAAAATGCTCACATACGTTTTTGGTTCATGCAGCAATCACACTTTTCGGGATACAAATAGCACCCATCGCTCTTTTCGGGATACACATAGCACCCATAGTGGAATACCGATATAGTGATCCACTAATAAGGTGGGAGTAGACGAATTGCGTTTAATTGACGGGATAAGGTTTTTCTTTCTTAAGAGGGTTTTTGCAATATCGAATACATGCAGTAATAGGGTTGTTCGCGTGTTGGAGGTGGCCCCCCTGCTAACAGAAGATCTACAGAAATTATGAAACTTGCAGAAAACGCGCACCTTTGACGTTTATATGCAAAACTGGCAGACCAAAATTTGTGAGGTGGACATAGGTATATATGGAACAGCAGCAATGAGGAGCACTGATTGGCGGGATAGCGGAATAAAAGATCGACATCTAACTAAGGCCTTTACAACCCACGGATTTTATCACGTTCTGTGTAACGTGGAAGGTTGTCTTGAGCCACCGAATAAATGTCGATGCATACAGTGCTGGAGCAAATGTTATCGATACCACGCCGCGGTATGTCCGGTGGTTCAGTCCATAACAGAACTAGCAAAACGCTAGATCGTTGGTTGTCTCGAAAATTTAGATGTAACATAAACACATTTACCCAACCCGGGTGATAACAAAAAAAAAAAAAACATTGCACGTAGCACCATGTGGAATTTCGCGGCGGCATGCTAAATCGGTCGAATTCTTATATCAATATCTTGAGCCTCTTTCTGGATATTTCTCAGGGTCAATAATGGATATATTATATTGTACTGTGTCTGCCATTACATATGCTTATTGTGCTTTTCCAGTTCCATTTGATCAAGAGAGCATTTCCATTCAGGGAATTTTATCGCCTGACCAATGCATGAAACTTTCGCATGAAAAAAGGGAATCTCACATCTGCGGAATGGTGGGGCCAGTCATGACCCCAGTCATTAAGAACGTAACTACATTTCGACTTTCTGAGGTTTTATTGTCTTATATATATATATATACATAAAGGTATGCCTATTAACATGCTTATTCATACCAAGTTGTTGTTGTCGTAACATTATACATTGTTCAAATGCAACATAAATTATTTTGATAAGTGTTATTTAAAGTATTTGTATTATTTGTTTCATACAATGTTGAGTCTTTCTAGAGATAATAATACATTATGAGGTGACAATTATCAACATTATTAACGCTTTTACTATTAAAAGTTTTACTTTCGAAAAGAGAATCACAATGATATGTCATGAAATAACTGTTTGCCGTTCGATATGAATAACGTTTATCTAAATCCGTAAATTGTTTTAATATTAAAAAGTGATAACCTATCGTATCTTGACCGACCATCTAATATATATATATATAAATATATATATTAGGTAGATCACACAGTTCGTATCATCGTTTGTCTACATCTTAGCAATCAAATTGTAATATATATTTAGGAAACCCTCTTCGGCTCACCCTTAAAAAGAGTCGTTCATCTGCAAACATGTTTAATTGCATTGTGCATGTCCTGTCGGCACTATTCGACTACAACGGGAAGTAAATATTAGCATCCTCGTTTTACGTTCTTTAAAGTTAAATGTATGTGTAATGTCGTACAAGTTATATATTTAGGCGTGATGTCGTATATAGGTTTCAAATTATGCAACGAAAAGCGCGCCATTAGACTCTGACGTACTATGCAGTCTTCACACGACGCCGTTTACTTTTTTGAATAATTAGGACAAAAAGAAACGACAGCTACAGAAACGATTGCATCCGTAAAATAACTGATATCTGACAAACTTTACAGTTTATCCTGAAGGGTTAAAAAGATGACTGAGCACATGCAATTTATAAGTGTTTATTGACCTCCATTTTAACAATTTAGAAAAAAATATAAGGCACAGATGTCTTAATTAAAATGCATTTCTATATATATATATATATATATATATATATATATATATATAATTTTAAAAGAATGAAATCTTAATACTTACGTGCTCCTGTTTTATTTGTGATCTAGGATGTCTTTACGAGTGCAGGCATAAGCCTTATGACGCCACGAAGAGGAGCCCATGGACAAACTCTGTTGTTCGTGATAGGGGTCGGAAGGCGCCACATTCTGAGAACGCCTCAGAGTCACGTGTTTTTGTATGCGTCAGTATTTCCTGTCCTTAAATGGATTGACAAATTTATCCGAACAGGTTTAGAACCCACGTTATAATACACATAACACGGATTCAGGTACACGCCATACGGTACGGCTTGTTTTTTTCGCAACTCATACTGCTTCCACGGCAACCAGTACGACATGTTGCACTTATACAGTACAAGTGACAAGAATACAAGAATCCATAGTTTATAAATAAAACTAATAAAACTAAAAAATATAAAATGCCGACTGACAGCGTTATTCTCACCTTTACGGGCATCGAATTTCCTGCCAAGGTTCGCCTCGGATTGAAAACCCACGGCGTGGTGCTCTACAGAGAGCCTCATCAGTCAGGCCGAAATGCCTGTGGACCGTAAACGTCCCCACGTTGCCGCCGTTGAGGCTCTACGAATCACCTCCGCAAAGACTGTACTCAACCCCCAAAGTGCTGTCTCTGTAAGGGGTCTCATGAGTCTACTTGGAGATCGTGCCCTCATCGCCTCCACCGGATGGAACAGCTTAGGAGGTCAGCCCCACTACGCATTTAACAAAACGCTTCCGATCCCACGGTGAAAATCTGCTCACCCGTGAACGACATACAGCCGTCGGCATCTTTTTCTAAACGGTCTTTTTCTGCGGTTGTCCAAAACGGTATTAAGGTCCATCCATCGGCCTCGCTACCCAAACGGTCTTTCTCTGCAGTTGTTCAAAACGGGGCTAAGGCTCCTTCACGACCTGTAGAGCAGCTCCAAAAGACAGGGGGGAATGTTAAGGAGCTCGTACCGAATGCTATCGCTCCACCGGAAGGTGACTATCTTGACAGGATAATGCTCGCGATTACTGAAAAGATCATACCGACCATTATCGAAACCATTGTAACACATCAGTAGCGCTATCGAGAAGGCATTCTCGTGCATTCTCCCTGACGCGCCTCCACAAGTCACTTCCGTTGGGCCCGCTATCGGATCCCTAAACAACCTCACCGCTGGTCTGCGCGACCAGCTTAAAGACGCTCTGCTGTCGCTTCAAGTTTGACTGGCTTGCGTGCACCCGCAACTGATCCCGCGTTGACAGCGATCTCCCTTGTTGTCGCGGGCGACACCGCACTGGAGTCTCCTGCGGCCTCACAATAATGTCACAACAAGACATCCGCAGATGGGCCGTTCCCACTGTCAGCGGTCGCGCAAGCAACGGTCCGAATCTTCCTACAAGAGACGTACCCCATGCAAGTTCGGTTGCAAGCACACCGGCTCAGGCGTCACTGCATGACGTTATCCTCATGACGTCTAAAATCAAGAACGCATCTAAGATGATTTCCTGTGTACCCCGGGGTATTCGCGACAACATGTCTCTGGAGCTTGCAACTCTGATCAAAGAGGTCTGCTCAACGGCAAGCAGAGATTCTTATAAAGGACTACTGCAATTCCCAACTGCAGTATTCTGCATACCATCCCAGAAGGAACGCGGCCGCACCCTCACATCGGTATTACGCGAGAATCTTAACCGATTCCGGGCGGGAAATGGGTCTGAAACTAACCCATATGCTTCAACATTACTTAATCGGCAAGAATGTTCGTCGCACAACAACTCTGCAATGGTTCGAGTTGTGCAGGGAGTCGCTCTCGGCGATGTTTCCTCCGCAGCAAGGGTCCTTTTATCAACCGACTCAGTAGCGCCGCTCTCTGCCGAAACAAGGCTGGCCCTCCTGGACAAACATCCGCCAAGTCCACCTGACTTATTCTTTTCCCCGCCTCCCGCATCTGCCGGAGAGGCCCATGAGATCACCGTGTCTGCGTCGGATGTCTTCAACGCCATCCGGAGCTTTCCTAACAGCTCAGGCGGCGGCCCTGATGGCCTTCGGCCACGTCACTTGAAGGACCTTATTGGCAGAGACGGCGAGGAGAACCGACTTCTTCAGAGCCTAGTACGCTTTGTCAATCTTAATATTAATGGCAAGTTGCCTGATTCCGCGCTACATGTTTTCTACGGCGCCTCGCTTATTGCCTTGCACAAGAAAGATGGGGGCATTAGACCAATTGCCGTCGGTCTGACTTTGCGCCGCTTAGTCGGAAAAATCATAATCAGGAAGAGCATGCCAGACATCGTCGCGATGGTCTCTCCTCATCAGCTCGGCTGCGAAATACGGGGGGGTGCGGAAGCGGCCGTCCATGCAACTCGGGCATTCGTTGACCACAACAGGCGTGCTTCAAGCAAAGTGCTCGTCAAGCTAGACTTCAAAAACGTCTTGAACATGCTCAGGCGGGACCACCTGCTTAAGGCTGTGCGCTCTCGCCTTCCTCGACTTTACCCGCTTGTATACCAGATGTACAGGCTTCCAAGCAAGTTAATTTGGCAGGAAGAATTTATCGAGTCATGCTCCGGTGTTCAACAGGGCGACCCCTGTGGCCCCGCTTTATTTTGCATTGCTATTCATGAACTTCAAGCACGCCTTTCTTCCGAAGTTCGACCTTGGTTTCTGGACGACGGAACTCTCGCTGGTGACGCCTCGGCGGTGCAGAGAGACATTGCCCAGGTAATAGAGTTCGAGGCGGTTTCAGGACTTAAGTTGAACGACGCTAAATGCTAAATCTTCTTCCCCTTTCAAAGAGCTCCTCATCTCGGCTCCATGCTTCAAATGGTGCGCAATCTTCTACCATCTGCCAGGTTGATTGCTGATCACGAACTCGAGCTTCTAGGGGCGCCAATTCTCGACGACTCTATTGGCGTATCTTTAACTAAAAATAGCTCTGACCTTGTTCGCTGGTGCTCTCGACTGCGACTCTTAGACGCTCATCTAGCCCTCTTCCTGTTTTGCGTAAGTTTGTCAACTCCGAGGCTCATGTACCTCTTGGGGTGCTCGCGAGTGTATGCCGAAACGGACCTGCTTCAATCGTTTGACGAAACCTTGCGAAGTACCCTTCAGGGTATACTAAACGTTCAGCTTAGGCAAACCTCGTGGTTACAAGCTTCGCTCCCAACGTCCGCAGGGGGAATGGGAATTCGCATGGCTTCGCAAATTGCCATTTCTGCCTACCTTGGGTCTCTAAAGGACACCGAGACTTTGGTGTCAGTTTGAGGATCGCAAGTTGGCAAAGTATCGTGAACTGGAGCAAAACTTCATCGTTCAACCAATCGCCTTCGAGACATTAGGCCCAATGGGAAAAATCACAAGGAGCTTTCTAACGGTGCTGGGATCCAGAGTCGCTGCGTCAACCGGCGATAGAAGGGCATGGCAGTTTTTGCTACAAAGAATATCAGTTAAAATACAACGCGGAAATGCCGCGTCGATAATTGGTTCATTGCCTACGGGCAAGGGACTCCCCTTTCCGTTGTAGCCCAATCAAGTCGGCGTCAAAAATGATATCTACAGCTAATGGACTTGAATAAATAAAATCGGGAATTTTAAACTGGTTTATAAATAAGATATGTATCACTGACCTGTACCTAGCAGTTGTTTTCACCTAAACAATCCTTATTTCTAGCTTTCTCTCAATATGTGATTTTTGCGTGGCAAGTATATAGACTTGTATCTTGCGCACCACTAACGTTATCTTTCCGTTAACATCTAATACGAGTTAGAAAATTGAAATATTATCATATGTCTGTCATTTGTCTTTGTGGGGACATACGAATACAACGTTGTTCTAAGTTTCTACTGATTAGCTTTTTGTCTGGCTAAAATAACACATATTTCCCCCTTGCTCACCTTTACGGCGAAAGTACAACTTTAGGAGTTGGTCTGTACAATGATTGTACATTAACTGTGCGCGCTACGCACGCGTTTACAATTGCTCTCTGTATTTCGGATTGTCGGTTGTTGAATTGGTACTGTTGAGATAATAGCGGATGCTAGTCTGACGCATGCAGACGCACTGGATAACTGTACGTATCAAAGTCGAGATTAGACCTAGACCACTGGTCGCAGACGTGAGATAACGAACGACCAGCCTCTATGGCTGGAAGAGTCCAAGCGGAAGGCAAGTGGCACAGGTTCAAGTCGAGGAATGCTTGTCCGTGGTTCTCTAGGACTTGCAATCTATAAGCTCACAAAGTGTGATTGAATCTCTCCGTTTGGCAAAGCTGCAAACACAGATAGGTCAACATGCGACTAAAAGGTGTGGCTATGCATATAAAGTCCGATATCGAGCCTCTGCAATCGCTAGATATGCGCAGAGGGAGACGGGAAACTACTTTGGAGTACTGCTTATTTCAGGTGCAAAGCGACCAACCCTAGTAATAGTAATCTCCCGTCCTTAGATTGAATCAGCATACCATGAATACCCCATTTACAGCGGATCAAATTGGCTCTGTGTTTCGGTCACTTCCTAAGAACAAAAATAATAGGCTTGTAAGTTTAGTCCGCTATGAGTATTGGAGTCTGAGACTCCGTGTTTAACATATAGATCCCGTGTTTCGCACTTGGGTCGAGCGATCATGTTTGGATCGAGATCCCGAAAATTGTGGATTTTTTAAAATTAAAATTCAGTGCTGTGGGCAAGTCGGTGTGATCGGCAGATACACTCTACATACAATATTTATCTGTGCAACTAGGCAAAATCGTTGAACACTATCTAGTGCTCAGATAGAAAATAGCAGCATACAACAGCTACAGGTTTGACGATTGTAGCGACAGCAAAAACAAGACAAACTTGTGGGCCCAGTGTGACAAGAATATAGACAGGGTCACCAGAGGAGTAAAGTGTTCTGACTGTGACCAGTGCTACCATAAAGAGTGCCTGCGAGACAGAGGCTGCACGCTAAGAGGTGCGCATTTACGAAAAGCGCTGCGGGAAATGCGATAATGATATGAGAACGCGGTTCTTGTAGAATTGAAATTGATAGTACAAACACCCCGTTACCGAATACAACCGAGCCAGTAGGCAAATACCCACAACCTCCGAATATTAAAACTCCAGTATCAACTAGGCTCATCAAGAAAAGACTTAAAAAATTGATTATATCGGTAGAAGTCTTCAAATTATCTCGATAAGTGAAACGAAAGACAATCTAGCAAAGGAAAAAGCAGATCCGCAGACCAAAAAAACAAGACCGGCTCACATTGCAACCGAAGAGAACTGCGCAGGAGAAGGAAGGCAATATACACGCCAAGTCAATTCTACTAATGCTGCAGCATCCGAACACCAGCATGGGAGCTGCTGATGATGAAGAGACAGACACTTCTTATGAGGGTGAACACGGTATGCGGTCGAATACCGAAAGCCGTACGCGAGCAATGGTGGGAGAGGCAGAGGGGGGGGGGGTAGAAGTTGCCGGGGCTGCAAGAAAGAGGGATGAAGGACTTAAACCCGACCCACAGCAATATCAAAAGACGCGTCCAGGGCAAAGGGGAGGAGGAACAAAGTAAACAGAGAAGTGTCACAAAACATATTCGGAGGAGTTGGAGTACTGATAGGAAAAAGTCATAATGTAGAGGTGTTAAGTAAAGGAAGCGACCTTATAGCAGCGAATATAGGAAAAAGATCATGCTGCCTAAGAGTGATCGTTGGATACAGGTCACCCGGCAATACAGAAAACAAAAGCACGATATTTTATGAAAACATTAAAACCATTTTTAATAAGAACATAAAGGCCATAACCATCGGGGATTCCAGTGTGCATCTGTTTTACTTTGATAAGATGGGCAACCGAAACCAAAGAGAAGACAAAAACTGAAGCTGCAAAAATAAGAGACAAGAGAAAATTTGCGAAGAGGATAGAACAGTGGAAGGAAACAAGGATAGGCTTACTGTATAAAAAAAATCATCAAATGGCAAGACAAGTCCTAGATAACTCGACTGTCAGTTTGGCACCAAGCCACACAATCGATTTCTGGTGGAATAGAGGTTTAAATAGAAGTGTGCAGCTAAGAAGAAACCTTTCCAGATAACACAGAAAGGCGGTACTATAAAACGACATGGAGCACGGTGTGGGGAGAACAAATGGAACTGAAAAGGAAACTAAGCGCGGATATAGCAAAAACAAACTTAATAATTTAAAAACATAATAAACAATAGCACAGGGAAGAGAATGATACATTTGTGGGAATACATAAAACAGCAGGATAAAACAGCTAGAGAGAACGAAAGAGGAGAGGAGTAGAATACGCACAATAAGAGATAAATGAGACACTAAATGCTGCGTTTCATGCTGAAATATATGAAGTCGAAAATCGACAAACATATGTACGACAAGCGAATATTGGCTGGCGGACAACTACAAAAAAGATTGAACAGTATTGGCTCTAAAGACGAAAGAACTGCACGTGCAGAGGATGGGTTATCGCTAAAATTGATTAAGAATATTGGTACGCCAATGTACGTAATTAAGTAAGCGTTGTATACAGAATATTTGCTGTCATTTTTAAGGACAGGCTAAAAGACCAGCTTTTTTATGGCTAAATAAGTTACAACCATTTCTCAAGGAAACCGCTTCCCTTTGCTTCGATGACAAGACCAGCTGGAACAAGTGAAACTAATAGGTCTATGGCAGAGTGGTTTTCAAACAGGCAGGAGATTAGAGAATAGTCTTTTCGTACTAATGGCTACATCTTCGCAAGAATCGGATCGAACACATCAGCGCTCTACAGAATAAAGAGAGGGCTTCGGCAAGGATGCCCTTGCTTGGTGTTACTGTTTTTGCTATATATAGAGGAGGTGGCATGACAAGTGTGTGAATAAAATCTAGATTTTAAAATAGTATAGAGCACTAAAGATGATTAAAAGTATCTCTCCGCCACTACCCTCGAAGAAAATGAGCCAATGGATGACAACACGCCAACGGCAAGGGAAGCGGCAGCGGCCGCAACGTCGCCAACGGAGAGAACCGCAGAGGCGAGGAAAGACGAGGAAGACAACGATGATTTTGTCACCGTCCAACGGAGGAGGAGCGGCAAAACAAAGCATCGTATGCAGAAAGGCAGTGCAGCTGATGGAGTAGGAGATCTTGAAGTGTATGCTGGGCCAGGCAGATTAAGCGCGCTGAGAGTAGCACGGCTGGCAGCGAAAACATCAGCTGTCAACCTACACACATGGCTCGTTAACAGGAGCGTTTGTGTAAAGGCAGTATTCAAAATGCGGACGCAGGGAAATGATGCCGTGTTCTGTGTAGTGCTGGATGACGGCGAGTACGCAAAGTGCAGCAAGAGTGAATTCTGGCCAAAAGGTATCCTATTTCGTCGTTGGGCTGGTGGTGCTCCCAACGAGAAAATGGTTATGGAAAGCTTTATCGCGCCTGGCGGTCCGGCTCTTCGCAAGTGACTGAACAGATCTAGAGATGCTAACGTGGAGACTACTAGGTCTCTGCGGCTGCTTCTTTGGAACTGTGAGGGACTAAGAGGAGCAATAGACCTAGCGCCAGTTGACATGTTTACGTCGGTGGACATTGCACTCCTTACGGAGACCTACCAGCGGGAGGAACTGCATATCAATAATATGCGAGGGTTCCACCAGCTGGCAGTTCTACCTGCTGGAGGCCGTGGTGTGGTAGACCAGTGGGTGGATTATTAATCTACCTACATACCCGTTTACCGCCGGCGCAATGTGTGAGGAAGAACGATTTCTGTGTGGGTCTCTCGTCTATGAGGGTGAACATAGCCGTCTTCTACCTCCCCCCACATCTTGACTCGGCAGAGGTCGCTGACACGGTGAGTTCCGGTATATCAGGTTTCGACCTGTCTATGCCAACCATCGTCGGTGGCGACTTCAATGCCCGTATTGATGGTGGCGCTACTAACGATAAAGGAGAGGTGCTGCTCCAGTTGATGGAATACTTTGGTCTGAGATGTGCAAATGCACGCGAAGACCACACGTATATAAGTCATAACGGAAGCAGCACTGTTTGACCTACTGTTTCACAACCTTGTCGATGGCGAAGTCAAAAGCTTCGATGTTCTCGAGGCGGCTGCAAGGAAGCACCTACCGGTGTCAGCAATCGCAAATTTTCCAGATATCTGGTTTAAGCAGCAAGGCGACCCACACCTGGTTGCCACGAGGCGTGTTGACCTTTCACTATTAGAGGTTGATAGCCTCGAGGTGGGCTGTGATGTGGATACTTGTTGTGAACTGCTAGAGAGAACCATGAGAAGTGCAGTCAGGTGGACGAGACCGGGGCAGAGGAGATCACGACAGTGGTTTTCTCAGGCTTGCTATCTCGCCCACCGTGGGGTGCTCGAGCTTTTGCGCCAAGCGAGAGTAAGGCACCACCACAGCTGCTAGCCAGACGCAGGCTTGACTACTTCAATAGTAGAAAAGCTTACATAAAGCTATGCCTTGACCACAAGCGTGAATACGCTAGGCGGGTGGAAATCCGACTGCTCGAAAGAGCGGAGCGCAAGCCCTCAGCCTACGTCGTACGGCCTCGTAGGGGGGCGAACCTGGTCAGCGACGAACAGGTAACGAGTCACCTGACCGGTCTTCTATATAACCGCGAGACGGTACGCCTGGCTCCAATGATTGAGCACCCGCTCACATTGGAGCAGGATACTATGAATCTGCCCTTTGAGGTAGAAGAAGTAAGTCAGGTTCTGCACTCTCTTCGTAGTGCGGGGCCAGACCAAGTGTACTATGAGCACTGGGTGCAGTCTGAGCCACTTTTGGCAAACCATCTTTGTGATTTCTTTAACGAGATCATGAAGAGGGGACAAATGCCAGGAGCCTGGCATATCGCCAGGCTTTCTCTTTTATTTAAGGGTAAGCATGGTGATGACAGACGAGACCCAAACTTATACCGCGGTATAGCGTCTGAAAGGACGCTGAAGAAGATCTTCTGCAAATTGATTATAGAACGGATCGAGTACGTTGTCGACCAGACCCTTCTACCGGAGTAATTCGGCTTTCGAAGAGGTCGAGGAACGCGTGATGCAATCCATGTGCTTCAGCCAGAGATAGAGCGAGCTGTGGCAAAGCCCGGAGGCCATTTGTATGCAGTCTTTATAGACTGCGTCAAGGCTTTCGACAAAGCACCTCGAGATCTCTTGGTGAAGTCATTCCGATACGCAGGGGTTGGTGGCTCTCTTCTGAGCGTAATTTCGAGTTTCTTTGATGAGGACACCTTACTGGTACAAGGTGAGCAGTAAGTGTTGCAGGTAAGGCAAAATGTGGGAACCCCGCAAGGCGACCCATTGAGCTGCGTCTCCTTCACTCTTCTGCTTGCCGATTTTGTTGATTATATTCGACAAGAGTTCCAGAAGGCCACATTTGTGATGTACGCAGATGACATAGTGGTCGCTCATTGCGACCTGGGTGCCATCAAGCGCATCACTTTTCTGGCGGAGGTGTTCCTTGTCTCAAGAGGGCTGGAAATAAACGCCATGAAGACCAAGGCTTTGAAATTCAGAAGAGGAGGTCGATTAGCTGCTAAAGACGTTATACGTTGCGGCGGCCAATCCTTGGAATTCGTTAACTCTTTTCGGTATCTAGGGCTTCGGCTTCATTATACTGGGACGACCTTCACTGCTCACATCGTCGAGACAGCGCGCACAGCCCTAATTTCGCTTTATGGAGAAATAGGCGATGTCCGGCGACTGTCCATCCCGACGGCAGTGGCGCTTTTCTACCTCAAGGTTGTTCCGGCGCTGATGTATGGTCTTGACAGAGCATGGGAACACCTCACTTGGGCAAACTTTGGTTTGCTTGAAAGGTGTTTTACAATGTACATGAAGCGAGTACTTTGCCTGTCAATGCGGGCAAGGAGCCGCCTTGTGTACCTAATGTCAGGCTGTGCACCAGTTGTTGAGATAGTTCGATTGAGGTTGAAGACGCCGCGTACAGTACCATTCGAGAGCTTTGTCTCGGAATGGGAAAATAAAGTTGAACAAGTTCGACGAGAGGTCGGAGACCTGGATGTTTTCAGGGCCTCTCACCTCTGGTCTGGTCTTGCGTGTGACAATCGCCACGTCTATACCAGATACATAGTTCATGGCTATCATCACCTGATTTGTTCGAATACGAGCTTCCACGAAGAGTACACCGAGTGCGTCTGTCGACTGTGCTCTCAGGCGTGTACGAAGTTTCATGCATCTGCCTGCCTTGCCCTTGCGAAGAGATCACTGCACTGCCTCTCTCGAATAACATGCCGCGAGCAGCTGAGTGTATAATTGTATAATATGTATAATTGTTCATGTTATATGCATACTCAATATGAGTGAAATAAATACGATGATGAAAAGTATCTCCCCGACCGTGTGTCCTGTTGTTTACATAAGACATAGTGATATTAGCAAAATATGTTGATCAAGTGAAAACAAATTCGAACAATATGCAGATAAACGGCCGAAAAGATTTGACAAGAGTTCAACGAAAATAATTGTGAATATAAAAATCATGTTAAACAGACTGGCTACGATGAAACGTGCTGCTGGCCGGCGTGTAATGCAATATAAGCTATCAAAGGGGAGTCCGGGGTCTTCAGCTTCTGGGCAAGAGAAGCACAAGCAAAGATATCGTACGTAAGCCGTTTAAAACACGTAGCTGCAGGTAATAAAGGATAAAGCTGGGCGGCCGAACTGCTCACAGCAAAACTGCCAGAGAGAAATATAAGCAAATAGGGTAGACGGCTAAAGCACATTAAACGCAAATTAAAGTGCAATACGATGGATTTTAAAGAACACGGGGTGATGACAATCAAAGAGATAACTAAAAACGTGAAGATAAGAGTTTACAAAGCAGCGAAGGAAAGATGGAGAGCGGATATGCAGACATCCTTGCAATTGTGCAGGCAACAAAGAAGAAATACAGACGAAAATATATTATATACTCGAACTCGCAAGTCTCAGGACTCTTTGCTGACTACACGGCCGGTATGCTCAACTCGCTAGAGCGTGTGATACAGAAAAAGATTCCATAGAATACATCCTGCTGAATATCAAGCTTCTTTGATGACTTTTTTAATACACTGCTGGTGAAGGGAAGGACGGGTGCTCGAGGTTCGACAAAATGTAGGGAGTACCCGGGGATATGCGCTTAGCTATACCCCTTTTACACTTCTATGATCTCATCTCGTCCGGCACGTTAAGCAGGGATTTAGAAACGCCTTGGCGATACGTCAGTTGAGGAGTCCGCTCAGCATTATTCCAGTAGTGTAGAAACCTATACCGTCATGTTATGTGGGAGCTAAAGTAATTTCTGATTAAGCGCTGTCTGTAGACAAGTGCCATTTAACCAGATGAAGCGTTGTCGCCCTTTGAAGAAAGTGGTTAGAAACGAGTGTGCGGGGCTGTGAGAGTCGTCAAACCACTAGGTTATTTTCGACGCTGGACTGGAACGCCAAGTCGTATCCTCTATTTAGTAAGTTTGTCAGCCCCACGATAGCTACTGACAGCTGCCAGCGACCGCGTCAACTCTTCCCAAGATTAGAGTAAAACCAGTAGCAACATTCGGTATATGACTCATATGGGAGATTCTTTTAGAGAACTAGCTGGAAAATGCGGTTGCACACAAGGCTTCAACAGCGGGAAGCTTACTGCGAACGTGGGCCGGTAGTGTAAGGCTTTAAACACTAAAAACCATTTATGTCCCGGTCCTTTGACATAACTGCCTGCGCATCACGTCAAACAATCTGGGTGGCAAGTCTACTATTCCCCACGTGAATATATATACGCCTATTTTCCCCTCTAATAAGACTTTGAAGTCTTCCGATATCTTCATTTAAAGCGGTAAAAGTGCGCGCTGCTATTAGTGCGTCCATGCTGGGCACCTCAGAGCAGTATATTCTAAGATCTTTTCTAAACCATCGCTGCAGTGGATGCCTTGGGGCTGGAAGCCTTACCGATTCTGAACAGGTGGTACTGAAAATCGCCATGACTTGTTGGGATTTGGTTCATGTGGACGGTAAGTTCTCCCCCCGGTCGGTTCAGTCGTTTATGTTTGGGACTTGGGTGCAGAGACTGGCGCCTGGAGGACCCTCTTCTAAGCCGTCCCACTCCTCGTGCCAGAGTTCAATTGTATGCTGATTCTCTTCGTCCTTTTTACACTGGGGCCTCAAAAGCGGCGCTCGGCTGCCTTTAGGTGTTCAAGAATATCGTTCCAGTGAGAACGTGAGCCGCCGCTGCGCTAACCTCCAGTACGGCGTGATTACCCTGAGAGCTTCGACCCTCCGGATTCGACGAAGCGGGTCCTGTCAGCGGCGACTTTAGACTGGCGGCGAACTAGGCCTGAGCTCCGTACTGTGCAAGTGACTTAGCCGCGGACGTTATTATTCGCCGTCTTGACTGTCGAGTTCCGTAAGTGTTAGGAACGACCCTTGCCAAGTTGTTGACTGTCTTCATTGCCTTCTCTGTCACCCGCCGCAGGTGTTCAGTCCCGCAAAGACCCCTGTTGTCGAGAGCGATCTCCTGGTCGTCGATCCCGGGAGAAGGTCCTCAGCGGCCGCACATCGTCTTAAGTTATGATTCACAGCAGTATGCCAAGTATGGAGCCCTGTGACACCCCTACAGTCATGTTAAAACTGGTTTCATGAAACAGCATTGTCCGGCGCAGGAAAAGGAAGCCTTCTTTCCGTGGAGGGTCTCGAGGGTGACTCTTCACAGCAGGCTGTTAAAGGCGTTTTGGACTTCAAGTAGAATAGCGAGGTAAATTTATCCTTCTCCTGGCAGGGGCTCGGCGTGCGCTTAGATCCGTCTTATGGCGCCGATAACTAAGTGGTAGTCTGACAGCAGGACGTTCCCCTCCGTAACGTCCCGGAGGAGTGCCTCCGCGTTGGACTCGAATGCTTTGGCTAGACAGCTGAGTAGACAGGTAGGGCGGTAGGAGCCAGGGCGAGATTCCCTGTGGGGTTCTCACGTTTTGCTTCAGCTTCATTCGTATATTTATATCATATCTAGATCAAGCAGAAACAAGCTAATAAAAACACTCAAACAACTGCCCCCTCTAGCTTGGAGAAATAAGTCAACCAGGAGGTGGCGGGAACCAGCTTCAACCTGGAGTACATGAATCGCGTCCTGTGCATCTCGGCTCTTTCTGAACTTGAATTGCTCCAATAGAAAGGCCTTCTCCTCAATTGGATGCACTCTCTCTATGAGGCGAAGATTTCTTTAAAAGTGCTTTCCGATTCAACATCCTGACCTAGGTTTGGATCATCCATTTGATCAACGCTTTTCCCTTTGATAAAAAAACATACGTCTCGCATTGTGCCAGGAGTGAATTATGCGATTTCCTCTGAGTATTTGTGTGCACAAACAGCACAGATGGCCTGCCAAACATCTGGTGACTTTGTCTAACGCTTACAGTACATTATGCCTGGACTGCTACATGTTTGTGGACGGGCTTCGTAGTATCACAGGTATCTCTTCGTACCTGCCGAACAAATCTATGAGGAGCTGTTCACGCGTGACCGGTTGATCAAAAAATGAGTCAGAAATTAGTGCCTCATCGTGTATCAAAGCATCAGGTGCCGACAAACCTGCTGCTTTGTTATATTGTGCAGGCTCTTTTCTTGGTGGATCAGGCAGAGATGAGGTGCGGCCTTGACCGACGCGAGTAGGCACTAGCTCTTCATACCGGCGCGTACTATTCATGAGTATATTTCCTTTTATGATGCGTAAGCTTGAGTTTCAGGTTGCCGGCCTTAATGAAACAAGGCCGTGACGGCCTCCGCCAACAGGCAACTGCAGGTGAAGGCCTACTAAACCCATACTGACGGCACCGACTACCCCGATATCGTAGTACTGAGGTAGAAGATAACACAATGCGAGGTTGAATCTACCTCAGGTAAGCGCTAACCATAATCCTCAAGCGCAAGGCGCGATAACCTCATGTGCGGATGTTTTGTCTGAGCTACTATCTAGCATTCCCCTATTAAATAGTATTTTTCTTTCTCTTTTTTATGTGGCCCTTCTATCTTCTTTAGACTGGTGCTTCTAATAAACTTAGCATAAAAAATACATACTGCTTCATCAGTTTCTTTACAGTATTCGCTCCTGTACATCGTTCGCTCAACCGAGGTCTCCATTTCCTCCTAACATTGCGCGTGTGTGCAGATTGGATTACCACACTCGTAATGATCGACGTTGCACTCCATCAGAATCATCTAAGAGAATTTCAACATTTGTTACTGGCCCAGTCCGACAAATTTCGCTCTTCCAAAAATAATTTTACTATCCCCATGTTTTCTTAACTCCGCCTTTTTCTTAAGAGATAACTCCACCCCCATAAGCTCAACATCTTCTCCTTGTGACGCTGTCGCAAACAAGTCCATGACTATATTTTATTAATATTGCATTATTTATAAATCTACTATCCCTGTTCACTCTGCAGCAACATATTTATATTAGGGTATTCATCAATGCATCTGTTTTTCTCATCGTCTTTGTGCTTAGTTTTACGTGAAAAACTCTCGCCAATATATATTGGGTTTTATTTAGCACTGCCCTTACCCCTAAAATAATTTGAAGTGGAAATCTTGGAAATGCATTAAGTTAAATAGTTTTAGAGCTCATGCCTTCGACATAATAACACCAATTTAACAGTCCGAGGACACTATGCTCGTTACAATTATGTTTATTTTAATCTTTACTTCTCCTAGCAAACACACAATTTTGAAATTACCTGCCCATCCCCCAAAGTACTTACATCCGTTCGGGAAGCAGCCTCGTGTTTTCCCAACCCCTTCAGCCGCTACAAAGTGATCTGCTTCTTTCTGCGTCTTGAGACTAGGGTAGTTGCCTGTCTGCAGTTGCCTGTTGGCGGAGGCCGTCACGGCCTTGTTTTATTAAGGCCGGCAACCTGAAACTCAAGCTTACGCATCATAAAAGGAAATATCTAGGGTGTTATGAGAGACATCGATACATTCTTATCTTGTCACCAGTTCCTTTGGTATGTTACTTTAACTGTGGCTACGAATTGATTAGTCTTTTCCGTCTTCTCTACAGAGGTTCCGCACACGATAACCGTTAATAATCGTTAGCATCATGGGAGCTACTCTTGTAATCGTTGTCAGATATCCTCAACTGACCCGTCTGACTGTCACTCCCTCGATGACAATGTGTCAACGGGTAGCTAAAAAGGAGTTTCCTTGCACCTTTACAGGCCATTTAGATGCATCTCTCAAGCAGTTTTAACTGTTGGCAAAGCCGCTCTAGGTAACCTTGCAGGGAAACCGGACTCTATTTCGAGCCTCCGTCGCGCAACTTTGGAGCGCAAAGTTCTCCAACGAAGTTATCTAATAGGTAGGCACAGTTTAGCCTGTTGCCTCGACGGGTGCTTAACTGTGACAGTGAGAACAACGCACTTCGAACACAGGCCACAGAATCGCACCAGGAAGTCAAGATGCCGACCATAAAGTTCTCAAAAATCTTCAGAGAGTCTTCCTGGCCTTAGAAGTCAAACAAATGCGATTCCCGTGAAATTAAGGCGTCACCAATGGCCACAGTAGTTAACAATACACTACGTACTGCCGGAACCTGGCCCGAGAGCTCGCCATCGCACGTTGGAAAAGTAAACTAGACGAAAAGCGGTGCTTCTGTTCTAATAGGAATTCTCCCCGTAACAACACGAGCCAGGATAGTCGTCCCGATGTGCAAACGTCAACTTGCATGAATCGGCAACATCTTCGGCAGCATAACAGGTTATTCACAGCGATTCCAATGCACCTTGACGGGACATTCACGTTTTTTCTAAGCAGCCTCTAAAATGCTGCCGAGTCTGCTTCAAGGACCCGCATCCTATTCCGTAACTTCGTAGCGCAAACTTCAAAGAAATTTGGAAAATCGGTCGGCCCAATTTAACCTGTGGCGTCGCCGAGTTCTCATCTAGATAAACGACATTGCTCAGCTATGTCATTGACCGGCGATTTACTTAGAAATCGTATTTCAATGCTTCAAGCTAACTACTCTGAGATATAAAAAAAATATTTTACACGGCCTAACTTTGCAAAAACCGTGTAAGCATCACCGGACAAAAATAGACGCCTCTTATTGCTACAGCTGTTGTGATTGTTGTGGCTATTCTTGTTGTTGTTGTTTTTGTTGCTTTTGTGGTTATTGTTGTTGCTATTGTTGCTGTTGTTGTTTTTCTGCTGCTGCTGTTCTGGCCGATAAGCTAGCTATTGTGGTCAAGTGCTTTACAGAAAAATCTATCTCTTGAGTGGTTTGCTTGTGTTGGTCTAGATGTCTGTGGTGTATGCTTCTAAATTTAACCTTCAAGATGCCCTCGACAGAGTAATCTCTTGGGTTGAGTTCTGAATTTCTTGGAGGCAACAAAACCTTGTCAATGGATAATCAACCACATTGATAGATACTAATTCAGCAACGCTGTTTTTCGGTCATTTCTGCACAGATGTTGCAGTATTTGTTTTACTTTGGCTGAATTGATGTTTGCATGACTTGAGATGTAGGCGATGTCGTTCAATTCTTCTCATCGTCCTATCGCTCACGCGTACGGCATGAGCGAACTGTCATTGTGCCACCGTCGGAAATCTAGCCACTATTTAAGGTAGGCGGTCGACGACTTGGGGTGATCTAATGAGCCCGGGCTACAACAAACGTTGTAGGCACGGGTGTCATGCGCCTGAGACATTGGCTCATGTCGCTCAGATGTGCGATACAACACACAAACAAACTATAAAGAGACATGACGACGTCTGTGATCACGTGGCGCGTCTTCTCCGCGAGAGGGGTCATGAGGTAAGGTCCTCGTAAGCGAGGATTCCGTCGACCGGGTTGGCGGGGTCTAAAGCCCGACCTTGTAATAACAACATCTACCGAGGTCTGGGTTTTAGATGCCGAGGTTTGCGGCCCGAACAGGGACCGCTGGCAAAACCGCGGCAGGACAAGATCACCAAATATGACGTCGAGCTTCTAAGAGCGGCGATCCCGGACCCGCAAAAACCTCGCAGATTTGGATCCACTACTATCACTATGAGTGGTGTATGGGACTCCGAATCTGCGAGTATGCTCTTGGGGCTCGGCGTCACGAAGAGGAATCTTATTGATCTTACCGTTTTAACACTGCAAGGAACCTTGAGAATATACCGCTCGCACCGAGTCCATAAGAGCGGGGGCTGCCATCAAGCAAGGACACAAACAGCTGAATCTTAACTCCACGTGACAACTTTTTACTACCATTTTTATTAAGACGAGCACTGCCGAGTGTGCAAATGTATTGTAAATGATTAATAAATCATTGCAAAAGGACAGCCCAGTAAATGCGTTAAATTATAGTCGTGAACTAAGTAAGAAGAAGTAGTAACTCAATAAGATCTCACTTACCTGTGAAGTACTGAGTGAAGCAACATGTGCATTATGGCGCTTGATTAGAAAGGAAAAATAGACTCTAATTCTTTGACTGGCTTTGCTCAATTCGCTTCGAGCGATTCCCAGTGCACGGGAGGTTATCCTCGTGTTCATGTCTACTGCACCCAGCGAATAACTTCAGTAGAACATCGTAAATTCAATTTCAGAGTTCGCCGAGGGTCGACTTCGACTACAAAATTAACGACTGCATTTTACCAATTCTGTCTTATACACAGGACCTAGGCGTATATATTACGCCTTAACTTAATTTTAGCAATCGCATTATCAAGGTTGTGGAAACATCCTTGTGCATTATAAATACCATCCTCCGCTGTTTCATTCTAACGACGCCCAATGTGTACATTCAATTTTATAAATCTCTAACTCAAAATTGTTCAAAACTTACTTATTGGTCTCCTAAGGTGATATGAGGTACACGAATTACAACACACATATTCCAGCTTTAGTGTCGATTTGTCGGTTATTGAATATGGCAGAATGTTTGTCAAATAACTGTGGGCAAATGGTATTATGGAAATAATATTACAGCATGTCACAGGGACGGCGGAAGACAAATTGCTGTAATCGAAACAGTCTGTGACTTGACACGTCATTTATTTGTAGAGGAGAAAGCTTTAGTCTCTAATGACCAAGAATCCCTAGAACAGTACTATGGGCCAGCCAATTTACTTACTTAAAACATCAACACTAGATCCACTGCAGACAATGAATGTACACATTTATCCTAAAATAAACTGGTCAACTGCATATCGTTTAATGTAGCGCATCTAATAAAGAAAGCTGCACGTGATTTTCTCTGCCAATATTGATATTCGGCGAGAATTGATATTATCTGCGCCACCGAAGCATGGACTAACAGTCGAATCTTTATGGCCAAAATATCAAGGTACCGAGCAAGATGGCTTAGTGGCAAAAGCATTTGCCTTGCGTTCGGGAGGCTTGGGTTCGAGACCCAGACCGGCCACTCCTAAATTGGTTTTCATGGTTTCCAATTCAAACAAGGTGAATGCCGTAGTAATAATAGTACCATAATCGAAAAAAACGGGGAGCACAGATGTCTCAATAAAAAGAGATGGTGCACTACCATTCAACTCCCCATTAAAAAAAAGTTTATCGTTAGGTTTTCATAGTGTTGCTGTCAACGTAATGTGCAAAACTGCCATGGATTACAGAAAGTATGTGCTGGACACGAAATCCAAATTATAGACTATTATTCATCGTATGGAAACGCTTTATAAGTATTTAGAGAAAATTTTGTAAGTCAACTATCCTGTACTTATCACTAAAGGCATAAACCAGTCTTTATTAAGCTGGCACTCACATACTATAACTGACTCCGAAGGTCTAAGGAGTATGTTCTAACGACGTGTTGCATCTCGCATCAAATCACTTCCTCCACATAAGGACAATAAATTCTAAACCTCGTGATTACAAGAGCATTGATCGCCAACCTAGCGAAATCCTTTGGTCGAGCACACCAAGTGATGGTAGCCTTGGGTACGATGGCCACGCGCCAACCAGTGAGTGCCAATCTATCCCAGCTCCGTGGCGAGGTACATATCTAATTGCGCTACCTCTACCGACGCCTCGGTTACTTTTCCTGTCCACTCCAACAAAAATGCCAAAATGGTTCTATAATTGGTTAACTAGGCCTGACTCTGATTGTTTTCACTGCTGGTCAGCCGGCTCCAAAAGAGCGACGGTACTGATTTTTCGTGTTAGTTCGTAGTGTTCAAAATATAAGGAAGCAAACGGAAAGACGTCTAGGCAGAGTTAAAGCATCTGAAGTCGATCACGGCTTATTATACTAGGGAAAAGGTTTAATCGATTATTTTTACTGGCTGAATCATCCGAACCCAACGGCACGCAGTTATTGTTCAGTATAATAATAATAATAATAACGAAATTATGCTCTCCGTGCGTTGTAATTGATTATCGAGTTCAATTAACCGAGTAAAGTTCCGCTGTAATCTAGGGGCTTGTCAGCCAAGGCATAACAGACAGCGTAGCATTTGACAAGATTAACGATATCCTTATCCTCGTTGCAGGCCTGCGAACAACGATAATCTTTGAGAATTTCAACAGAAACCATTCCGCTGAGTTGAAGCATTACTCCCCACAAAACCGGCTGTTATTCCGTGCTTCCTGAACGTGGCCTGAAACACGCATGCTTATATGTTTGTATCTTGTCTGTTAATCTGTATGATTATTTCTTGTTTCAAAGCCCACATCGAAATTTTCCGCATTTCGCATCTTCTACATCGGGCTCAGTCGAGACATGAAAGGCTGTCATGGGTCTTAATGCAGTGATATACCTGACTCGAGAGCAAAAGATAAGCCCGCTCATATCAACATGCTTTATGTTACGTATATATATATATATATATATATACACGTAACATATAGCAGGTTGATATGAGCGGGCTTATCTTCTGCTCTCGAGCCAGGTATATCAATGCATTATACTATACTATACTATATATATATATATATATATATATATATATATATATATATACCGAAATTTCAGTGCGAACGACAGAGGCGCCATCTACCAGGAGACGACAAAGGCGTTTCTTGCGTAATCTGTGCAGACCGTGTTATGTACGCGTATGCTTGGAAATGTTTGAGCCGTATGTAAGCGAACTAATAGAATTATATCAACCCATTTCCTTCGTCATAGACCCAAAAAAATAGAAGCAAATAGCAATTACGCAGTAAAGTCAGGAAAATATATAAGCTACCTTTATATATGTATATATATATGTCTGTTATCGTTACATTATACTACGTTTTTAACCAATGCAATGTACGTATGGCGTACATTGCATTGGTTCTATCATGCAATGTGAGCTACCTGCGGTAACGTTGTGATATGGCGCAGCAATATTACGTGCGTCGATCCCCGTCAACTCGCTGCCAGGTTCAAGACGAAGAAGGTTAGCTGAGTAGAGGCTCTTGAATGCTTCTTTCAAGATCACAGGACTGAGAGCTAGGCTATGGCGCAAGGGGGGACTTGAGGAATGCGGGTGGATTTGCAGTGGCGTCTAGAGGAATGAAACTCGGAGGCCCGAGAGTACTCTCATTAGCGCTTCCAAATCTTCTTTCTGGCTATCAAAAGATGGGCCCCGGCCGCTTTCGCGACCGCCACTAGAGGATGTCAGTCGAAACACGGCCACGCGCTGAGATGCCGACTGCGGCTCGAAGATCAGTGTCGAACAAATCTGATATTCCCCAGGTAACAGAACATAAATGTACCGTTAGTAGATTTCGCTTACTCGAGCCGCGTCTACTAATACCGACTCTAGCTTTTATGCGATGAAACGTTTTTAGCTTGTATTATATATAATATTATTTCTGGAGTTCCTCGCTTGCATTAATATTATAATGTATATATATATGTATATATATATATATATATATATATATATATATATATATATATATATATACATTATAATATTAATGCAAGCGAGGAACTCCAGAAATAATATTATATATAATACAAGGACGAGCCAGCGAGGAGTCTGTAAAATGACCAAAACTACCAACTAAACAAATATTGACACTGGGGATGATAGCTCATCACCTCGTTCCCCCTCTCGAATCGTGTGGGATAATTAAAATGTTTGATATTAAATATACGACATCCCTTAACAGGGAATGTAAAAACAGTTTTGCAAATTGCAATATATATATATGCGCATGTGGAAATACCCAGTATCTCTCTCTCTCTCTCTCTATATATATATATATATATATATATATATATAGAGAGAGAGAGAGAGAGATACCGGGTATTTCCACATGCGCATATATATATATATATATATATATATATATTGCAATTTGCAAAACTGTTTTTACATTCCGTGTTAAGGAATGTCGTATATTTAATATCAAACATTTTAATTATCCCACACGACTCGAGAGGGGGAACGAGGTGATGAGCTATCGTCCCCAGTGTCAAAATTTGTTTAGTTGGCAGTTTTGGTCATTTTACAGACTCCTCGCTGGCTCGTCCTTACGTTTGTTCGTGCCATCGTTTGCCGGTGCCGTAACGTGTATCGAACACAATAATTTACATCTGTGCCTCCCCCGCTTTTCTCTCTCTCTCTCTTTATCGCTTCTTCTCTCTTCCTACCTTAAGAGCGCGGCGAGACACTGACCGCCAGTCGGTCGAGCTGGTTGCGTCTCACAGGACAGCAAGATGCGCGCTATGGATGTACTCTTAGCGCAGCAGAGCGCAAAAGCTAGAGGGAGAACGAGCACACGAAAAAAACAGGACGCGGGTAGATGGATGGATGGATGGATACTTACGTGAAGGATTATTGGGCTCGAGTACATTCGAACACGAAAGCCACACAGACAGAGGAAGCAAGAAAGAAGGCCTAAGTGAGAGATCGAGATACAGTGCGCGAGATTTAGCTGCAGAAAGCAAAACGAGTGGAAAGAGGTTGGCCACGGCCTGCCAATCGTCATCTGCGAGATTGGCCGGGCAGTCATACCAAACGTGATTGCAGCAGCAGCAGCATCATCATCATCAACCGCAGCCGCAGCAGCAGCACTAATCACAGTCATGTCTGCAACCGTAGTCGTTGTAGCAAATTCGTAGTAAAGTGATAACAACGACAGTGTCAATTCGAGATCATTTGATTCAAGATCATTCGATAGATTGAAACATAGTGGTGGGATCAGCCAGTCAACTGTTCTGGTGGTGGCGCCGTTCATGGTGATGGTGGTAGTGGTGGTGGTGGTGGCGGTGGTGGCAGCGGCGATTGTCAGACAGAGTTCGTCGTATACAACTCGTACTTCTGCGGCGTGTCGTTCCAGCACGACGAGTCATTTAGGGTTAGCCCTGTGCACTGCTAGTATTGTAACGCCACAGAGTTCCTACTAGTTAATATGTGATCACAAAGTCTCGCATCAAACGCGCGGAACACAACGGCCGGAAGGACGGACGCACGCACGCACGCACGCCGGACAACGCATAGTCTGCCAGGGCAGGCGCGAAGAGGCAGACGGTCGGAAAGGCTGTCGATCGATTGCTTCTCTCAGCCACGGTAGGTAATACATGATGAAGACACACGAGGACACAATTATCGGCTAGTTTTGATAATACGCGTAGCAGTCGTTAATTGCTCAGCAGCTTGGCTTCAGTCCTACCCCCCGCTGTCATGCGCGTAAAGCCGTCGTCATCGCCATTAACGCTGTGCTTCGTGCTTAATCGTGCTTCGTTTCAACACGAACCATTTCAAGTAAAAACCGAACACCAGTGCGGAAATTTGCTTAAAGCAGATTCTGCATGTATATATATATATATATATATATATATATATATTCCGTTTTTCGGGATCGTCCGTTGTTGCGCATAAACTTCAGAATGAGAATTTTACAAAAGAAAATACTAATAGCAGGTCGTTGCAGATTCAAGCAAATACGGTGACGAGAAGCAATTAAAAAATGTGTGACCGGTTGTTATGATTAAATTATTTAAGTTGTGCCCTTGGTTGAACTATGCAACGCCGTCACTAAACTCGTTTGAAAACAAATCACAGGCAATACCGCGTGATCTAAGCATCGGTAAAACAGAGCCGACTAAACTAGCAATTTTAAATTTAGGATGTGCTAACACTGTAAGACAATGTTTTTTGAAGAAATTGCATAGAACTTGTAATTTCCTGCATAGAGATAAAGTGCGGACAACGCGCATTCGGTTAAACGACGCTAAACGTAAGTTGAAGTTACGGACTGTGGCGCGCCCTTTGCACAGCATTTTGGCCGTTAACTCGAAGCCTCAAAGTTAACGGCCAAAATTCTTGTGGGGTAACGACCGAAATCCTAGAGTGGTAACGACCTCTGTATTTTTCTCGTATTTGTTGGACGTAGTTGTCATTGCCCTGCTGCTGCTGCATACCTCTGCTGGAAAAAGCCTACAAAAATCGAGTAACGAGAACGAATGAGATAGATTCATTTAGACGATATCGTGCTACAGACGACTGTGCCCATTAAGCGTCTAAAATGTGATTGTCAGAGCGCAAAGAAAAACTTGATATCTTAAACTACCTGAGAATTAGCCAACGTGTGCCGTGGAGAAAGCACTCAAGTGCAATTTTCTTTGTTACTGGCCTTCCTTTCAGACAACGCCGGCTAACCGTAGAGAACTGCGCATTAGGTTCAAGCTCAACTCACCGGCCACAAAAGTAGCTACCAAGATGTCATCAACGCCGCAATATACCATCGAAAATGGGGTCGTACGGAGCACCAATATCAAGCCTATTCGAGAATCGCTGCTTGGAGATTATCTGGAAGAGCTTTGGGTGGGAAACGCCGACCAAGTGGCTTTCATCAATGCCTCGACAGGCGAGCAAATTACGTTTGGCCGCCTTCTGAGCATCGTCAAGCGAATCGCGGCCTTCTTGCAACAGAAGCATGACGTGCGTGCGAACGATATCGTGGTGTTTACGGCCAAGTCGAACGTGCGCTCATGCTGCATATTCCTCGCGCTGGTGTTCTGCCAGGCGACCATCGTCAGCCCGAAGCACTCGTACACTGCGTACGAGTACGGCGCGCTGCTCAAAGATGTTCAGACAAGCCTCGCGATCGGGGACGCGGCGTCCGCGCCGAAGCTTCGATCGGCAAAGCAGCGCTACGATGAAGCTGACGGCTTGCCGTTGCGGGACGTGCTCGACCTCGACGACAATGTCTTCTGGAACTGCTGTCTGAACGTTGACGACGGTAGCTTTTGTCGGCCGCCGGCCAGCGACCCGAAGGCCACTATCCTGTTTATGACGTTTACGTCCGGGTCAACGGGCACGTCGAAAGCCGTCTGCGTCTCGCACTACAACACGATCGCCAGCATCGCGCAAGTGACGGTCAACTCGAGCACGGCGCTCATGTGTAACCCACTGTCGCACATCAGCGGCATCCTCTCGCTGATTGTGTTCACTGTTCAGGCGCGCACCGTCGTCGTATCGTCGGAGGACGTCCGCAACGACATCGATCAGTTCGCCGAGTTCTGCGAGACGCACGCAATCCAGTCGTTCGCCGCCATGCCCGTTCTGTTCAACAAGCTCGTTGATAAGGCGCCGATGATTTCGAAACGACTCAGCGGCGTTCGGTACGTGCTTACAGGTGGCAGTGTCGTCTCGCAGACGCTCGTTGACCAATTTCACGCCACCTACCCGCACATAACCCTCGAACAGCTCTACGGCCTATCGGAATCGAGCGGAATCGTGCTCATTTCGAGAAACGTAGCCGAGTTTAACTCGCTCGAGGTGGCGCCCAATGTCGAGGCGAAGATTGTCGACGTAGTCACCCGAAAAACTCTGGCACCAAATGAAACTGGCGAGCTGTTCTTGCGAACTCCCACCGTAGCGATGGGCTACTACAATCGACCCGAAGCGACAGCCGAGACATTCCTCGCCGACGGTTGGCTGGCCACCGGAGATCTCGCGCGAATGGACGACAAAGGCCGATTCACCATTGTCGACCGCGTCAAACAGATGATCAAATGCCTTGATGCGCAGGTACAATCACATATATATATATATATATATATGTATATATATATATGCAGTGTGCTTACCACATCGAATATAAAGTAATTTAAATATGTTACTTATTTGAACACAGTAAGAAACTTCTAGCATATACGCGTGTATAAATTCAGCTTATAAGCGCAACTAAAATATTTCGCTTTTTGTGTCATATATAGATTGATATTCAATATAAACTGTTTGCGAACTGCATACAAACGTACGTGTATACTGCGTGTTCTGGTTATAGGTGGCTCCTGGGGATCTTGAAGACCTCCTTGTCCGCGATAAATGCGTATCGCAGGCCGTAGTTGCTGGTATTCCCCATCGGCACTTTGGGGAAGCTCCTGCTGCATTCATTGTCCCCAAAGACAACACTGTTTCCAATACTCTGGCCGAGCTTCGTAAGCGACTGCTGGCTGAGGTCGATACGAAATGTGCGTACACAAAGCGGTTGCACGGCGGCCTTTTCTTCGTCAAAGAAATCCCTTCGACCGAAAGCGGAAAGTTTTCTCGCAAGGACCTGCTCGCTGAGCACAAAAAGCGTACACTAGAGTATTTGGATTAGACGGCTCTTACTGCAAGCGTTCCCACGCATACAACTACATATACACAGATACTTCCGTTAGAGGCATATTGTTTTGCGTTTCATAAACATAGACGCTATCAATAGACAAACACAGAAACTATCAATAGACTTACTTATATGGCTTTGCATGTCTTACACACGCCTAATGCATGAAATTCCAATCGTTCCGACATCAAGTAAGCTGGGCATGCTCAACATTTATTCCAAATATAACCGAAGTAGCACTACTTCTGCCTATATAGGCATCAAGCTGAACAGATTTGATGTGGCCGAGATATTCACAGCTGAAAGCTCTTCACGGCAAGACCCCATTGACTACACACACGTGCATCGTTGTGTATACACATCGCCGTAGGTATTTTACCGTAAAAATTCCGGCAATATGTGAGGTTTCCGCTAGAACACGAACTTTTTCTTGGAATCAAGTAATAATTCATGACGCGTGCACCAAATAAACGATTCTGATAATATTGTATATTTGAAATACCTGACGTTATTAGATATTCAATCATATACGTTTTTCTCTGTTGTAACGAAACGTTACGAATGACTTCATCACGAAAATGTGATCGTCTGAAACCTTAGCAATTAAACAGTTACTTTTGGACCAGAATATATATATATATATATATATATATATATATATACAAAACAAAGTATGGTAGTGTGCTTGCTGGTTTTTTGCGCACATTTCAAGTATCACTCGGTAACACCTTTTACTGCAAACAGAATGTGATGGAATCCCTGCATAGTAAATCGAAATACCCATTGCCGACTTAAGCCACACCTTCTGGTTGACAAAGGCATGGAACGTCTGAAAGCTCGTTTATGAATTAGCTGTTTGATTCTATATCAAAAATAGGCATTCTAATAGGTTTATCGTAAGTAGTACTAGCTGTGTATAAAGCGATCAAAATACATTGTTAGAGACACTTCTGGATGGATTGCAGGGTTGTATACTTATCGAAGGTTACTTAATGTATTATTCAGAAAATAAATATGTATAAAAACAAAAATATAGAAGGTTTTTAGAAATGCTATATACTTACGACAGCTACCATATCTTTTTATGCACTCATTAATGCATTGCCCAGACGAACCTCTCTCCTCACCAATTGTAATGATGAAGTACCTAAAATGATTCAAGCAGACAAAACCTATGTCAGGCCTGCGACGGGTAAGAAAATCCGTGTGAACGAGCAGTGATGGGATATCGGAATTTTATGATCATGGGATGACCACTTTTTAAAATTATCCGCATGTTTATTGTATTGGGCGATTTTTTGCCTCTGCCCCTTCCCTGCAATGAAGACTAGATGTTGTGAGACAAGCCCTCTAAGTTTAAGACTGAGCATAGAGACAATGTGGCAAAACTTAGGCATGCAGACAATTAGCGTTTTTAGCGCTTAGGTATTACAGTACACAGCGCGCGTCGCCACGCAGGCGAAACTAATTCAATTTTAGACATTAGTTACACAGTACCGTCTAGCACGGCGACGAGCTTACAAACTCCTTAAGGTGCTCGTTGCAGGTCATGTTTGCGCCGAATTCTCATATAAATTAAGATTCGTGATTGCTGTAGTACTTGGCATGAGGCATGAACCGTCTTGTAGAAAACGCATGACGGTAGACATTATAGTGTAGAAGCAAAGACCTTATCCATAGGTGACTTGGCTCCTACACCTTTTGTTGCAGGTCAGTGCGCATAATAGCTGCTAGAGTTAGGTAAGAGGCTTTTTTTTTAGGATTACTGGTAAATGCGATTGCACACGCGGTCAGCCCGGCGGAGAAGCCCCCTCTTCTGCTAGGATCACTTCCCGCCCAGATACCTGGCAGTCATTTTAATCGGATTAGGGCAGCCCGAGAGCGTCAGGTTGGCTCCACGCCCCGTCGCAGTCCTTCCGACGGTCGTCCGCCTAAATCTTAGTGGTTTACTGCTGTCATGGATTGCAGGACATGTTCGTCACTCTCATGGTGGCCAAATCGGGCGGCAGTTCGCTTTCGGTCACGGGCCTGTCGGTCTCAACCCGAATGCGCATGTTGCACCACAATTGTAACGCCAGGACGTCGCTCCATAGCCACGCAAAGTCATGCCATTGGCGATGGTTAACAGACTGGCCAATATTAATGTTAGTAGTAAGGATTTGGCAGATTTTTGAGTGACGCACGTATGGTTTGCTTAAGGGTGCGCAGACCCAGATTGATAATGGTGATTATATATTTAGGGACCATGCTCATTTTTTCAATATAAACCACGTTAACCAATAGCTGATTTCGAACGGAGTGACAATTAAAGCGCGGTTCTAAGTCATGAGGACAGGAGCCTGTTAGAAAAGTAAAGCAACAATGCCAGTAAAAGCCGATACAACTAAAATAAATCGCAAGTATTACAGCTGTGCTAACAGCGCCTTATTACAGATACGTCAAACACATACTAATGCAAATAAACAGGACTAGTAATAGTACTGGTTCCTCTTCTCTCCCCGTCTATCAATTAATTCTGGGGCAAAACTTAGGGGGTATAAAGATGGCTTACTGAAACTGCCAAGGTTGACGCTACTGTAGCTGATATTCAAAAATGATCGTAATATTTCTTAGAACCTGTCTAGTTTTTGCTTAATTCTACAACTACCTGGCGCAAAAGACCCAGGAGTACTCTCAACTGCCAAATGGGACGCGTATTAGTTGTAGAGAGTGCACGCAGGGTGTCGTGTGGAAACGTCTATAGTACAAAGATAGTAATACTCCTCGATTTGCTCTTTAGGAAGACCGAACGCCAGGCCACCTCCGGCTATCTTCTAACAAATCAGCGTTTAGTCTAATAGGCCCTGCCTAGAACGAGGCTGAAAATCACGCAGCGCGAGTGGCTGAGACAGCAGCTTACAGAGGCTCTACAAAAGCTGGAATATATCCTCTTAGAGAGAGCACTGGGAGGCGCCATAGTAAACGACAAGCACCTGATGAGCGTAACATGTCAGGTAATCTGCTGGTCAGCACTGCCTACCGCACGTCTAAGATTGGACACCATCTCGGTCCATTAAAGTAAAGCAATTCGCCAGGTAGTCCCAAAGGTAAAAAAAATATTCACCCATTTTCTCATCATGCCATAACATGATGAAGCAAAACGCGTGCTACAAGCTAGTAACGCATTTTCAACAGAAACGCACAGCATATTCCTCGATGTTGTCAGCCCCTTACCCAAAAACACGGTACGGTTTCGGAAAGATGCGATTGATTGTAACGATATGCAAAATATTCCTGAAGGACGCGAGGTCGGTCTCCTGACTACTATTTTGCAGGGTAATTAAATAAGCATCGACGACGGAGCAACGGAAATGACATCCTTTGCTCGGACAGATTGGACCAGCGCACGAAAACAATTCGAATGCTCGTCTGTATTCGCTCTTACTGAAGCATCTTCTAGATAGAATCAGTAAACCTAGAAACATAATCAAGGTTTTACCCCATGCAGATGACTTGACCATCTACGAAGGCAGCCGGTCTTAGGCCAGCAAGCTCCGGAAAAGCGTAGTTTTAGAGCTTCTAGGAGTTGCTTGCAAATTACGGTTGACGGTAAACAAAGACGCAAACCGTCACATACAACTAGACACATATTCGTGCAGTGCAGAAGTTGCCGAAATTAACGTTGATCTTTACTACGGAAACTATGAGAAATCAAGCATGGAATGAAGCAACATCCGTCCCCTACGGTCTTGGAATTCCTCCTTGAAGCATATTACCGAGGGCCAGACATTTTGAGATAATTAGGGTTTTTCCAACAGTCATTGTGGCAGCATGGCAGCTAACTTTCAGCGGTATGGTTTATCATCTATTCTCAATGAGCGTCGCTCAAATAAAGTTCGATCACCAACAGAGATCGAATTGGCAACACTCCGGTAGATGACAATCACGACTAACGCACTAACTCCCTAGACCACGACGCCACACCACGCGCTGACTAGTCAATTTCAGGTGAATACTAGATTGACTGTTGTGTCAAAACACTTTAATGCAACATAAATACACTTACCCAGCCCGTGTGGTAATACATAAATCATTTCAAGTGAGTATTATAATAATGCCTTTGCGTACGCGGTGACTTTTTAGATATGCTATTTCGTAAGATGCTGTAAGTAAGCGAGTCCTCTTAATGATTCGACAATCAATCTGTGAAATTCAAGACGCCATTTCCGCTGTCAGTGGCTCTCCATTTGACAACCCTCGCCGTTTGTTGGTTCGTACCCGCTTGCCCAATGATAACCTATAACCATTATTTGTTCTTTCTTTTCTTTTATGCGTTGCTCTTTATCAACAAGAAACGACTTCCATTTCTAGAGAGCGCGTGGCTAGGTCACACTTAGTCAACGTACTGTGATTAGCGTACAGCTTTACGCCATTCGACTCTGAACGCCTGTCATACCGGACAAACGGTGAGTAGTGTGTTTTTCGTATGAATATAAGCAACTAATATAATATGCTAGTGGACATAGAGGCATAATAACTACTTTTATAAAATTCATCCTCACTCCTAAACAAGACGTTTTCGCCCCTTCCTTTCACGGGAAAAATGATTTTCTTGCCGAGTTCTACCAATCCTTAAAATGAGTTGCTTGTTTACGAAGCAAGCTAGATTTACCTGAATGGCTAAATATTTCCACAACACTAGATTGTTCAACAATAGTAGCTGCAGCAGAGACAAGCCGCCCGATACTACAGCTCATCGTAGCGGAAAACTCGACTTTTAATTGGGTGCAAATGCTTCATGTGATCGATGAATTTATTCTTAAACGCACCGGCAAATCTCATTAGACTAGCGTTAGGCTTCGTAAATATGTTTCTAGAGTAGAATTACGTATTGAAAATTACGGAGGTTTGCGATATGCGATCAAGCTACGTATTGCAAAAAATTACTGCAGGTGTTGGAAAAATCCAATCTTGATTTTAAAGACTAAGTCATTCTTAGGTAAGCCAATAAGCGCCAAGAGATGATATAACGGCAATAAAACAAGTAATGCTGTCCTTCAAAGCGGATGTCTTTAAACATTCCTCTGTGTGCGTGGCTGAAGCAGGTGCAAAGCAAGCACTTACGTTCTTCCCACCAACATTTCCGTATTTATCTGTTCTAGACTATAATATTATAAAGAACATGAATCTCGTATCTAAGTGCAGAATTACCCCATTCATTATTCTTCAGTACTTTACGGGAGTGCCATTACAGCAATATGGCTTTACTAAAGGTAAATCGTCAAGCGCAACAGGCGACTAGTTGAAATGGTCCGAAACTGGGCATCCGAATCTGTATAATCTGACCGAATACACAAATGCTTCCATAGCGTGACAATAATGTCGAGAACCATACATCTGCGCTATAATATCTATCTATATCTATAAACTGGATCATTGCGTATATCACGAATTCTATTATATGGAAAGTTGTCCTGTAAGACTCTTAAACTGTGCCTTGTATGCATTGATTACAGGATTTGAATAACCATGTATGTGATTATCTGACATCATCTATCTATATTTTCAAGCAATAAAAGAGCACTTGAATTGAATTGACTCCATGTTCTACCGCAGGCTACTGCCGCCGCTCAGCAAAAAACATGAAGTTAATGTCAGTGTTGTGGCTGGCGATGCTGATCATCTGCTTCGGGACATCGTCCGTTTCTGCAGCGGCCCGTAGGTGCATGATTATCTACCCACCTGTGCATCATTCGTAGAGTGCTGTTACTTAAAGCGTGCTAGTTATACAGGGTGTGACCGAAAGAATTTTATAGCGATACATAAAATTGTAGAGCTCGTTAAAGCAAATATTTTTTCCAATGGAACATGTGCTCTGAGAAGTCTTGTTTCGGAGTTACAGTGAAATTACTACAATTTGTGACACTGGTGTTTTTGCCCGACATAGGAGCACAAAATGTGCTGTTGCGAGACAACCAGTCTTCCTAGACAGAAACTAAGCACACCGTCGTGTTCGTGATAAAATTCTGCTCAATCTGAAGATATGCAAAGCCGGTCAGAAGACGCGACATGGTCGCTTAGAAGAGAATTCGCCAAAAATAAAGTTCTTTATTAGCGTTCACGCCAAATACTTTAGAATCATAACCCTACGACCACCCACGTGTTCAAAGCTAACATATACAGCAAATGCGCATTTCATGACGATCATTTTGGTACCAAACGTATGGCAATGCGAGCTGTGGTTGCGGAGTAATTACGATTTTTCGGCGGGATGTCCAGATTAAGTGCATGAAAAATGACGCGCTGCGGCTGTCGCGCGACACGTCGGCGGTAGTGAACGTCGCCACACAGTCATTTTACATGCACTTAATCTGGACATCCCGCCGAAAAATCGTAATTACTTCGCAACCACAGCTCGCATTGACATATGTTTGGTACCAAAATGATCGTGTGAATTGCGCATTGGCTGAATATGTCCGCTTTGAGCGAGTGTTGTGAGTGGTTGTAGGGTTATGATTCTAAAGTATTTGGCGTGAACTCTAATGAAGAACTTCATTTTTGGCGAATTTTCTTCTAAGCGACCATGTCGCGTCTTCTGACCGGCTTTGCATATTTTTCAGATGGAGCAGAATTTTATCACGAACACGACGGTGTGCTTAGTTTCTGTCTAGGAAGACTGGTTGTCTCGCAACAGCACATTTTGTGCTCCTATGTCGGGCAAAAACACCAGTGTCACAAATTGTAGTAATTTCACTGTAACTCCGAAACAAGACTTCTCAGAGCACATGTTCCATTGGAAAAAATATTCGTTTTAACGAGCTCTACAATTTTATGTATCGCTATAAAATTCTTTCGGTCACACCCTGTATATACATGTATGAATAAATCATACATATTAATATATATAAACGGATTAAAGTTGGTTACATTTAATTGTTAATGTCAATGATTAAATCCGCAAAATGAAAAAAAAATAAGGAGCGATCGATACACTCACAACTGAGTATTTGGTAACGCTGAATGTTCATTTTTCCACACAGGTTACAGACGCTTCGTCAATGGCGAAGCAATACTTTTTTATACACAGCTGAGGGCAGAAGTCAGCTGCATTGGAAAGCCTTTCCAGCCGTTTGCTCTGGATGCTGGGCCTTTGATAAACGCTCATGACTAAAGTTAAAACTACCTTTTGATTCAATCCTTTTTATTTTCTAGATTTATTTGTTCAGTGAATACGTATCCCGCAATGTCAGGCCATCTACGAACAATGATTCCCCAAGCATACTGTAAGACAATGTGACCGATTATTACGGGGTAACCGCAGGACTTTCTTCATCTAAACGACCCTTGCTCTGTCGATATCCTTTAACTCATCTGCTGTTATGAATAAAATAACAAACGCTTTGCGAACCGTAGTGGTAACCTGAAGCACTTGTTACTTTGAATAAGTTCACTAGTTTCTGTCGATTGCCTACAAGGGTCATGGCAGACGCTGCTTTTATTTTATTGCTACTGATATGTTTTGTACAGCTAAGCTTCTCTGTAAAGACAACACATTTCAATCTGCCATTAATTCGGGCTTGGGTGTTGTAGACTGATAAAATAAGTATGTTTCCGATGAATCGAGAGGACGTAAATATGTTGCAGTGCAATTACTAATATATGTTTTACCGCTACGGCTAGTCGAACATCACTTAACAAAGTGTGTGATTGCGAGAAAAAAAGTTGTTTAACGAAGATACTGGGCATACCTTTACGTTCGGAAATTATGTTTTGGCTGAAATACATCGTTAACTAGCAAAAGGCAAATAGTTGGATGCGTGTGTTGGGTGAGTCCGCAAAACCCGACAATCTATGATATCAAAGTTTCCAGATAAGCCATTACACACACATTCCAAACCAAATCGGTAGAGGTTTGACGTCCACTCGTATCAAAATGGGTGGAGGTTTGACGCATTATCTGATTACACCCCAATGTCGTATTCCCATAGTGTTCTATGTTAACTTAGGGGCGGACTTAGCGACTGAAAGTTTAATGCTTTTATGTTAGTTTCTTGTTATTTTACGACAAAGCTGACAGTTTGGGATTGTGTGTAGAATACAACATTTGCCACAGTTAGGCAGAATGCTAGACTTTTGGCTGCGTTTGTGGTGATATTCTGTTGTCTCTTTTGACATTAACTTCGCGAATGCGACCTTCCGGCTTAGCAATTGATTTGGGGGCGCGTAGACGCGGTCCTTTTCAAAATCGCATGAAAAGTAATACAAAGGGCTCAAATGCGGGGATTTTGCCGCCCCGAAAATGTCTTCTCTTGAGGAGATAACACGATCATGAAATTTTGTACGGAGCAGAGATTGATCGTTGCGCCCGCTGTGTGACTTGTGGACCCACATTGTTGAAACCGCATGACATTTACATCCAATCTGCCCAAAAATTTTCTATCATGTGTCGGCATTTTTTCTCGTTGGTAGTTACAGTCTCTCTCTTGTCGTTTTTGAAGAGGTAAGTGTCGGTAACATCAAAGCTTCAAATTCCACATCAAACATTGACTTTCTGTGGATGGGGCGCTTGCTGGGGAAACATCCTTGGGTTTTCGGAGCCCCAAATGCGAACGTTTTGCCTATTTACATATCCATTAAGGTGAGAGTTAGCTTCACCGGGAAACGAAGGTTTTGTTATAAAAGCATTATCCTGCTTGTTGTAGCGCAAATATAGCTATCCTGAGGATCCGAAGGCTTTGGCTATTAAGTCGTCGACTTGTAAGGGTGCAAACGCAATTCTTCTTCTAAAAATTATCCGCAAGCTTGCCCTTGAAATACCCAATTCCGGAGTATGGCGGTGAGTCAAAGTCATCGGGTTCTCGTTCATACCCTCTTAATATGCATACTCTCACCTATTCGAACGGTCACAAATAGTCTAGGTGGTTTCTTGTTTTCAACAGAACATGTAGTATAGAATTTATCCTATCAAAACACCAGCGCCTTGCTGCCAAAAAAAAAAAAATATATATATATATATATATCCCATATAAGACATCTAAAAATATGTATTTTATTGCAGATGCAGTAAGATGTCAAACCTTCACCAAAGGATTCTGCCAAGTAAGTTCAAGTTTTCTAGATTGTATTATGTCATTCTTTTTTAACCTGATAGATTCCAACATTTTACCAATTGTAAAGGTTGCGTAACAAGTCATCAGGATGTCATTGTTTAGAAATTATAACGATAGCAACAATCATCGTTATATAAAATCATATCGACGCGACGCTGCCTAAAAAGATTACCGTACAGAATCAGCGACGCTCTCGACAGAACCTACCACAATCTCATTGCTCTAAACGCACTATCCACGGTTTAGTAAAGTCCGTCACAAAGCCCACAACGTATTAGTTTAACTTCAACTTAATCATATAGGCGCTTACATTTGTTAATTATAAGAGATGCCATTTCAGACCTTAAAATTGTCCCGCGCTCCCGTAGCTTTTTACTGTCAGCATGGGACTCGATGCTGCCAAGACTGTTGATATCTCCCACCATGCTGGTCATTGGCCTCCGAGAATGCATTTGCATAATTAAGGTTTTGGGTTCGTGTCAAGTCTAATTTAATCTGGTGGTTCCAACTTGCGTTGGACCAACATAAATCTTGAACAACCAGTACTGTATGTTGTCTTCTTTCCTCTCTTGTATCACTGAGAACTTACATGGCATCGGGATTCTATCTATTTTGAGCAGGTATGTTTGAAGGTATCGACGATTTGATTTTAGATAGTTAGGTTTGAGTTTAAATCCCAAGATTTAAATTTTTATGTCATGTGCCTGTAACATAATGGCCTTGTTCGTGTTACGTTTTTTATTTCCTGAATTTCGCATTATTCGGCTTACCTCACCCTAGAGTTTATTTTCTCTCGGGGTAGTTGGTGTCAAATAAGGATGCTTTCCCGGACCAAAACAGCTTGTCCTGCAGATCCTTCTGGTTCTGGGTCTAAGCTTCGCTCTTCCGGTCATTGGGGTTTATCCGGCTAATCTCGTGTAGAGGACTATTGAGTGCGCTACTGTAATTGTTACTTAATTTCTCCGCCTAGACTTCCCTAGTCATCGCGCTGGATGTCTCATCAAGAAAAATACTTTATCTGCCCCACTAAAGCAAATACCTAAGACAAAATCCCGGGGGTCATTCGCATACCGCGCGGGGTCCGATCATGATTGGTCGGGTAGAATTTAATAACCAAGCATTCAGTTGTGCAAACAGCCAGTGGGCACTACCTAGTGGGAACAAGCGGCAATATTTGCATAGTCAAGTTCCACAGTGATCTTGTCTTAACAGGCGGCTTCAAGGTCTGCAATTTCTGAACAATTTATGCGTCGGACCCGAACCTCCAAACATTAAGTCTTCCACAGTAAGACAACACTTTTTCGCATCCAGAAGACAAAACTCTTTTAAAAGGGGAGGGATCAAAGCTCCGGTTGACCGTTGGAAATATGTCATTGAAAAAAGGAGAGACTGTATTGATGATTAGATGACCCCGCATATTCTTGCAAATTCCAGTTCTCGCTTAAGATAAAAACGGTAGTAGCTTGTTTTTTATATCATTAATTGTCATCAATCGTACTCACGTATAGGCACGTATTTAGTTACCTAAACTAGCAGTTGTAAATGTATTTTTACTTTTTAATAATTGCTTCGTATTTGCTTATATAATGTATCATGCCTGCACGCATATACAAAAATGTATATAGTGGTTAATTACCTCCACACCTATTACTAAAACGATTGACCGCATATAGCATGTGGCGCCGTTCGGGGCGATATAATGCATGCCTGATTTTTAGCTACATACATTTTTATTATTGCCACGACGATTCATAGCAGACGTCGAATACTGCCTTATATAAATGTTTATTTTTGCCTTTTTTGCGTGTGGCAACTTTGGCCTGGAACTACTTCCCTACGGCAAATCAAACCCCGTCAAAGTGTTGAGTTCAGTACCATGTTTTATGTTTAATCTGTTGATGTTCTATTTAAAACCTTACAGACACCCGGTGTGGAGTGCCCGGTCGGGTGGCGTTCTAAGTTCTGGGATTACGGCTGTGAGAATTCCAATTCAAAATGCTGCACCACCGATCCGTAGGTTAGAAAGGAGCAGAGAAAATCCAACGATGGACTGCTTTATTGGTTAACAAGTCTTGATCCAAGCAATTTTGGACCGCGGACAATGCGTCTTGACAATGAAGAATACGTCAGATGTCAACTCGCAATTTTTGAAAAACTTGGTATATGAATACATTGCCCACAACCAAGTACCAGCTCTGGGAATGAATAATGATCATATTAGAGTAACAATACATAACGATATATATATATTTTCATGTCTGAAGCTTGAATGCCTGCATGAATGGGTATCATCCCAATAAACTCCAAAAGAGGCAAAATTTGATCATTTCAGTTTCATAATAGTTACATTTTAATTTAACACAAAACGTCATTCATAACAAAATAGCGGATGAAACATTTAGTTATATTTGTAATAAATATATACTCTCAAAAGCAGTGCGCATCGGGCATAAGTTTTTTATTCATTATTACATCACCTTTCGGTATTATTGATTACATTACATTACACGTATTCACTAAATCTCGGAAACGGCATTCGTTTCCGTTAATCTTGGGCATATATAGAATATGTTGTGCATATATGCATCTCCGGAAAATGTCAGCGACCTAACGCCCAGATAGCTGGCGCTGACCGACATGTTTCATGATGATATTTGGTGCAGACAAGGCCGCAAAATTTGCAGCAACACTCATCGGAAGAATTATGGAACCCAGTGCGGTGGCACAGTTTATGGTGGAACCCATGAACGGAGTAGCGGCTTACAATGTGTCGTTGCTTGAAGAGCGGTTCCATCCTTGTATTGTCCAACATTGCCGGTGTTTTGTAGAACGCTTCTGGCACTTCTCCCGTCTTCTGCTCGAAGTGCCTACGGAACTCTCGCAGTGACGCGGTGGTCGGAAGTTGAAAGCAGTTTTCCAGATCCTCGATGAACGGCGTGGTCCTCGACAGACTATAAGTTAGCCTGTTTTGTGCGTTTCTAGGGAGGCCCAAAACTCTCTTAAGGAACGTTGCCTTCACCGTGTCGAGAGCGCTAAGCTTCTGAGCGGATAGGTGTTCCCAAATTAATGTGATACCATAAGATGCCACCAAGGTCACTTTTGGTGTGCCTTGGTGTTATTAGAGCAGTTTTTACTGAGAGCTTCTGTGGAGCCGAGATTGAGGTCATGGCGACGATGCTGCTATTAATTCGCTGAGATATGTGGGCCGCGAAAGATATACTTCCAAAAGTAACACGGGTGATACACTCGATAAGGCAAAACAAAATGTAAGCACCCAATTCCAATATTTCCACCAGTAAGCCTTACTTACTTTAATCGCAACCATGGTGCCAGCTACCCACACCGACATAATATCTATTTTTATTTCACTGTCATTTTAAGAAGCATTTCCGTACCGAGTATAATTTTAAAAAAAATTCTTACCTTAACCACGAGTTCCACGACTCCGTAAAGTATGTATGTCAAAATTCCTGACACCATATATATAATTCCCGTTTAATGTCATCATAACTTTGTATATTGTATATGTCTATATTTTATACAATTCTTATAACTGTATTTGCGAGCTCTTGACGCATCGGGCATAATGCAAGTCCTATTATCCAAATCGGAAATAAAAAATCTGCCAATGGTAAATAAGCGTCAACAATTGTATGTGTATATTATATTGGCATATTATTGATGTTTGTGTGGAACATTCGAAACATTAGAAAACATTCGAGCTGCGTACTGTCTTTGGTACAATTTCCAAAGCAAAGCGGAAGGGTGTTTCGAAGAGCGTTGATCGACCGTTGGAGATGAAGCCCCATCCCTAAGCGTGTATGAATGGAACAGCAAAATTCAAACTAGACATTTTATCCTGTACGATAAACTCAGTGCAAGACGTCCGGAAACAGCAACGGACGGTGTGTGGTTCGTGTAAAGGCAACGAATGATAAAAAGTCAAACATAATATATGCAGCGGTAGACGAGATTTTGGGCTTGTCCCATCTATAAGAACATCGCACGATCATCTCGGATACACCAAAACCTGCAGGTTAGGTATCTCGGAATTTGCCACGGAACACTAAAAGAGATCGAGATGTTCTGGTAAAATTCAACGGGGGCAAATTATTTTTTCTCTCAGGACCTGTCACAGATAATAAGACTTGTTTTTGTAAATGTATTGTTAAAATACATGATGCACACCGGGAGTCATTGTTAGGGCCACAGTAGTGTGGGACCCACAAACTCCCTAAAAAACCAGTCCTTCTCGTTGCCCCTTGTCGGGGGTGGCCGCAGTATTGCCTTGTTGAGATAACTTGATTTTTCCATTAAGGCTGCTCGACTTTGTGCGACTGTTATTACCGCCTCGGAGACAAATTCTGCGAATCTTCTTACTATAAAGCAGTATTCGTGATCTAAGGGCTTGGTATATCAGAGAACCATATCTTTCAAGACCTTGGTCTTCAGGTGCTGTTTGTAGCTCTTGATGTCTCCGGCCCACTTGGTAACCGTCTGGTTCTCGCACACCCAAATTTCCTTGGCCATCTGCGAGATGAGGCGGAAGTCGTGAGATACGAGCACCATGCCGCCCTCGAAATTGTTGATGGCATCCGCCAAAGCATCGATCGTCTCCTTATCGAGATGATTAGTCGGCTCGTCGAGGAACAGCATGTGAGGCACCTGCCATGCAATCCACGCAAACACGACGCGACATTTCTGTTTATCGGACAGTTGCCGAATCGGGCAAACCTGCTGACGACCAGTAAGCCCGTATCTTCCAATGATCTTTCGCATCTCATCCTTCTCGCGCACATCTGGGAAACATTGTAGCATATACTCCAGTGCTGAAAGATCGAAATTAAGGGTCTCATGCAGATGTTGGTGGTAGCGGGCGATCTTAAGATGGGAATGCGTGCGAATGATGCCGTCAGTGGGCACAAGCGCTCCACACAGCAGCTTCAACAGGGTTGACTTTCCTGCTCCGTTCGGGCCAACCAGAGTCACCCGGGTATCAAGATCCATACCAAACTCAAGATTTTTGTAGATGAGCGGTGTATCATCACTGTACCGGAACGAAACATTCTGAACCATAATCACTGGCGGTGGAATCGGCCCGCACGACGGAAAGTAAAAATTGACCGTCTTATCGTTGACGACTTTCTCGGTCAGCCCGCCGGCGACCATCTTGGCGAGCGTCTTCTCCTTCGACTGAGCCTGTCGGGCCAGTTTAGCTGAACCATGGCCGAACCGTGCGATGTAGTCCTTCATATGCGACATCTGCGCCTGTTCCCAGTTGTAGCGTTTCATCTGATTCTCAAGTGTCTCGGCCCGCGTTGTAATGAACTGGTCGTAGTTGCCGCCGTAGTACTCGAGTTTGCGCAGATTCATATGGATGATGTTCGTGCACACGCCGTTCAGGAAATCCTGCGCGTGCGAGATGAGGATAAGAATACGACTGTAGGTTTTCAGCTCCTCTTCGAGCCAGACGCACGCGTCCAGATCCAGATGGTTGGTGGGCTCGTCCAGGAGAAGGATGTGCGGCTTGACGTAGAGGGCCCGCGCCAGCGCAATCCGCATACGGAAAAGTCCTTGCACTTCTTGTGCTGCATCGCCTGGGTAAAGCCCAGACCATGCAAGATGTACGATGCCTTGCCCAGCGCCGTGTCAGCGCTGATGCTGTCCAGCCTCTCGTAGATGTCCATTAGCTGGTCCTGGCTGGCTTCATCGTCTGTCTAGGCCAGCTCCTCGGCGAGCTTCTCGAGCTGGGCGCGCTCCTTGTCCACGTCGAGCACCATCTGTAGGGCTGTCTTTTCAGAGGGCGGACATTCGCGTGTCAGGTGGTAGATGTCCAAACAGTCCTGCATGGGCAGCTCACGGCGGCCGATCGCCGACAACAGAGCCGACTTGCCACAGCCATTGAGGCCGATCAGACCGTAGCGGCGGCCGCAGTTCAGCTCGAGCTTCGTGTCCTGCAGAACCTCCCAGCCGTGGACCGTGATCGACAGGTTCTCGATCTTGACGTCCCGTGACCGCGGATGAATCGAAAGCACACCGGTGACGGCTCGGGCGGCAGCGTTTAGCCGCATGGCCTCGTCGAACTTACGCGTCACCTCGTCCATCTCATCTTCGGCATACTCCGTCACCACGCCATTCGTGGTGCCGTTGAGAATGGTTCCGTTCGTAACGCTGCCGTTCAGTATGTCGTCACCGCCCGGAGGGTCGGCTTTTTGGTCGGATTATTTCGATTCTTCACCGCCTCCTTCTTTTTTGCGTCGCGCTTCTTCTTGGCGTCCGACGGCATTTTGTGTGTTTTGGCGTCTGTTGTCTGCTAGCAGTCGTGATGTTCGGATGTTCGAAGTGTGCGCTCCCGTTAAAAACGGGTGAACAACTGGTTGTGTGCAGCCAAGGCTGCTCAAAAGTGTTTCACGCGGGTTGTCTCAACCCCGTGCTCCCCAAGGATGCGCACTCGGCTCCCTGTGGAGCCTGTGACACTCAGGAACCAAGCCAAGGTACGTTGACCGGCCGTTTGAGTGAACTACAGTGGAACTTCGTGAAACTGTGGTTAGCACACACGGAACTGCAGGAGCGGGTTGCCAAAATCGAGGCAATCCCGCAAGAACAGTTTGCCGCACCCCTCACGCTTACAGGGGGCTTGAACTCCACGCTAAGTGACAAAGTTAGCGTGGAGAAATTCGGCGGAACGCGGACAACGCGGAAGAATAAGAAAGGACGGCTAGCAGACAGCAGAGAAGAAGGTGACGTCTCCGAGGAAAGGCCGAGAGAGCCTGCTGGACAACAACCGCGCAGGCGCCAAGAAAAGCTCAGCGTCTGCAGACTTGAGTAATAACAGTTGCAACTTAAACGGCACTGCTGTTGAGATGGAACCACCCGGTGGTGGTGCAGCGACGCCACCAGCTGCGGTAACAACAACACCGACAGCAGATCCAGCTGATCCACAACTGAAGGAGAAGGCAGACGACGATGGCTTTGTTGTGGTTCGTAAACGACGAGACAACAAGACAAAACATCGAATGCAGAGGGGCAGCGCAACAGCTGATATAGGCGGATTGGAAGTCTATGCCAGACCTGGGAAGATCTGCGCCTTGAGAGTGGCACGATTGGCGCAGAAGACGTCGGCGGTCGCTAGCGTGGCTAGCTGGCAGGGGCATAACTGTGAAAGCTACATACGCATAGTAGTGATGCCGTGTTCTGTGTGGTGGTGCGTGATAAGGATTACGCAAACTGTTGCAGAAATGAATTCTGGCCGTAGGGAAGCCTGTTCCGTCGCTGGGTTGGGGACGTCCCCTACGAGAGGATGGTTAAGGAGAGTTTTAGTGCGCCTGGTGGTCCAAGCCCCCGTAAGTGACTGACCAGTTCTAGAACTGCAAGCTTAGTGGCAAACATACCTCTGCGAGTGCTTCTCTGGAATTGTGAGGGACTTAAGGGGGCAATGGATCTTGCACGTGATTACATGTTTAAGTTGGTTGACATTGCACTCCTTACGGAGACATTTCAGCGGGACGAACTGCATATCAATGATATGCGGGGGTTTCACCAGCTGGCTGTCTTACCTGCGGGAGGTCGGGGAAGACCTGTGGGTGGGTTATCTATCTACCTACATAAACGTTTACCACCGATGCAACGCGTCAGGAAAGATGAATACTGCGTAGTGCTCTCCTCTGGGAGGGTAAACGTCGCTGTATTCTATTTCCCACCCACATTCGATTCTGCGGAGGTTGCTGAGACGGTGAGCTTGCAGTGCAGTGAAGTGGAAAAGGTTATGGCAAAAAAGATCACGCCCGTGGTACTCTCGAGCCTGCTACCTCGCCCACGGTGAAGTGCTCGGACTCCTGCGCCAAGCAAGAGCCAGAGCACCATCATCACTGCAAGCCAGGCGGGACTACTTTGAACGTATAAAGGCGTATATTAGACTCTGCTATGATCATAAAAGGGAACACGCAAGGCGGGAGGAACGACGGCTGCTCGAAAGGGCAGAACGAGAGCCTTCAGCTTACATCGTGCGACCTCGTAGGGCGGTGAACCCGCTTAGCGACGGGCAGGTAAAGAGCCACCTAACTAATATTTTATTTAATCGTGACGTTGCGGCCGTATCTTCAATCGTACAGCATCCGCTTACACTGGAGCAGCACAACATGAATCTGCCTTTCGAGGTGGAGGAGGTGTGTCAGGTCCTACGGTCACTCCCGAAGAGAAAGAGCTCAGGGCCCGATTAGGTCTGCTATGAGCATTGGATCCAGTCACTTCCTCTCTTGGCAGAAACTCTTTGTGATTTCTTTAACGAAATTATAAAGAAGGGGCGGATGCCTAAAGTCTGGCATGTCGCCAGGCTTTCTCTTCTGTTCAAGGGTACGCATGGTGATGACAAGCAGGATCCAAATCTCTATCGTGGAGTGGCGTCAGAACGCACATTGAAGAAGATTTTCTGTAAGTTGGTTATTCAACGGATTGAGCGGGTGGCTGAAGAGGCACTTCCACCGGAGCAATTCGGTTTTAGGAGAGGCCGAGGCACCTGTGACGCAATCCATGTTCTCCAGTCAGAAATCGAGCGAGCTGTGGCACAACCCAAAGGTCATCTGTATGCAGTCTTTATTGACTGCGTCAAGGCCTCTGACAAAGCCCCTCGCCATCTGCTGGTTGAAGCGTTCCAACGAGCAGGAGTAGGTGGCTCTCTCCTGAGTGTAATAGCAAGTTTCTTTGAGGAGGACACCTTCTTGGTAGACGGTGAGCAGGGTGTATTAGAGATTAAGCAAAATGTGGGAACTCCGCAAGGAGACCCGCTAAGCTGCGTCTCGTTTACACTTCTCCTTGCTGACCTCGTCGGTTACGTCCGACAGGAGTACCAAAAAGCCGTAGTGGTAATGTATGCAGATGATATCGTGGTCGCTCATCGCGATTTAGGTGCCATCAAGCGCATTACCTCTATGATAGAGGCGTTCCTTATCTCGAAGGGACTTGAGATAAACACCAGGAAGACCAAAGCCATAAAATTCAGGCGTGGAGGTCGATTGGCTGCCAGAGACGTTATACGTTGCTGCGGCCAACCATAAAGGTTTGTTAACTCTTTCCAGTATCTTGGCCTTCGGGTTCATTATACGGGAACGACGTTCACAGCGCATGTAAACGAAACAGTACGGAAGGCACTTGTCTCTCTTTACGGGGAAGTAGGCAATGTCCGAAGACTGTCCGTTCTCTCAGCAGTGAGGCTCTTCATGCTTAAGATTGTTCCGGGGCTGATGTACGGTCTTGACAGGGTGTGGAACCACCTCACGCTGGCGAATTTTAACCAGCTTGAAAGGTGTTTTTCATTATATATGAAGCGAGTGCTCTGCTTGCCTATCCGAGCGAGGAGCCGCTTTGCGCCCAGTTCGTCTTAAATTGTGCTCCCACAAATTAAGTGATTTTTGTTCAACTACTCCACCTTTGAGTCTTCTGTGTTGGTGTAGTGACTTATCCTTCCATCCTGGACTTCGCTGTGCCATCTTGGTGATCAAATGGCTTCACAAGGCAAGAAACGCAGAGACCTCGAAAATGACACACAGTCCGCACCTAAGAAACCTTCACACGAACCGAGGAAATGCCCAAACTGCTATCGGCGAGTTGGCCCAACGAACTACATACAGTGTAGTACCTGTCAGCAACGCGTACATGTTCGCTGTACTCAAATAACTACGGATGATGTTGTTAACGAAACAGCCGCATTTACCGGTCCACAGTGCAACGAATGCAATCCACCCGACCATGACTCCAGCAGCGATATTGATAATCATATGGACGCTGCTGACAATGCAGATTCTCTCACTGGCAAACTGTCAACAGATGAGATCCTACGTGCTCTGCTCAAAGGCATGCGTGCACTTCGCAGGTCGAATGCACGGCTTGAACGTCAAGTGTGTGATTTGACTGAGAAAGTGGAGAAGTTGACTGCTTCTCGTGACAACGTACACATGCGTGGACGACGTGCACGTCGCTCTCCCTCTTCTCTCTCACGCTCTGCCTCTCGCTCCGCCTCTTCGCAACGTGCGGCTAGGGTGTCCTTCAGTGGAGTGAAAAACAGCATAGGCGCCGCGATTGGCGCACATAATTACCCAAGACGCGGGACAAATTGGGGCGGGGCTAGCGGTAAGAGAGGCAACCGACGCTTTCTTCGGGTTGGCGATTCGGCATCCTCCTCGTCGTCCCAGCTGCAGCGGAAACAATTAGAGAGAGATCGGCCGACTCAATCAACTGCTTCTCAATTGCCCGTTGCTCGTTTTCAAATGAAACACAAAGATGTTTTTGTATCTAATCTAGACAAGACAGTAACGGCAGCCCGAATGAATGAACATCTAAAAGCGCATTCTATCAGCCCTCTCAAGATACGTAAAGTTCAGCCTAGATTCGCTACTCATGCGTCATTCATAATAACTGTGTCACAGATTGACTACCCCAAACTATTTTGTGATGCGGCATGGACTCATGGAACAACAGTAATGGACTTTAGAGATCGAGGGGGGAAAATTGAAATAGTTGATGAGTTCCCACGTGCGCCCTGACTGGCGCCTACTCAGCCCCACGTTACCTCGGACCTCGACCGGACAAACTCTCACACTACGTATCCAACCCCAATCAAGCCCATCAAGTACCTACTTTTTAATGCCGCATCCCTTACTAAGAGAGGAGCTTGCGATTCCTTAAGTTTGTACACTGCGCTTCACCACGTTGATATCATCTGTATTACTGAGACGTGGGCTACCGACAACCTGTCGTCGGCCGAACTTTCTCTTGGTGGTCGCTACTCGGTTTTTCGGAAAGATCGAGTTGGACGAATCGGGGGCGGCGTCTGCATTCTTGTGAACCTTGAACTATCCTGTTGCGAGGTTAACATGCCTCAGTCATCTGCCGAGATCATTGCTGTGGACATTATGTGTAACTCAGCATCGCGTCACCGGGTAATCTGTGCGTATTTTTCCCCAACTGGATCGACAACTGATCTTAGGCAGCGCATGGCATCACTCTGTGAAGTTCTAGAAGAAGTTGTCCAGACCGATTACCCCGTTCTTCTGCTAGGGGATATGAACCTTCCGTCTATCGTCTGGAAACCGTTGACCCTAACTGGACCACCCGATAGCAAGGAGCATTTGTTTACGGCGTTCTGCATTGAATCTGGACTTACTCAGCTTGTCACCTGCCCAACTCGTCCAAGAAGTGGCAATGTTTTAGATCTCATCCTCACTGATAACGAGGATCTGGTGGCTAACATTGATGTCCGCCCTTCGCCTGTAAAGTCTGATCACATGGCTGTTTATTTTGAACTGGTTTCAGGCAAGCCGTTCATGCCCTTGCAACCAAGGGTTAACTACTTGAAGGCCAACTACGACGCAATTGGCGCGTATTTGATGTCCATTGATTGGCGCCAAATTCTCTCTATATGTTCTTCTGCCAACGAACAATATGAAACCTTTGTGAATATATCTTTGGACCTTCTTGATCGTTTTTCGCCGCTACATCGTGCCCAATCATCCCCTATCGATGAGTATATTGCTCGACTTTCCGCTCGTCTAAGCCGTGATTTGTCTGGACTCTCTGAAGAATTGCATATACGACTGTCCCGCAAACTAGGTCGCGCATCATCTCGCTTACGCCGTATAGAAGAAAACAAGCTGGATCCTAATGACGCTAAGCGTTTCTTTCGCTATGCCAAGAAGCGTCTAAATCTCCAGGTAGGGGTAGCTCCCCTTACCTGTGACGGCCACATAGCTGTGGAAGATGCTGATAAATCAGAAGTTTTGAGACGTCATTTCGAAACTGTATACAAACAGCCTGGCGACTCAAGCTTTGTAGCGACTAAGCCAACAGATTCCTGTCTCAATGACGTCGTATTCACGCCCGAGCTTATCTACACGAAACTGCGTGAAACAAAGAGGAAGTGCAGCCTGACACCCGACGGGCTCCCGCCAATTTTCTTTAACGAATTGGCCTTAGCCCTCGCGGAACCTTTGGCAATGATCTTTACCCGCAGTTTCGAAGATGGAAAGGTCCCCCTAATTTTTAAAGAGTCTGTTGTGACGGCTGTGCACAAAAAGGGACCGCGATCCCTTCCAGAAAACTACCGACCGGTAGCTCAAGGCTCTATACCGTGCCTTATCATGGAAAAAATTATCGTCGATGAAATTTATAACTACCTCGACGCCTATGAACTCTTGGACCCTCATCAGCATGGGTTTAGAAAGGGGCGCTCTACTGGAACTCAGCTTCTCGAGGTCTGCCACGATTGGGCTATTGCGCGTAACAGGGCCATCCCCATACATACGGTCTACTTTGACTTCTCGCGAGCATTCGACAGGGTAAATCATAAGATTCTTTTATCTAAAATGGCGGCGCTAGGAATTGGCCCTCGAATCCTGGCTTGGTGTCACTCTTATCTGACGGAACGTTCCTTCGCCGTAAAAGTCAGTGACTCGGTCTCGAAGCGCTCCCCATGCCCTTCTGGGGTTCCTCAAGGCTCCTGCCTAGGCCCTCTTATGTATATAATCTTTGCTCAGGACTTGGGAGTATGTCTTCGCAACCTGAACATAACATACAAAATGTATGCAGATGATTTAAAAATATATGCCCAGATTAGAGGAAACGAGGACCGCCTGAATATTCAAGCAGCCATTAATAGTATTGCCACCTGGTGTGAGCTAAATGATATGGTAATTTCAGTTCCAAAGTGCGCGGTCCTGAAGACAGCTCCCGACAACTTCAAGTATCAGCTAAAAGATTTTCCTATACCTGAGGTAACATCCTACAAGGACCTAGGAGTTACGTTCGATAGACATATGAAGTTTCGGGCGCACATTGCCGGTTCAGCAAAAGCTGCCTCTCGACTAAGTAATCTTATACTAAGAGTATTCTCATCGCAAGATGCCTCCAAATATCTGCGTCTTTATGAAGCCCTAGTAGTGCCAAAATGGTCATACTGTGCTCACGTGTGGACGCCTTTTTACGACAAGGATATATGTTTGCTGCAGCGTATTCAGGACAAGTTTTTAAAGAAAGTTTCAAGAAGGTGCAACTTGACGCGTGACAGAGTCGTACTCCCAAGTGTCGCGGAGTACCAGCGTCGTGTTGACTACCGCGTTTTTAAATATCTTATACGCAATGATCAGATTAATAAGTTTTACCACGTGCGATCAAACAGCCTACGGAGTCGCGGTTCCATTCAACCGCACGAGATAGCCAATGTGGCAGTCGTTAACCACTCATTTGTTTGGCGAACAGCTCGCCTTGCCCGCGAATGCGAGCAATTCATTTCCATTGTTCAACCCCTTTTTTAAATAAAGGAGACATTTGTATTGTATTGTATTGTATTGTGTATCTCATGTCAGGCTGCCCACCGGCTGCTAAAACAATCCGACTAAGGCTGAAGATGCCGCGTACAGTACCTTACGAATGTTTTATTTCGGAGTGGGAAGCTAAAGTCGAACAGGCCAGACGGGAGGTCGGTGGTTTGGACGTTTTCAATGCCTTGCACCTTTGGTCTGGTCCTGCATGTGACAATCGCCACGTATACACCAGGTACATAGTGCATGGTTATCACCACCTGGTATGTTCAAACGCAACCTTTCACGCGGAGTACGAGTTGTGCACCTGCCGGTTCTGCCTGCAGAGATGTGCCAAGTACCATGCAGTGGAATGCACAGCGCTGGACCGAAAATCGTTGCACTACTTCTCTCGTCGGAAGCGTGAAGAAGATAGAGCTCCATGAAGAAACATTTTTAAAATGTATATTATACTCAATTTGAGTGAAATAAACATAATTGTAATTGTATATCAGAGAACCTTCCAGTCATAGGTTTCGAGATAGTAGTCCTCGTTCAGTATTTAAAAAGGCGCAGCGTTCGTAGTAGTTTGTACCCTGTCCTGGGTTGCACATAAGGCGGAGTTCGTGTTGCCAATATGGTGTGGGTATTGTTGAAAGCAGCCATCGTGGCCCATTAGGAATTGCGCGAATGGGCAGGTAAGCAAACCGGGAAGACTGTACAATATTTCGAGATCAAGGAGTACTGATTTTGTTTAGTATCATGGATGGCCCGGCCGGACTGACTCCCTCCCACTCGTGGCTCGATTTGTCTAAGGTGTCTGTTCTGTTAATTGGTATTCGCCTTGTCCGGACATTAGTTGAGGGGCATACTGAAGCGAGTTCTTTAGCTCTTAGGTGATGAGACTTGGATACATTTTTATCACATGAAATTATGTCGAAATCTAAAAAACACAAAACATTAAAAAATGTATCTGCATTCAATCATAGCAGTTTCAAACACTTTGTTATGTCTCCGTATATATGTATGTGTATATATATATATATATATATATATATATATATAATAGCGGGCAGACACGGGCGATAGCCCTTTCTGCTGAATGTCCTGAATAGCTACAATTGTTAGAATTTGTGTAATTATGGAAATTTCGAGCCCAATGAAGAACTACTGATTTTAAATAAATTTGCCGCCCGGAGAAGACGGTCCCATAAACAAAACAAATAAATAAATATATATATATATATATATATATATATATATATATATATATATATATATTTATAAATTACATGTTACATAATATGGTTCACTCAGCTAGAGCATAATTTCAGCTAGATACTACATCATCCTTGCACAGTGGTGACAGATATCCACGAATAGAGCAAATTAAGCAGAAACCTGCACCGTTGTCTTTTTATCGGATGAGGCCTTGGAAACAGTGTGCTGCGTCAAGTATGTGCGTAAATACCCGTAATATTTACACACCTAATTGCCCAGTTTGATACAATTGTTTTTCATTCAAAGATAATGGTTATATTAGTACCTACTACGGCCGCGATTTGGGCAAGAGCAGTTGCGGCGAGGAGCTTTCTTGCGTGGCAGGTATGCCTCTAAGAACTGCAGCGCTTTGTCATTGTTAGAACAACCAGGCTGCACAATATTTTGACACGAGATGCCTCCTTAACCGATGCAGTCGGGTACGCCGCCCTAACTTGTTAAAGAACTCCCGCCTTCATGATAATTCTGTTGCGCTCACGGAGATGAGCCATACGCGGACAAGAAGGCAATCCGGCCGCGTGGGACAGACCACAGTTTAAACACCTAGATTGTTTCGTACAACTGGACGTCAAATAAACACAACCTCCACATTTCTTTCAGGACTTGCAAAAAGTGCACCCATTTGCTAGATGCCCTATTTAGACTAGTCACCATGGCTGGGATGGCGCATGTCCGTCTGGATTCCCGTAATCTCCCAAAGTAATGCTGAGAGGTTTCAGCAGTAAAAAAAGGCATCTTGGCTTAGCTATTCCTTCGTGATACGTGACCCATAAGCATATTGTAATATGTAAAAATAAATTGTCTTACATAAACTTAAGTACAATATCTTAGTGAAACAGGTGTAATTTTCCCTTAAACTCTTCCACCTCGACGCATCGTCTCATACTGCTGTGGGAGCCACTTCGAACAATATGATTAGCTCTCCAACCGAGCTGTTATGGAGATCGTCCTTTGCCAAGAACTGTGCAGCTATTCCAGTCTAGGTCATTTCCGCCAACGACTATCCGCCTGCTTGACAATATCTCGAAAGAGCTCCTTGAGTTCATCCGGTAGTGTGCGTATATTTGGTATATTTGGCACTCTACAAGCCAATAGATTTACTTTTCACTCCAGATGTTTATTACAAGCTGAACCGCTTCGTTCACACTCATATGCGCCAGTTGTTGTTGGTGCTCGTCAGTGGCATTAAGTAAATCGCTCAGTCCGCTTTGATATACGACCTATCGTTTGCCTCAAGCCACTTTTCTATTTCGTTGGCAATGTCACTGGCCCTCTCTATATATCCCGACCCAAAAATCTCTGATAACAAGTAGCATGTCCATCGCTATACCGTCTCTGTTTCCTTGCTTATTTCTTTTGGGTTTTGTTGTTGTTCTTGTTCTTGCTCTTTAGTCTGCAGTACAACTTACAGCTCATCCATCTCCAGTGCAAACTTCTCCTCTACGTCACTGATCTTTTGTAGAAGACGTTGTCCGGTCCACTCATGATTTGCAGCAATCCCGATGGCAGTCCCGATGTTGCTGACACGGTTGCCTGCCGGTCCTGAAATTCTTCTCCTGCAGCAGCTAGCAGCCGTCGGCTTACGATGTGCGGAGCAATTCAACAGATTAGCAATGGGCAATTTTTACGCCTTTTTATATATACATACATATATCTACATATAACATAACTAGGATAAAGACACCGGTTGGGAGGTCACTGCTGAAAGAATACGGGCATCCACATTTATATATATGTATATATATATATATATATTTATATATATATATATATATATATATATATATATATAGAAAACATTGTGATGATTTATTAATCATTTACAATACGTTTGCACACTCGGCAGTGCTCGCCTTAATAAAAATGGTAATAAAAAGGTGTCACGTGAAGTTAAGAATCAGTTGTCCGTGTCCTTGCTTGATGGTAGCCCCCGCTCTTATGGATCCGGTGCGAGCGATATATCCTCAAGGTTCCTTGCAAAGTTAAAACGGTGAGATCCATAAGATTCCTCTTCGTGACGCCGAGCCCCAAGAGCGTCCTCGCAGATTCGGAGTCCCATACACCACTCATAGAGATAGTGATGGATCCGAATCTGCGAGGTTTTTGCGGGTAGGGGAGCGCCGCTCTTAGGAACTCGACGTCATATTTGGCGATCTTGTCTTGCCGTGCTTTTGCCAGGTCCCGGTTCGGGCCGCAAACCTCGGCATCTAAAACCCAGACCTCGGTAGGTGTTGTTATTACGAGGTCGGGCTTTAGACCCGGTGCGCCCGGTCGACGGAATACTCGCTCACGAACCACCTCATGACCCCTTTCGCAAAGAAGACGCGCCACGCGATCACAGACGTCGTCATGTCTCTTTATGGTTTGTTTGTGTGTTATATCGCACATCTGAGCGACATGAGCCAACGTCTCAGGCGCATGACACCCGTGCCTACAACGTTTGTTGTAGCCCGGGCGTCCCCTGGCCAATCTGGCACGCGTTGGTAGTGCGTTGATCCTGAGCTTTAGTAGGTTTAAATACTCCTTACCAGATAGGTAGGGCATACCCTTAATCCAGTAATGTACAAAGGGCGTTTCGTGTGCTTTTTTAAAATGTGCCCCATCGAACGTGTTGTGTAGTTGTTGAGACCAGTAATCGGTCTCTTGTGTAGCGGTCTCAATGGAGGTTCCCAAGCGCTCGCAAAGAAGTCTTGTTTTCGCAAGATCTTTTTTAAAGTGCTCGGTGGTTAGCATCCATTGAACCCCAAGGTGCGTGGAGTGTTGTAGTGCTGTCAGGCGGGAGAGGCGGATTCTGGGAATAAATGTTTGGAGGCAGGGGATGTCCAGACCGCCGTGTGCTGTGTGCGTGTACAGGTAGGCGTTCGGCACCGAGTTTTCGAGCTTAAGCCATTTCGACTTAACAACCTTTCTGATCTCTTTATCTAGGTCACTAAGGAGTGCGTAAGATGGTCTGGGACCGGAGACCAGTTTATATAGGAGACGGAGAATGAGAAAGTCTTTCAAAAATATGAGTCTTTGGTGGGGTTTAAGGGGAGCTATCGTGAGTCTGTTGAGTAAGTTAAGGAGTATATCCTTGGTGGAGTCAACTCTGCCATTGCTGTCAAAGTCGACTCCAAGATATCTCCATCGATCGCTCATACCTTTAGCTGGCAATTGCCGATCTCCAACGTTAAATTCTGATACGGTATTGATAAAACCTTTACCTTCCTTCCTATTAAATAGGTGGGAGATAGTAAAGCTTTTATTAGTATTAATTTCAAGGCCTCGGGATTTTAAAAGTGGGTCCGCAATATTAAGGAGCCGTTGGAGAGTGGATTTCGTGGAGGCTAGGAGGATGAGATCATCCGCAAAGGCTAAGCCCATAAGGCGGAAGTCATCAGTAAGTTGGTACCCGATATTAGTTTGGTCTAATTTTGAAAGAATGTCGTCGAGAACTAGATTAAATAAGAGGGGGGACAGAGGATCTCCCTGCCTAACACCCCTATTTGGCCGAAATGTGCGACATTCTTGTCCAAATTCTATGAGAGTTTTAGATGAGAGGTACAAGCGTTCGATATAGTTAATGAATACCTCCGGGTATCCGCGAGTCCGGAGTGACCACAGGACGGAGTCATGACTCACCATGTCGAACGCCTTACGGAGGTCGATTGAGGCAAGTCTGAGCTCACGTCCTGCAGACTTGGCATCGTTAAGGATACCATCCAGAACCGCAAGATTCTCGAAGGTACCATTATAGGGGAGAAACGCTCGCTGGATTGGGAGAAGCTTAATAGAGTTCTGGAGGCGTCTAGAGAGAATTTTGTTAAGCGTTCGTTGTAAGTATGAACTAATAGATAGGGGTCGCAGATCGCTTGGGGATGTGGCATTGTTAATTTTAGGGATGAACGCTAAGCGAGCAGTTTCATGGGCTGAGGCAATATCGCTAATTATTAGTATGTTAAGAATACAACAGACTACTTCTAACGGGAGTTTACGGAGGGACGAAAGACAAATCCCGTCCAAGCCTAGTGCTTTAGAAGGTCCGCGGAGAGCTGCGTGGGTTTCCTTTAGGGAGATAGGGAGGGAAACCTCAAAGAGATCAGAGTTGGGAGTGTATACGGGGCAAGGGAGTGGTTCAGGGGGTGGTTGTGTCATCGTGTTGGCCCAGTGTTCTACAACTTCGGTGGCCTGCATGTTGTGTATGGTGTGTTTGCCGTCCAGCACCTCATGAGCGCATTTGGATCGGTTTTGGCTAAAAAGTTTTTGAGTGGTTGCGTAGTCTTGACGTCGCTGTTGCCTTTTAGATACTCGCGCTTCAGTGGAAGGTGTTTCTCTAAAGGCACGACGTCGGACAGTGTGTGTAAAATGTTTGTTCAGAAATTCGTTTAAGGCGATAGTGTGGTCCTCACCTGAGCAAATTATATTTGACAGATGAGTAAGGTCTGTTGAAATTATGTTGCGTTTGGGAAATGTGTTTGTGAGGGCTTGTATTTTAGATATAATAATATCTTTTTGGGATGGATTATAGGGGCCATCTGATTCAGAGTATTGAGGCCGACTACGCTCAGGAAGCTCAGATCCGTCAAGGTTGGAATCCAGGAGAGACCTCTTTTTAAGGAGGTCCTCTACCAGATCCTTATGCGCCTGAGAATTACGTTGGCCCCTAATCGCCCCAGGTGTGCGTGAGTTAAAATTAGTAGCTAAAAGGTGGTCAATTTCTATATATATATATATATATTTTTTTTTTTTTTTTTTTTGTGAAAGGAGGAAATGCTATTTTACGCACCGTCAGACTGGAGAAAGGCAAACGGCCCCTTATCTCCATTCTGGTGTGTGGGACTCGGCGCAATGGTCCGCGCCCCTACCCACTAAAACCTACCTCTCATAACGCCCTTGACACAGCCCAGATCTTCGTTTAATAGTACTATGGGCCGTGGGGGTGACATCCGGACTATCTAACCAGGTTCGCCTGCTTGTTTGGCGAAGTCTGCTCTCTGGCTGGCGTGCCTTGTGACAAGAGAGAATAATTTTCTCTTCTTGCGCTAATCCTGTCGTAACTCGCTCTTCTCTGCGTCCCGCATAGTTTCTTCTCCGTCAGCACCTCTCGCGCAACCGCTGCTCCAAGGGTCCATGCTGCTGGTTCTGAGCAGATGAAATCCATGAATAGGGCTAGCCCATCTCTCGGGAGCACGAGAGGGTGTTTAGGTCTCTGGGCACCCGCGTTCGTCCAACTATCTCTCACCCTGTTGCTTGCCTTACGTCTAGCCTCTTCCCAGCACGGGCATTCTAGAAGAGTATGTGCCGCGTCGTCTTCAACGCCCAGCGTGCAGAACATGCACGTGTCCGAAGGCGCCTTACCGATCCTGTATAAATAGGACTGTAAATCTCCGTGACCGGTGACTATTTGCGTTAGGAAAAAGTCCATGTCACCCCCGGGCCTATTCAGCCATTTCTCGATGTTCGGTATCAGATCACGGACCTTGGCTCCCGCCTCGTCCTTCCTGAGGCTCTCCCATTCCGCCTGCCATCGCAGAAGTGTTACTCTCGTTTCCTCTTCTTTTGTCGTCTTATCTGGACCACGCTCCCACAGTCTTCGTCTTTCATCTGCTTTGAGGTCCCAGGGCGGGGTCCCTGCCAGAACCAAAGCTGCCGCTGTGCTCACGGTCCTGTAGGCCTGTGTGATGCGAAGAGCCGGTACCCGTTGGGCTCTTCTGAGTAGGCCTTTTCGATGTGTTTCTCCGCACTTCTTTTTGAACCATACCGGTGCACCGTACAGGACGATTGATTCCGCCACTGACATGACCAGCCTTCTCCTTGAGGCTCTGCTAGGTCCGTAGATATTTGGCGGGATTTTGGCGATATCGTTTGCCGCTTTGCTTGCCTTTATGATTGCCTTCTTTAGGTGAGGCACTCCTGTGAGTCCCCGGTCTAGTTGGACGCCTAGGTATCTCACCTCCTTGCTGAATATTATAGTTGTTCCCTGCAGTCGTAGATTAATCTCTCTGCAGTGCTTTCTTCCTATGAGCAGCACTGCCTCTGACTTCTCAGGAGCTAGTTCCAGTCCAGCTCTCTCCATCCACCTTTCGACTGCCTTGAGCGATTTGTTAGCGGCTAGCTCTAATTCTTCTGCTGTTCGGGCCTTGACTATAATTGCTAGGTCATCCGCATAGGCCTGCAGGTGGACCCCTCCTGGGAGTCCTGGCAGCCTTAGTACATCGTCATAGGCAATGTTCCATAGTAACGGGCCAATGATCGATCCCTGCGGAACTCCCGCTGTCATCTGGAATGAAACCCCAGCGCAGGAGATTACTCTATCCTGTAGGTAGCTGGATGTGAGCTTTACTAAGTAGGGCGGGACGCCCTTCTTGTGTAGGGTATCTAAGATTACTTTCCAGGGAAGACTATTAAAAGCGTTTCGCACATCAAGCATAACCGCCATAAACAGGTCCCTGGTTTGCGGTGTCGAGCTATGTAGCCTTTCAGCATCTGAGATAACCCTGTGTATCGCAGTAAGGGCCGACCTATGCTTGCGGAATCCGTACTGTGAGTCCGAGAGAAGGCCGTTTTCCTCCGCGAAGTTTCTTAATTTCTCCTCAAAGATTGCCTCAAAACATTTCGCCAGTGAGTCCAGAAGCCAAATGGGACTATATCCCCCACTGCCCTTTGGAACCAATACCACCTCCGCTTTTTTCCACTCTCTCGGGAACCTCCCCTCACGAAGCAGCTTTGTTGCGGCATCTGCCACGAAGTCTGGGAACTCTTTGCACAGGTAGCGAATTACCGCCGGTGGGATTCCGTCAGGTCCCGGTGCCTTGCCTGTCTTTATTCTGCCCGCTACGGCTGTCACCTCCGCGACTGTAACTTCAGGTATTTCTGAGAACTTGTTTGTGCTCTGTTTGTTCACCATTTCGTACATCTTCCTGTCGAAGTCCTCGTGACGTGGGAATAAATTCCGCAATATTTCTTCTTTCACCTCAGCTGCGATGTCCACCTTTGGTTTAGCAAAGCTTCCCCGCACTAGCTTATAGGGCCGTCCCCATGGATCGCCGTCCAGTTCAGCTAGGAACGCCCTCCAGCTTTCTTTCTTGCTTCTCACTATCTCCTATTTTAATATCATTCGGCTTTCACGATATTCTGCTAATATCGCATGGGTATTGGCACTTCCCTTAGCCTCTTTAAGTTTCCGCCTTAACTTCATGCATAATTTGCGAGCATCCTTGATCCTTTCGTTCCACCAGTAATTTGGCTCTACTGCGCCCGTTCTTTTGGGATGTATGGCTAGCGTACTGGCCACCTCCCATGCTCTTTGAACCACTTTCCTGTAGCTTGCTATGTCTTGCAGGCTATCACATTTTGCTATTTCGGCCTGAAAGGCCTTCTTAAAGGCGTCTTCACTCTTAAGCTTACGCCGAGGAGTACCTGGTTTCCGTGGTGGTTGAGACTTTACCGCCTCGAGAACCCATTCGATGCAATTGTGATCACTGAGATTCTCTTCTCTTGCGAGAACCTTCCAGCCTCCGATCGCCTGTGCTGTGTTTTCATTGGCCAAGGTGATGTCGATGAAAGACTCTTGTCCGTTTCTTTGGAAAGTCGGTTCCGCGCCGTCGTTTATCACAGTCAGGTTGTTGGCGGCCATCCAGTCCATCAGGAGCTGCTCCCTGCGATCCGTACGGGCTGACCCCCACAACTCAGCGGCAAAATTGAAGTCTCCGGCTAGTACTATACTCTCGTCATCACTTCTGTCTTTTTGCATCGAGACAGCCAGATCATCTAGGTATGCTTCGAACTCCTGTACGGAACAGTTAAGGCTTATATAGCACGAGTATACTCGGCCTGCTCCCTCTACTTCGATCCAGGCATATCCGCTGCCGGCGCCCTGCTTTCTTAGTTGTATCGAGCTGTCCCGGATTATTATGCACGCATTTTTATCCTTGCTTGTCTCCATTATCCATTCTGTTTTAGTTTTCCCCAATGTAACGTTAGGCTCACTAACGAGAACGATTGCCGCTCCTTGCTTTGCTGCGATGTCTTCCACCATCGTATGGGCGTGGCGGCTTCTATTGCAGTTAACCTGGATGACTTTGATCGGACTTGCTATTTTGTGGCTGTGGTTGGATCTCCTGCACCAGAGGCGTCGGATTTGAAACCCTCGTTGGCGGTCGCGTTTACCGAACGGTTTCCGGCACCACCCTTTGTGCTCCATCCTTCCTCGTCCGTGACAACTCTGCGAGCTTCCTTTCGGAGCTGCTTCCGGCTGGCTGCTTCTCTCTCCTTGGTTGCTTGCTCTTTAGTTTGTGTGATCTTGTCCAGGGCAGCCTGCTTCTTGTCCTCTATAGCCTTCTTGTACTTTGGACAGGCCATGGAACTGGCTGTATGTCCGTCAGTCTCGCATTCGACGCAGTGTGCCGTTTGCTTTGTGCACTCTCGGATCATGTGGCCGCTTACTCCGCACCTAAAACATCTCGGAGCGTCTGCCTTGGGGTCCTTGCATTCTCTAGCTAGGTGGCCGATTTTCTGACAATTATAACACGTGGGGAGGTTGATCCACTCCTCAGGCCTGCACATATAATTCCCAAGAGTAAACCGCTTTAGGGCCAATAGCCTCTTTGCGGCCGCCCTCGGTAGGGTGAGTAGACATTTCCACCCTCCCTTTTCTCCGCGTCTAGGATCTTCTGTGCGGATGCTGACCTCTTCCGGGAGCCCCAGCTTGTCTCTAAGCTCCTTTTTGATTTTGACAGAGTCCATGAAGGGATCGACGTCCCACAGTACTAGAGTCGTGTTGGCGCCCTGAGTATCGCGGACACTGACCTCTCGCGCGGCACCGTTTCTGATAGCGTCCGCGAAGGTGGCTCTTCCCCCCGGCCTGGTCTCTGAGATCCTAATGATTAGATCTCCGTCCTTTGTTTCAGTTACTCGGCCCATCCTCACCCCGGCCTCCTGGGGTTTGACGAATGCGCTGATATGTCGACGTGTTTCCTCAATCGTTTCCCCTTCATTGATCTTGATCCTTACTGTGCTTTGTCCTAGAACCTCCTGTCGCCCTCGGGGCGTGCTCCGTGCTAGGGCAGGGGTTAGACCCTTTCTGGCTGCCAGTTCCACCTTGCCATTTACTCTTCTGCAGCAAGCTTCTACTGCTTTTCTGATTGAGGGGCCTTCCCATTCCTCTGAAATATGCAGCGTCGGAAGTTCCTCGCCCGAGAGCGCTCTACATCGGCCTATGACCCTCGCCAACATATTTAGGAAACTTTTTGGCGTGTCCGCCTGCGCCGCTACGCCCACGACTAGTATTCTGGCTTTGCCCTGCGTTTCTGTGCGAGCATGCTTTTCTTGACCGTTACCGCAGTCTTCTACCTCCATAACGTCGCTGCTTCTTAGTACCGCGACACTGCCAGGCTGCATATCCACAGCGGCCCCGATTGATGGGTACTGCGCGGAAAGTTTATTGGCGATTTCCCTATCCTTGGCCGATCCGTGTGCCACAAGCATGGCCCTGATCTCTCTAACTTCGGTAATGTCTCTTTTGACCAGCGTTGTACACTGGAAGGTTGCTTCAGGCCACAACTTGGAAATTAGAGCTACTATGTCTTCATCTGTATTCGTTGCTAAGGCTTTAACGATCTGCCTAGCTACCTCAGCGTCTTTCAGCTGTTTTAGATGCTCTGCTTCGATCTCCTTGTTACACCGTTTACACGTTAGTTTTTCTATCGTGAAACGCCCTTCTTGCGATACTTCTGCGTAAGTATTCAAACTGTGCAGTCGTCTCGCCTCCTCAAGCTTTGCCTTGTAATCTGCTAGCAGCTTGTCCTTTTCGTCCAGCATGCTCTTGCTTTCAGCTAGCCTCTTGTCCCTTTCTTCGCATGCCTCCACGAGCTTTGCGTACTCTTCTTGCCAGTCTGCGTTGTCTTCTTCAGGGAGTTTTTTCTTTTTCTCGAACTTCTTTATGAGCTCCGCGTTATGCGCTTTCAGTTGTTCTTGCTCTGCGCGTAGGCTTTCGATTATTTTAGTGTCCTTGATCTTTCTCTGCTCTTCTTTTTCGCATGCCCACCAGGCTACCAGTTCTAATCTCTTGATAGCGTTTTTAATGTCACCCGACGTTGTCGGGTGCAGGCGTCGTAACTCTGCAAGCACGCCTGCAGCTTTATCAAGTTTCTCGAGTGCTTCGTCGACATTTGCCGGAACGTCATTTGTCTGCACTGATGATCCTTTATTCTTCTTTGTCACTCTGTTCTCCTTGATTAGTTCAAGTATGTGCGCAGGGGTTCCGCGGGTCGCCTGTGCGCCCTCCGGCGAACCCTCTGCCATTATTTTCTTGGCTCCAGAAGTTGTTGCGCAACTTTGTTCGCGCTCCGTAGACACGCAAGCCATACTAGATGGCGGAGCACCTTGATTTCCATCCTTGCTATCCTCATGGAGCTTCTCGTGAGCTTGCACCGTGGGAGACTCTGACCTAGAACCTCCCTCCGCTGCGCTCGCTCCTGCGCTGTCTGCCTGCACATCATCGCTCCTAGGGTTATTATGCCCTGCGCGGCACTCCTTCTCTACAGGGGACCTTTGTAGCCCCGCCCCCTTAAAGGGGTCCATCTCCTCTTTCCTTCTCTCTCCTTTCCTTTCCCTTTTTCCCGACGTTCACTTTAATCACTCAAGCACCCATCTGTGTATGAGACTGATCAAAAAGTTCCAGTATTTCCAGTAAAGTATGTGTGCGTGGTCGGTGTGAGATTATAAAATAGTAATTTGGTTATGAAAAAACGTAATAAACGTTAAAATGCACCCAGTAGATAATTAAGAACTTATGCTTTATAATCGCCCATAGAGTCCTGTATATATATATATATATATATATATTTATATATATATATATATATATATATATATATATTATATATATATATATATACATATATATACATATATATTTATATAAGGTAAATGTATCGTGTTAAGTTGTAGCTACAGAGAAGATGTATGCATATTTATTTGTCTTATGTAAGTAGATCGGGGAGCAGCAACATTCGGCAAGTGCCGAAACAACGGCGACAGGTGAACGAAAATGTTTTAGTATGGAAGTATGTGTGTGCAAAAACGAGCGTCGCGAGAGGGCGTTACGGTGGCCCCCTCTCCCCAGACCAATCGGAAACTGCCTACAGCGCACCAGCACGAAGGACTGGAAGACGAGCAAGTGATTAACCATCTTCTCACAGCACAGGACGCAACTGCCGTGATTGCGTTTTCAAGCCAAGCGATGGTCACGCTTGTCTGTAACTTCCACACGAGTAGTAACTATCACAGTAGTGCCATACCCAAAATAACATCCCGGCCACAGTAACGATTCCGAGACACAACATATCTCCTTGGCTAGCACACTATGCAACAACAACGATAATGATTATCGTAGAAGCCATCACCTATTCTCTGTAGCAACCGCCACAACCACAGAAACTGCTGTAGCAACAGCGACAACACTGACAGCAGCAACACGATGGAGAGTCACGACAGAAACAAGGATAGTGATAACACAACGATCATATTAGATGTGTATACTAACACAACGAAGCGGAACAGATAATATAGCAAAGTGAAAATCGAGTAATTGGCAGCGGATTATCGAATTTCATCTAGCTTGCCTGTGCGTCACGTTATCCAGGCTGCTAATGTCTACAAGTGTCACTTCTGTCAGAGAAGTAGACACCAACGCCAGTGAAGCCTTGCCGATTTTTGGATAGATAGAAACTGTTAAAATCGTGCAGCAGTGAAGATCTAACCTGTGATTGAACTACCACAGTGTTGAAGGTGGCTTGCCTGCTGGGCAGTTGACCTGTAGCTAGTCTTCTTGCCACCTCGGCCAACCGACTACAATCGATGAAGACGCTGAGAACTTTTGAGAGGTATGAGACAAATTATGAACTACGAGCATATTTCTGTTCTTTGCATTTTACAGAAATTAACACAAATGTTATCAACTGGGAAAAATGTAGTCTTGACTTCTTCCTTCTTTACAATTAAAGGTTTTACTAGACAAACTGTCTTCGTCTTTTACCTTCTTAAATTTCCCTCTTCTATTAGGATGGATAAACATTTTCGTATAAAACTATTATTATTATTATTATTATTATTATTATTATTATTATTATTATTATTATTATTATTATTATTATTATTATTATTATTTTTTTTTTTTTTTATTATTATCATTATTTATTAATATTGTTTAAATGTTACAATTGTGAGGTGTGAACGTGTACTCCTTGTCTTCTTCTAACTCCTAAATATTATTCCATGGAACCGACAATACAGCCGGCGTTTCCTCGGCACACAGCAAGCGACAGCAGTTGCCGTAGAAACTCGCCTTCGCGCCGATTCCCTGTGAGATCTGTAATCCGTTGGCCCAGCTCACTGATGAATCTCTTGGTTCCCTTGCTTACCGGGCCCATTGTTTCCATCGATATTGGCACTACGATATAACTTGTCTCCAGTTCTTGGTACTTGCGTTTTTTCCCATTATCTGCGCGCTCGGCAACCCATCCCGCTTCTAGTGAACTGTGGCGTATATACGAGGGAGCCACTGTACAGGAAACTGTAGCATCCCATACCAAGCATCTGCCGTTAGCCCATAGCGGGATTGTTACACCGTCTGGTCTTTTGTCGTCATGAAGTCCTAATCTGGGCTCGAGCGTGCTTGGTATACCAGCTTTGCGTAAGGCTCTTCTTATAATTGCATTGATTTCAGCGTGTCTAGAAACTCTACCATGGCTTTTGATGCAGCTAAGAGGGTGAAGTCCATCCTCAGTTACTGTGGTACCACATGCGCGGCAACTGTAGGGGTTGCAAACCGGGGCACCTATTCGAAGAGCTGTTACCATGCGGAATGAGGTGTTGTCCAGCATGGTACCCAGCTGCGGGGAAGGGAGACACTTTAGAAAGCCTCCACTAAATGTGTCCCGTGCTGCCAGAAAGACAGCTTTTTCCACTGGAGATTGGAGGTTGTCTAACAGCTCTCTAGCTGCAGCGCTGCATCTGTAGGAGTCCAATGTATGCTGTGTTGGACGTTCTTGCCAGGGGCCTGGTCCAATTGTTTGTCTAGCTATTAGCTCTGCAGCGTCTTTGGCTCCTGTGATTCCTTGGCGGATGTCTGGTTCGACCAACGTTTTTGCGAGTTTACCAAATTCCAATAGAGACGCGGCATAGCACATGGGAGCCAGCTCCGCCGCTGATCTAATACCAAGTCCTCCTTCGGCAATTGGAAGGGTTGCTCTTTTCCAAGTGTCATCATGCAGGTCGACGTTTAATACTTCACCTAAAATGCTTCTTGCGGTATCGTCGTAAGCTTGAAGATCTTCGTGGCATTTAATAGCTGGTGAAGTGCGCAGAGTATAGTTAAGCTTCGGCGAGCCCAAGCTGTATCTCCAGATGCACAGAGCTGCTTGCGAATGCATCGCCGTTAAGCGAGAGCGAATTTGCTTCAGTCCAGTGCACTTCTCTTTAAGGGTCTTTGAAATCGATCGTAAGCTTATTGGGGCTCCCAGAAGCTCCAGCTCGTCTAAGTCAACGCGCCTAGATTCTGGCAAGACATTCGAAATCGCCCTAAAAATTTCATCCTGTTCTTGGGCATTACCTCCCAATGTAATGACTTCACACTTAGAGGCATTGAGGCTAAGGCCTCCCTCTTCTGCAAAATTCAGTACGTTGATAATATCACCCCCAACCAGATCAAGTGGGCCTCCAATCGTTGCGTCATCTAGGTACCAAACGTTAAGAGGGCTCTTCATGCGTGCCACTAAACTGGATACCCCGAGGCTGAATAAAGCAGGTCCAAGCGGATCGCCTTGTTGCACTCCACTAGATGATAATAGTGGTGCTTTTTCATCCCAGGACAGCAGAGTCGGTTCCTTGTAGCTTTGCCAAGCTAGCGGCAAAAGTTGCGGCACTTTGAGTCTTACCTCATCAAGCACTACATCGCGTCGTATAGTGTTGAAGGCATTACGAAAATCCAATTTAACTAGGACCCGCACTGGACCTTCTGCTTCAACAAATGCTCGTACTGCGTGGACTGCCGCTTCTGCACCGCCTTTCACTGCAACGCCTATCTGACTTGGTGAAATTGCTGTCACAATTGTTGTCCTTGTAATGGCAATGGCTACTTTAGCGACAAGCCTCCTGATTGTAAGGCCGCATGCTATAGGTCTAATAGAGCCGTCTTTTTTCTTTAGCGCTGTCAGATTGGCCCCGTAGAAGATGGGAATGCAGCAATGTGGCAAATTACCACCCAAGGCTGAACTAGCAAGAGAACGAAGTTCTTTCACCAGCCTCCCAGATGACGGTACTGTGCTATCGAGCATATCGAGCAGATGCCGAGGACGTAAACCGTCTAATCCTGGGCCTGATGCTAGGGAAAAATACCGGGCGGCGTCAGTAATACATTTTTCTGGTACGAGGCATGCTTGCGCTGGTACTGGTGCTTGAAAATTGTTTAAGCGCTCTCTGACTGAATCCGTAGGACGAGGATGCTTGTCTCTCAATTCCTGCTCTGTGTGGCTGTTGAGTGGCGCGAATGAGTCGGTTGAAAGAAGGCTACGTGCGGCAGATTTTACATCACCTTCTGCTAATTTGCGCTCTGCTGTAGCGGCTCTGTCACGATCAGTGTACTGTTTTTCTGAGTTTTTGGGGGTGCTGCGTGATTGTTCGGCAAGAAGATTTTCTAGTCGTTTCCACTGCGCATCCACGAGATTTTTTCTAATTATTTGACAAAGTGTGGTATCTTTGGCTTTTCGCTCCGGGATGCGCAACATTAGAGTCGGCAACGTTACAAGCCTGACCCAAGACGCGTTGTCTTGCTTTGAGTTAAAATTAGCCAAAGCCTCTGTGTATGCTGCGCAACAAACTTCTCTGACCCCTCTGGGTATAATCCTAATTAGTTTAGCGTCTTTTCGCGCCCGAGCCAAGAGTGTTACTAAGGTCTGTGGGTCTGGGTCATATGTTGTCACGATGTTACCAACCTGGTTTTCAGAGTTATTTAACGGGGGTACGGTCGGTAATGGTTGGGGGTTAGTTCTATGGAGGCGAGTCTTATGCATGCGCAAGCCTCGTATTGATTGTATAGATTTCCCGCAGACATCACAAATGTATGGTTGTTGGGATCGTGGTTGAGATTGAAGGGGGTTTTCTTGGAGAAGTGGTTGTGTGCTCATTGTTTGTTTGTAGATGTTGTACTACTTCCGCTGCCCAGTTCAGTCGCAAGCGGTAGAGAGGGCTCAGCGGTGCCGTCAATAACGGATATCAAAAGGACTCTTCCTTGTTCCGACTCCAAAAATTCGAGAACTTTGGCTATTGATGGATTTTCGTTTAGCCATGATGAGAGCAGATTCTTGAAGATCTTCCAAATTTTCATAATGCATAATTTATTATTATTATTATTATTATTATTATTATTATTATTATTATTATTATTATTATTATTATTATTATTATTATTATTATTATTATTATTATTATTATTATTATTATTATTATTATTATTATTATTATTATTATTATTTATTTAATATGCCTTAGAGCAATGGGAGGTGGTGCACGAAACCGTTGCATCCCAAGCAAGGGACTTCCCATGAGACCATAATGCAATGGTCACCCCATCAGGTCTTTCTTCGACAGCGGGCACTAAACCTCTCGGTTCAAGTGTAGATGGTATACCGGCTTTCCTAAGAGACCTTATAATGACCTTGTTTAGTTCAGCATGTCTGGAGGATCTACCGGCACTCTTCGGGCAACTCAATGGGTGTAGGCCACTGGAATCTACCGTCTCTCCACACAGTTTGCACTGAAACGGCTCGCAGACGGGGGCGCCGATTCTAAGTGCTGACATCATGCGGAAATGGTTATTATTATTATTATTATTATTATTATTATTATTATTATTATTATTATATTATTATTATTATTATTATTATTATTATTATTATTATTATTATTATGTATTTTCCTACAATTGCGGGACTCAAACGTGTACCCACCTACGCTCACCGCCACTCATCAATCCAAAGGGCCGATGATAGCGATCTCAGCATGTTCAGCAACCCACCCTGACTTGGTGGCGCTGTGCATCAAATATGACAGGGCCACTGCACATGATACTGTAGCATCCCATACTAGGCATTTGCCTTTGGACCATGGCGGGACGGTGACGCCGTCAGGCCTTTTGTCATCTTTAAGGGCCAACCTTGGTGCTTAGTATGCCGGCTCTACGAAGAACCTCTTTTAGGATCACATTGATTTCCGCGTGTCTTGTAGTCCTACCAGAGCATGGTGCCCAGCTGCGGTAAAGGAAGTGCTCTTAGAAAGCCTATAGTAGCTTTGGTTTAAATATTGTTTTAGTACTATACTCCTTCCTTTTCCTCTTATACATACGAGCAATACGGGCTGTAGTTACTTATTTATCAAAAGTGTACAATAATGCATTATAATAAATCAGGTAAAAGACTAAATCTTATTGTTGATGGTTAAATAAATATTTGGACAGTTGCTAGCTGGTCGTATACATTTCAGTTGATTCTGTACAGTATATATTTCTAACTAGTTTTTATCTTAGGAAACTACATAGCATTCACTCATTTCAGCTCTAGTGTGCCCTATTGTTTTAAAGGAATTAATTTCTTTGACAGACGATTGATATGATGTGATCTTGAACTGCGAACATGAACTTGGGTACGTTACGCTGACAATTAAAAAATTTCGTATGATTTTTTCATCGAAGTGTCACACCTCGCGCCTGCTGCCTTTACAAAAACGCCTTAAAAACTTAGTAACCTCATGAAAGAAGAAAAACAACGAGCGTATTGCTCAAACACAAAATGGGGTTCTAAACATAAGGCATCAACTAGTATGAGTTCTCGACGACGTGTCTGTAAATGAAAAAGAGACGAAGAAGAAGACAATAAACGACTGATAAGGACTCGTCTGGTGATTGTCTCACTTGGTAGAACCCCAATCCGAAACTAAACAGCCCCATATTTAAATAAAAAGAGCTTAAATGGCATATAATTATATGTTTTTTTAATAAGAAAATAATATGTATGTATGCATATATAGAGGCAGCTAGACTCGCCATTTCAGTTTCTGGTTTCGGAATCAAACGGTGTGAGCGTGTTCCTGCAGGTCTGTGGAAAACATCTTAGGTTACTTTGTAGCGGTGGTGGGTTTAGGCGAGGCCAACGCACCGTTCAAAACTGGGCATGGCCACTATGATTAACAGACCAATAACCGCAAGTTCGAGCCCTGGCCCTGCTGGTTGGTTAGGTTGGATGTGGTTGCCACTGTCCTGCTGCTACCGAGAAAGCTTATATAAATCCAGTCCACGAGAACGCGATGTCGATTGATGTATTTAGACGCTATTATGCCACAGGCATTCTAGTCCATTACAAGCGTGTATACGGTGGCTGTAAGAGCGTTAAAAAAGTAGTAGTAATACTAGCCTGGAATCAAACAACTTTGTGTTGCCAGGTAGGTGTCCTGACCTGCAGCGCAGAGCTAAACCTTGCAATTGTGAACTTTAGAGGTAAAATCGTGTAGTGAAGTCACACTGGCGCCGGCAGCTTTATAACGGTCGGACATCGAGCTCGTTTGGCGCCAGAGGCCTGAACAAAGCTACGGTATTACAAAACTAAAATTTTACTCATTAGGCTATAAGGGGGTGTGAAATAGTGTCCGAAGCGGTATAGTAGCAGTGTCTGATGTAACATACAGATATATAGCATGAGTCGACTCACACAGTGAATGATATAGTATTGCAGCTTAAAAAGTTGTAGCAGCACAGCTTCATAAACTGGAAGAAGGTCCGCAGTGGCCAATTAGAAGGAACAACAAAGGGGGAAACGGGAGATAAACGGAAAGGAAAATATAATAGGGCCAAGATTGGGGGCGCAAACCTCTCTCACGCGATACTGACGAACGGTCGACATTTTTTAAGGGAGTCACCTATGGTTCACCGGAAAGGGAGAAAACAAACAGGACAATAAAAAATATAGGGGACGTTATGAGAAACAACTTTGGGCCGCCGTTCTGACGTTGAAGCAACGAATAGGTGATTTTAAAAAAGTAATCGAGGCACACGCTCTTACGAAAAATTAGACAAAATAAAAGATCAAAAAGCTCCCTAAGCTACTGAATAGGCTTGTAGCGCCAGTAGATAATAGACGAAGAGCCACGCGCGTCGCGTGGAAGTTATAACGAAAGTAATATCCAAACCCTCGAAAAAGAAATCGGGCGTCTGACAACACAAAAAGACAGAACTATAGGAGAAGATGAACAAACTCAAGACGGATGGAAGAAGGCAGCCTAGAAATGAAGGGTATAACAAGACATCGAAATAGGAGTGCTGTGTTCCCGGTATCTAACCATTGAAGGAGACAGAATAGTAGCAAATCGAGAAAGAAATCAAAGAAGCAAAACACTCGATCGACAGACAGAGTTATCGAAAAGAGAGTGGCCGGACAGGGTGATCAAACACATCCGGTTGACCCAAGCAAACCCCGTCTTTCCGAGAGGTACCTGCGTCATGGTACTCTGTAAAGGGTGTGACTCAGTCAATGTTCCACTGGGCAAGCTTGCGTCGCCATTTCCTTCAGTCTTGGTGGAGAATGGAATGGATATTGAGAAAGCCAATGTGTTTAAAAATAGTGAGGACATGAAGTTCATTGACGATTCAAGCGAGACGTCATCGGGAAGGTCATCGAGCTTGGATGTAGGTAAAGCACGATTGGTGCACGTCACGGAAGAAAGGCGAACAAAATCACTTTGAAGAGCTCTAGATTTCCACAGTGGAAACCTGAAGATGTGCACGAGGTTCTCTGATAACGTTCAACCGGAAGTCAGGAGGACCAGGCAAGTTCAAGGCACGCTAAGGGTTAACACAGAAGACGGTATAACCTTTGCAGATAATCTCCAGGGACTTAGAGCCAATATTAGGCTAAAAGACGTCGAAGCAAGCGTGCGCGGGGTCACCTATGACTAGGAGGTGGACCTCACTCATCGTAAAAGGTTAATAGCATGATAGACCCATAGCGAAAATGCCAAGAGAGACAGGGACCCCTAAAATGGATTGGAAAAAGCACAAGAGGGAGACAGCGGGGGAGCGGTAAACAGAAGAAGAGAATGGGGAAAACGCACGAAGTGAAGGGCACGCCCGAGGACAGTTGTCGTAGGAAAATGTCCTAAATCTGTCTCGATGTTAAAGATTCTCCAGGATAACCTAACCGCTGGAAGCAACGGAAGCGTGGAAGGAGAAGACGTGCTTGTTCAACGCTGTTTTGACCCTCAAGATAGCTCCAAAGAGATCGCTTGGCGGGAGAGGTTCACACGGTAGCCTCGGGTGACTGGTCGAGACAGGAGCCGAGGAAGGTGGGAGGGGAAATGCAGCCAGGTCCTCAAAGTCTTGACGCACTCCTTCAGGACCGTGTATACCTTAGCGTAAGCCCTCTACCTGTGTGCGTGTAAATATGCAGAAATATAGGCGGAGATCTAGCTGAATTAAGGAGAATGGCAGGGACGCCTATCCCACGTTTTCGAAGATGTGGCAAAAGTTGCCATTCGATTTACCAGGTATATGGGTACAAACACTAGTCACACAGGCATCATGTACGTCATGTATTCCCGAAACCTTCTCGAACAAAAGACTCGCCGACGAGTGTCTGATTGTGCCGCAGTACTTTACGCATTACGAATGCGTAAAATACTGCCACACAATCAGACAAAAAAACGATATCCTTCTATGTGCTTCATTTATTTTACTATACATCCGCACTTACAAGCGGTCAGTGTAAAATTAGAGAGAAGTCTTTGTGATTCGAATATAGTGTTTTCACGTTTACCCCCAAAGCAGTTCTAACACGGGAGCTCATGAACATCGTCGAATAAGCGGTCGACCGAATATAGATAAGTGCACTTCCTTCAATTGCTCTACTACGACTACTACAAAGACTAACGACGCAGTCGTGATTGGACGCAGCGTAATGAGGCGTCGCAATTCTTGTTGCTCTTGCTACTTGTTGTTGTATAACAATTAGGCGTTTCAATAACAAAACGGTGAAGAGGGAGAATACATATTGCATGTATGCCATTAGCTACTACTGGCATTATAATAAGACGACGACACATGACCTCTTGGATACTGTAGAAGACTTGTCGATAGCGGGTACAGATGGTTCACGTCGTAATATTGTTAATGATGGTGAACGCTAACTGACGAATTAACTGACGAATTAAACATGAAGACGGATTCATTGCACTGGTCGTTGGTGAAGCTCGTGCTATTACTATGGGTGGTGCCGTCAACATATCGCGTCATGCTAATTTTTCTAAAACAACTTTTTTATCGTGCGCGAATTTCCTCTAAACTGTGCGGTCAATACTTTGTTGTACACACACCTACACACAGCCACACATATACACACATGCAGTTTTTAATTTAGACAAAAAAAACGATACATGCTAGAAGTAAACGCGCAATGTTCGTGTCAGTCAGGGCAATTGTCTTTCAGTATCTCGCTGATAAATTTGGTTTTATCGTACAACCAGTATACACAAATATATTAAATGAACAGAGCGACTGTTGCTACATACGCGTTTCTTTAGTCATATACTATAACCGCTGTTATAAATCTAGCTGCATCCACCACAGAGAGACAATTCAGTAAAATGTAGTTCAAAGCTGTCGTCAAACAGCTTCAAGCCCTTTTATAGAGTATCATTTTTGATATGGAGTAATATTATACTTCTCGCCCAATTGTTTTTATTAATTCAAATAAAAAATCCAGGAAAAATGTCACTTGCATGCTATTGATTTTTCAGGATTCTTTCTAATGATATAGTTGGCAAACAGGCTGAAATTCCACAAGTTTATGCGCTAGGCAGTGTTATTTAGCTATTATACAAAGCTAAGATTTATCTGTTTACATTTTATTATTTGCCTTAAAAAATCCATACCAGCGCTATTTCAATAACTGTAATTATAAATTTTGTGTTGAATCATCTGTAATTACGTTCTATAGTATAAATGCCTTATGGCCGAAAAAGCTCTCGATTTTAATCTTAAATCCTATTTTCAAACAGCATGAGTGAGCTACACTATGGAGAAACATGAAGATACAACATGTCAGTGATATAAACATGTACCCTGAGTTTATATTTAGTTAAATTTATCTATCTGCCGAATGCTTTCTATATCAATGGGAATTGCCGCTGCGTTTTTCTTCTCACTTCTCTTCTTCGTACACTCGTATATCTATATAGGCTTTTGTGGGGCGTCCCTCCACCTCAACTGCGACCTATAATCTTTGGGGCCAGGCTTTTTGCCTTACAGAAGAAAGACGGGTCAGTGAGGCCAATTGCGTGCTCTTCCACCCTGCGCAGGCTAGCCGCAAAGATTGCTTGTAATAGAACCAGAGATAGGATCCGCGAGGCGATTGGTCCCCACCAGCTTGACTTTGCGGCACAAGCCGGGGCCGAGGCCGCCGTGCATGCCGCCCGAGCCTTTATCGATTCACGCTCACTACCTGGATTTTAGGAATGCCTTCAACTCTGTAAGACGGGATCACTTGTTAAAGACGGTCGGGGCGCACTGCCCCCAGTTGGCACACCATGTCCATCAGGCGTAGCGTTACTCTTCTCACCTGGTTCTCCCGGATGATCTCATATATTCGGCCACGGGACTGCAACAGGGCGATCCTCTGGCTCCTCCATTGTTTTGTCTGAGTATCAAAGAGCTAGTTGACTCCCTTAACAGCCCACTAAACATTTGGTACCTTGATGATGGCGTACTGGGGGGAGACGCATCCATGGTTGCCGAAGATATTCGTCGCGTGTTTGAATTTCGCCAGATTTCGGGCTTGGAGCTGAATCCCGAGAAGTGCGAGATCTACGTTACGGGTGATAGTGCGCAAGCGCCTGACCTCCGTCCCCTCCAAGCTTTATTGCCGGGTTGTAAGATCACCCACGACTACGACTTGGAGCTTCTAGGAGTCCCCCTCCGACCGCAAGGGCTCCCAAGCGTTCTCAAAAAATGGCAAAACGTGTTAAAGGACATCGCTAACAACCTCACCCCGCTCGGCGCTCATCGCGCTCTCTTTTTACCTCGCTCGTCGTTTTCAGCCACTAGGTCAACCACCTTCTTCGAGAAGCTAATCTTACAGGGCAATTGGACGACCTTCGTCCATTGAACGAGTTAACGCTGAACACCCTCGAGTCCCTCCTCAATCTTTCGCTGGCACCTCCCGCTCGAAAGCAGGCGCAACTATCGATTTCCAAGGGAGGCCTGGGGATCCCGGATCCACTTATCTCGGCTGGCCCAGCGATAGTCGTCTCTCTTATTCGATCTGAGAACAAGGTCATTGCACTTCTAGACAAAGCCGGCGCTGTTTAGTACAAGGACCTCACAAGACGCCTTCAAGAGGAGTTAAAGACAATTTGCAGTGGTGCCCCGGATAATCCTCGGAGCCAACACGACGAAAAAGTATATTGCGGCTTACTCGCGGACGTTGACGACGCCGCAAAGGCTCGTCTTCGGGCGGTCGCCGCTAAGGGATCCGGGGCCTGGCTGCATGCGCTTCCAAGCGCACCACTGGGCACCCTTTTGGACGACGAAACTACCCGAATCGGGGCAGGACTTCGGCTCGGCTGTGATCTTGTAACTCCTCACCAATGCAAGTGTGGTCAACCTGTTGACAAGTTAGCCAGACATGCTAGTATTAACGACACTTTTAGCCAAGCGCTCCGATCTAGCGGATTTCCCTGCATTCTAGAGCCCCAGGGTCTTTCCGCCGACGACGGCAAACGCCCGGACGGGATGACTCTAACCTCCTTCAGCCGGGGCAGGATGCTTGTCTGGGACGCCACAGTTACCGACTCATTAGCACCTTTAATGGTCGGTGGCGGGGCGGCATCAGCAGGTTACGCTGGTAATCTAGCCGAGACAAGGAAGCTCGCAAAATATGCTTCACTAGGGTACCCACATGAATTTCAACCGCTAGCGTTTGAGACCTTGGGCGGCCCAGGCAACCTCACCCGCAAACTCCTCCACAGATTCGGCGAGCAGCTAAACCTCGCAACCGGAGACAAGAGAATTGCGGCTTTCTTGAGACAGCGCCTCGACCTCGACGTCCAACGCGGGAACGCGGCGTCTGTCCGCGGCACGCTGCTGAAGTGGTCCCAACCCACTCTATACGAGATAGAGTAATATTCCCAGTGCACACGTTCTCAGGAGACAATTGTCGTTCCATCTGTATTCTTAATAAATGAAAAACAATATATATTATTGCGTGACGGTTAGGTTCACATTACAAGCGTTACGGAATTTAAGTCGTTTGGAACATATGCATTCCACTTGCATTGAATCATTTTTCAATTGCTCATGATTTACTGATCAAACTAAGTTCCGTTAAACGGCACATAACTTATTAGACAATAGTCATTCGAATTTTGCGTTAAACCTTTATTAGGATAGGTGTGGTGTGTGCCATTTTTTGTTTCTAAAAACATCCTGATAATTAAGGCATTGTGTAAAAAGCTGCGCAAGTGCTTCCGATAAAAATCCTTTTGGTGTCTAGATGATCGTTGCAGGTACATTCGTTTGATAACCGCCCATATTCTTGAGGCGGTTTGCCTGTCTGATAAAATCGTATCTTTTCTAGTAATTGTTTATTTGAAACGATCAAGTCACAGTAGTAATTGTATGTACAGTATCTGTCTAATTTAACCTCGATAAAATTAAAATTTATTTTTCGTGTATTACAATATGTATGTGGGGCACATATACGTATCTTTTTATTGATAACCAAAAATCTGTGCAGTGCTGGCCGATAAACTTGATGTTTTTGTGCGATTTTATAAAACTGCTTTGCTTATACCGCTTTGGCACTATTTGGTATTATATTGTCGTAAACTTCCCATCGAGTACTTTTGATATTGTCTTCTAATCCTTAGTTATCTCTCTTAAACTTACTTTAGCTTCGCATGTTTGGTATGGCCGCATAAGTTGTTTCTGTAATTACACGGTTGGTAAGGCATCACAACTTTATTTACCTCAGTGACTGAAAGCGTGAACGTAATAATGCATCTCCACGTGTAGTAACCATACATACCGCTGAGAGTCATGGGTCATGCTTCCACAAAGGCTGTTGGAGAAACCCCATATCTCAACATGTCGTGTGCACTGAGACGATTCCAAGTGCTATCTAGACTATACTCGAAGCGACACAAAGTTAAATGCATTGCTGTTAGATGATTATGAAATGTGTTACGTGAATATTATCTTTCAGATATATTAACCAAGATTTTTACATTTGTACATTATATATATGAAATAGGAAATGATGATTGCTGTTGCAGTCGTCATATTATTTGGGCCATCAACAACAGCAACAAACAACAACAAGACTTGTTTCCCGGGAGAAGCTGAGGGTCACATCTAAAGGTCACATCGTGCGCAGCAGCCATGAGTTTCCGCAGTGAGTCGTGCATTCGGTGAAGCCTCGTTTCGTCATAGTATGCTGTGTGTGATCTGCACGAATCGTTAATGGAAACACTATATTACTTGAATAAATGAGCTATTACTGCTGTTACTGTCACAGCGTACCGCATATATAACTACACAATGCGACAACAGGTGGCAACAAGCCCGAGTGCCTGTTGGGGCCGATACGATCTTAAACTTTTGCGGCGCAATTTTTTCGTCTTCATCATGCACTTGTTAGGCTGACATTTCACCCTTAGCGAGTAAAGAGAGAGAACAAGGAGAGAGAGCGAAAGTTAGAGGGGGCGAGAGAGGCAGAGAGAGAAGCCCCCTTCGCCGCTGCTGGCTGACCCGCCTGATTGGCCATTGCTTGCTGGCAGTTCTGTAGTGGCTACCGTAGTGCGTAGTAGTAAGTAAATCGTGTAGAACAAGAAGGAGAAGGAGGAGGAAGAGTAGGTGGTAGAGCAGAAGCTCGGTGCGCGCCGTTGCTCCGATAGATGAGTAGTTGAGGGGTGAACGGCTATGCGGGCAGGTGGCCGAGAGGGCGGACTGGCGCAAGCAAGCGCGTCGGGGATTATCTTGACGACGTCCAGCGACCCAGCAAGCGACCAACAACGACGGCAGCAGATCGACAGCAAAACAACAGTTCGGCATGGCTGGCTGCAGCCAACAGCACTGCGATTTGCTTCGATGATGTCGCATGATGATGATGATGATACCCTAGATCCGTATTGTTGGCCGTTGCTGATCGTTTTCCCGTTTTCGATTTTGATTGCCGTTCTTCGAGTTGGAACATCTGGGTCGCATATATATATATATATATATATATATATTAATTGAAACCTGCAACTCTTGAGGAAGTGCTCACTTGTTTTTGAAATTATATTCAAATTACAAGTAAAATAAATTACAAATAACCAAAAGGTGATGTAATAATATCTATTTTTATAGAGTTGTTTTTATTTGCTTAAACATAAGAGCTAGCAATTGTCACCTTATAAACGTATAATTGGATCAAATAAATGAAAACGTCACATATCCTCCAGGTTTGGGGGAGATAAGCTTGTGTGTCTTTGGACTAGGTCTTCCCAGTGTCTCAAATGCCAGCGGGCGGAAGTCGTGGGGGTAAGTAATATTTTCTGCATTTATTGGCCTCCGCCAACATAGATGCCTGACCAACATGTTCCGTTCCCGCACTGACCATTGAAAGGGTAAAAGAGTCAAAAACAGTTGAATCCCATTCCACCATGCGACTCATCTCAAAGGACGTAAGTGTCAGTCCACCCGGTCTCTTTCCATCATCCCTACACAGGTCAGGAGGCTCGAGAATGCAAGGAAAACCGGCAAATCTTAAGGCTCAGCTAAATGTCCCGTTAAATGCAGCTGGTCCCGACGACCTGAGCTCAAGGCACAAAAGAGGCCACGATGTGCCTGTGACCTCACTTGATAGTCATATGCGAGTCATATTGATGGGGAATACAGGAGCTGTTCCTAAACGTAGCCCCGCGTTAATCCGAACCGTATCGTCGTCTAGTAGAGTGCCTAAATGAGTACTAGGAAGAGCCTGTAATCAGGCACCGGCGTCTTTTGTGGAGCCCGTAGCCCGGCCTTGTTAATCTTACTTGGTCGACCAGCCTTTCTGGGAAAGGGTGTCACTGGGTATGACACCACACAGGAAGACTAATCTCTCGGATAAGGCTGCTAAAGTTCGACTGTAAACCTCTTCCCCTGTGCCGTCCAACACCCGCGTGGTCTTTTCCAACGCCAAGAGGAGACTATGGCAGATACAGCCAACGCGACAGCATCTCAGTCCACCTATGGATATGGGAATATGGAGAGCCTGCAAGCCTGAAAGCGGCGGGTGAGAGGCGTACGTTAATGAGCACCTCCAGTGTCTTCAAGGTTTACTTGTTGAAGGTTCGAAGATCCTCAGACAAGTAGAAACAATTGGATGGTAATGCGCCATTTCATTGTATTGAGACATCTGTGCTCCGTGTTTTTGTCCTCCGATCATGGCCGACTACAGTTCACCCCGGCTTCGCCTAGTCTAATTCGGTAACCATGAAAACCATTTTAATTAATTATGATTTTTTTCATATGCTTTGCTGTTTGATACGTGGATTAGCTTCGACAGTTTCAGGAGGCGCAACAACCTCGCCAGCCAGCCTGCCAAACCAATGCCGGTTGAGTTAGCGGTCCCCTGCGAAACAGGCAGGGAGAAACCAACGAGGTGTTCGTCGTTTCATTCGTATTTTTTGACTCGCGTTCTTTATTTTTCTGTTTCGTTTTCTGCCTACGTTTCTATTCAATGCCGTTTCTGTTTCTGCCTTGGAATGAATGAGTGAATGGGCGGGGAACTGAGCCAATGAATGGAGGATTGCATGAGGAAAATTCGACACAGGGCGTTGGCCGTATCGTCTTCATCGCTGCCAACCCGAAACATGCGATGTTCGACAGTGAAAAATAGTTATTTTGTTGCTGTTGAATGAGCCGTCTTTTCTGGTCTTTGTCGTTGTTGTTTTTATTGCTCTTGCTTTTTCTCCTCTTTCTTGTTACTGCTATTGTACCTGTTCTTACGTAGTTGAGGTTTGTAGGATTGTTGTTGTGATTAATAATGTTCCACCTTCTTCTTCAGCGTCGATCGAAGTGATAGATGATTCTCGATTTTACTGAACTGCGAATGGATGAAGACAATGACTGTAGCGACCAGTGGGGCATTGACGGTGCTACTTGTGCTAGTGGCAAGGTGTTGTTGTTGCTGTTGCTACTGCTGTTGTCGTTGTTGCTGTTTTTTTTTTTGTTGTAGTTGCTGCGGTGATCTACTACTATGTCGTTCTTGTTAATTTGTCTGTTTAATAGGTGAACAAGTGCTGCCGCAGCAAAACATAATAACGACAAAGACCTTACTAACTACACTGCTGTTTGTACCATAGTACAACTTTAACACGTATTATAGCTGCCTTTGAACAATATCATACGTAGCATGCTGCTACCCATAATATTGGGCCACTATTACCATTTCGAATTATACCGAAATTCATCTTCAGACTGCCTCTACTCTACAACTAGTAATCAAAAATGATATTTTTCAAACTGCGATGAACACTATTAACGATACTACTACAATTTCGATCCTTCATCACTTCAGGCACTACTACGGCTACGAAGGTTAACATTAGAGCTTTGCAAATTTGCTGACAGACAGCAGATATATTTTACGCAGATGTTGTATGCGTCGTCTGATGCGGTGGTGCAGGGTACGTTGAACTGACTACCTGTAATTAGCAGCGACTTGTGTCAGCCTGCCTGGGCGTTAATTAGCAGGCACTGAAGACCGTGCTGGCCATTAACAAACAACAACAACAACAGCGACAACAATGCTGCTCTGTTTGTTGGCGTAACGGGGGTGTTGCCGCAAAAAAAGCAAAATCAATATTTCGATTTCGACGTAATTTCTATTGAATTTTTCACCCAAACAACCACGATGACGTTATCCGCAAGTGGGCTCGATTTTTAACTCACTTTTCGCTACGAGATAAAAATTTAAAACGCTCGCCATATCGCAACATGCATGTATACTATATATTGCAACCGGCTTGTAATGGTGTGTTGTCTGTATAATAATAATAATAATAATAATAATATTAATAATAAAGATTGCTCTACTTGCCTAAGTTGATGGCTGACCAATCATATCGGAAATTCAACCCACACAACGATGACTTCTTTCTCTCTCTCTCTCTCTCTCTCTCTCTCTCTATATATATATATATATATATATATATATATATATATGGGAAGTACTCTCCTTTACTCTTAAGTACCTATCCAGCATGGGGTATTTATTGTTTATCATGTTCTGATTCGTCTCCAGTAGCGTGAGACGTGACGCTGGGGGTGCGTGTGCATTTGTGCAATATATAAAACAGTGCGAATAACAACAACAACCAGATCTGCAACAGCAGAAGACAATGAGCTAGTCGCTGCCGCTGCCGCCATCATCATCATCATCATCATAGTCATCAGCATTGGCATGACCAGCAAGGTGTAACATAGCGACTGACCGCCAGTTTGAAAAAGCACCAACAGCAGCTATCCCAGTAACAACAACAACACCCAGCCAACCAACCACTGTCGCTACTACCGATACGCATGTTTGATCCCTCCTAGTTTTCGTTGGTGAGTCGGACGATCGTTGATCGCAGCATGCTACTTCGTGCTCTGCCTATTCCAGTAGCTGGCGTGGCAGCGCGCCTTGTCGTCCATCGCCTGACTGTGTCTTCTCGCCGACAAGCAACACAAAACACAATCATGCTGCGGGTAGTGCCAGTTGTAGGGGTCCACAATAAATGAGGTGGAAGTTGCGCTGCAACCGTACTGATCTCGCCGCGGTTGGGGAGGGTGGGGAGCGGGGGGGGGGGGGGTGATCCTGTGGGTTCTTCGAGTGAATAGGGCCTCATTCAGAGGCGGCGACAGCAACTGCATCTGAAGGGCTGTCTGTGCCGGCAGAAGTGGCGCGCATCTTCTGTACACTTGTCAGTCGGTCGGCCGTTTGTCTATACGCCTTAACCACGTACTACAGTCAAAGCGATGGTCAAAAACCTGTATCTCCCTCTCTCTTCGGACAAGATTGACATATATATATATATATATATATATATATATATATATATATATATATATATATATATATATATATATAATATTATTATTAGGTAAAATAAGATATATAACATATACATAAATATGTTGTCCTTAAGCTCGGCATAACAGAAACACTACTTCGACCGCTCAGCGCGCTCACTAGGGACTAGTCTCAAACTTTGTGTACAAACTAGTCCGATGTACACTTTAACGGAGGTATAAGGTACAAGGATCTCTGGGCAAAAGTTAGGACATCACGTTTTTCCTCGACCACACCATGCAAAAGAGATGCAAAGTTCCTGCTGCCCGTGCTGCCTAAAACGAAAACATGAATTTGCAAAACATGCGAGTTTATTTATTTATCAATTTACTCTCCTCCTATTTCAATGACATCTTGCCAAAGAATAACCAGTTTTTTAATCCCTCTTTGGTAAACGTATTGTTTTCTGAAGTGCAAAGACTATTTTGGACGTCCTCGAAAAATTTGATATTTTTCAAATTGCAAAGAGGGACGACGCAATTTGGTTTATCGTCCCGGTTAAAATCCCCAGCACGGAATTCGGCAAACCCTTTTTGAAAGGTCCGTTCGTTGATTGAGTCGCCTTTGAAGATAGGGGATTTCTCCCTAAATTTCTCCTATACATGGTGGAGATGTTTTAACAAGCTGCAGCAGCATTATAATATTTTCAGAACTCATACAGCAAAACACTCGGAATTTTCACTTTTACATTCGTAGTTCTTCCGCCTTCTCAGAAAGCAACTAAGCGCTTGACGCCAAAGCGGAGTTTACCGGTTGTATCACCCTTTGCCATGCCGATGATGGGAACATTCAAAACGGCAAGCATTTATGCTGCGTCAACATAATCAATTATTTCAAAATATCCGGCAAATGTTGTAAATAAGCTTATTGACATAAACGTAAATAACTTGCAGTACGTTAATTATTAATGCAAAAAAATCTCTTGCACGATGGTTCTTTTGCCTTAACTGCTAATATGTGCATTTTTAGATGCATAAACGTGCCTGAAGTCACGTGTGTCAATTTACCGGATGCGGTTATACCTGCCTCTCAAAGTCTTGTTATATAAACATAACAAGATAAAAAATCCTATCTATTCACATTCTATAAGTTGACGTATGGAAGATATATCACCTTGCTCGAAGAGTAAGTCTATACTAGAAGCAACGTCAGTCGCCACGTTTTAACGGCACCTGAACCGCAGGCGCCACAGGAACGTGTCTTGGACGCCTCCCACTTATTTTCTTGTTACAAAATGCCAAATGGGTATTCCAGCCAGGAGCGTAACTTGTGATATTGGCAGAGACGCGACATATATCATTGCGAACATCAGGGGTCGTCATAATGAAGCTGCGCAAAATAGTATTAACAAGGCGCAATGGTGATTAATGCATGTAGTTTGTGTTTATTTATAGTCGAATATACCTTAGGAAGCTAAATATTCTATACAATGTTTAGATGATATATCCGTTTATTACACCGCAATTTTCAGTGATTTTTTTAATATATATTCCTAGTTCAAAGAAAGAGACATACGTTCTAATTGGCGACATCTTTTTGTATCTGTCATGTGTCTGGATGATGTTGCGACGCGCCTGCCCCACAACAGTGGTGATGTTTGCGCTTCTCGCAGCGGGTGGTCGCCGGCCGAACGTGACAGGTGAAGCCAATCCAAGCTACGGTTCGATCTACCGCGCTGTCTGCACCCCGGTTTCCCCGTTTGGTTGACTAATTAGCTGGCCAACGGACTCATAGGCCACTACATGTCACCCGGTCTCCTCCATTATGGACTCGCCCGACTCGATGGCCGCCCTCGGCCCACCGGACGCGGCGAGCGGAGATGGTTATGGTGGTGGTGGTGGCGGCGGCGGCGACGGGGGGCCTGCGCTCATCGTAGAGTCGGCAGCAGCGACCTTCAACGACCTTCCCGATGACCTCTACCGGCTGGCCGAGTTCCGGTTCGGCTTCCGGACCGTACGTGCCTCAGTCAACATTGCCGCCGCTCTTCTGTCGGTGGCAGTACTCGTCGCGAGTCGCTGGCTGTATCGGCCCGCCAGCCCGCTGTCCATCCTGAACCTGCACGTGCTCTTCGTCAACGTCGTCATCGCGGCCGTTCAGGTGCTGTTCTATGTCGAGACGCTGCTCATCGTCAAGTTCGGCTCGAGCGAGTTTCACTGTAGCGCGCTGCTGGCGCAGTTCGTCGCCGCGACGGCGTTCTTCGTCGCGTCTCTCAACCTGCTGACGGTGGGGGTCATGCACGTCGTCGAGCTGCGAAGGCCCTTTTTCTGGGCGGCCACGGCCGTCGGGTCGTCGGGCTCGACGCTGCTCTCCCGACGCCGATCATTCGGTGTCATTGCCCTCGAATGGTTTGGGGCGGCCGCTTTCTTTGCGTACTTCTACGCGCCCCGAGATGGATTCACGAGCGCCGCCTGCCAGACGCACTCCGTCGAGGTGTTTGACGCCGATGCCCTGCTCATCATCACAACCGTCGTGACAGCGCCGTTCGGACTCGCTTGGATCCTGTACTGCGGCCTGATCAGCTGGTTCCGCTGCCGCTGCGAGGGCCGTGACCATCTTCGACGACACGGCCGCCACCACCGCCGCCGCCACCGGACGGCAGCCGCGGCGGAGTTTGCCAGCATCGACTTTCGGCAGAAGCATCTCTTCACGTCGTTCTGTGTTCTGCTCACGTTCAGCATCGGGTTCTTGCCCGACCTCGTGTTTGCGATCCTCTTCTGCGAGCACTGCCCGCTGTTCGGCTCCGACTGGGACAGCTATTATCTGGTGATGGCAGGCGATATGGCTCGGACGGCGCTAATGTCCACCAAATTCGTCATCGATCCCGTCATCTACATTTGGCGCATTGGCGAAGTGCGGCGCGGTCTTCGAGAGATGTTTCTCTGTCGGCGTCAAAATGTCGACCGGCTCAAAAACCGGAATGTAGACTCGCCGGAGAACGCCAGATCGATTTCGACAATATCCACCTCAATCATCGGCTACTATGAGTAGGACAGGCGTGTATATATTTATTTATACATTTATTTATATTTTCCAATAATGACAGTGGGGATCTACATTTCGATAAGAAAACATTTTTTGTATGTTCAAGCTCGACAGGCCACAAGGGCCGTGCCGCAACATTTTCCTGTTGTTTGTTATTTACTTCGTAAAAGACGCTAAATCAAAGCAATTAACGGAAAAAAACTTAGAACGGCAATGGCTTTTTTGTGGACTCACGCTGCATTGGCAATGATTGCTGCTTAGAAAATCACATACTTCCTCTTGGAGACTCCACTCTGAATCGAACAAATCAGGTAGACATTTTATGAATGTTTTTTTCTGAAGTATTGTTTACGCTATTTACATATCTGGAAACCATGTGTGTTTTCTCAAGCTTTAGAACCTCTAACGTGACGGTATTACTACAACACACGCATATTTATTTCTGCGCTGCTCTCGTTCGAAGAGCGTTCATTTTAGCTAGTCTCAAAGTCTAATCGACTCGGTCGAGCGCACAACGAAAACCAGAGACGACGCATAAAAAGGTACGTAAGTTTTTGCTACGGTCTAAACGTTCATTGCAACTATGTGGTTATATTCGATTTTGCAAAGTAGAAAGTCGACTAAAAGTAAGCGTATATATATATATATATATATATATATATATACACACGCATCAAAATATGTTTTTTGTCTATTAATTTTTGCTCAACCAAACACTTATCAGTGGTATCAGCAACGATTCTCTTGTTTATGCGACACTATCTATGGAGGCAGTACTAAACTGAAATCCACGTTGGAACGTGACAATCTAGTCTGCAAACCTCTTATGCGAACGCATGTGTAATCCCCCTAGCCAGGTGCATCAGCTCATCTCGTATACGACCTGTGACCATAAACATGTTATATTATCAGGTTTTAATTATTTTGCCAAACGTTGAGTGGATTTATAAATATCAACACAAATTGTTTGAAAAAATATTGATACACAAATGAGTGTCTTGGTTGTGTTCAGCATAAACAAGTGAATTGCGGTTGTGACTAAATTAAACATTCAAACGACTGTGAGCTATAACTTGTGAAGTGCATGTAAATTTGCGATCAACAGATTGTGTATACTTATGTAAATACTAATATTAGTAGGCCATGCTGCAAAATGTATGTTTTTGATTTTTTTATTCTGCAAAAAAATTGTTTCGTTTCGTGCTGGATGCGAACCATAAGTACGAACAGTTGTAGCTGAATTAATGAACACAGAAGCAGAAATACAAATAAATATTTTATGATCAACATCTCTCGTTTTATTTGTTGTGTTTGGTTATTACAATTTTTGTTCGGGAGGTGGCTGGCGGTGCTCTTCTCGAGCAATTGCAGTGTTTCTCCAGGAGTCACACGAGTGATATACGTTCAATAAAGCAAAGCAAACCATAGTCGTATGTATGAGTTCACCTGCGAAGTGTCCAGCAACCACGAGTGAGACAATCGTACATTTGGTATAAAATGGAGACATTACAAACTCGCGATTTTTTGCACTTTCCTCAACGCGACAATTGCCTTCCCCTAGCTAACGTTTCAGACAATTATCCTACACGAACACGCCAGATTGTTCAATTTCCCTATCGAATACATCATTCTCTCGCAGCTAGCACACAATTTGCGAAACGATGCTCGGCCAGCTACATCGGTACAACACCGTATTAACGTAATTTCACGGCCACTTTTAAATCAGGCACCTCTCCCTCCAATTCGTTGGGAAAACATTCTTCTTTTGGTAAATTATATGACTCAGTAAAAGGCACGACAGCGAAAGAATGAATTTCATTAAATCGAGGTGCAGCTCTCTGCTCAACTCACTCTGTCCGTGCCTGGTCGTGTATAGTCGTCTGTAATGAATTGCAGCAGTTTTATAGCTCATTCACGTATCATATTTGGATGGTAATTCACTGGTCCGATTCCTCTGATCGATGTCCGCTAGGTGAAGCCGTTGCTAAGCGCATAGCGTTGTCTGGTTTTTGTTCTTTTTTCCGCTTTCTCTGCGGTAGCGATATAGAGTGTCACGCAATTAATTGATTACGTGATTTAAGCTAGACAACACGCGCGCTGGTTATGTAAGGAAACATTTAGACAATAGTCAATGATGTATATATGTTTATATTATGTTACAACGATTTGCTTTGTTGTTTGGCATAGGTTTATATGCATTTCAAAGAGCTCTTCCTGCTCAACACACTGGTAGAGAAGTGGGAGAAGGTCGTAAACAGCAGCGGAGAATAAATTAATAATATATGTATTGTTGCAAATATTTTTTTTTAATGAAACTTTTTGATTAAAAAAACGCAACTAACCTAAATAATTTTACAACCATATATATAGGTAACCCATACGTAATGTCGTTTATATTTCGACAGTTGACTCGATTTGTACGTCGAGGCGGCTTCTTTCCCGCAACGGTGCGACGTTTCTCATAGCACATCTAGTCACACGGGATGATGATATGAAACATCAAATCGAAAAACAAATGACGCTGTTGTGACAGATGCTGATCGACGAATTCGAATGATAAATCGATATAGAGCCAACTCAGCGCATTCGTCTTGCGCACGTGCGAATCCATCCGTCTCTATCTTACGCTGCCGACGTAAACAAACCGAGTGCCAAGCCAAATAGACACGATTAGACGGTAAGGACCGCGCGAAGAGCGCACATGCACACTCATATATATATATATATATATATATATATATATATATATACATATATATATATATATATATATATATATATATATATATATATATATATATACATATATATATACATATATATATATATATATATATATATATATATATATATACATATATATATATATATACATATATATATATATTTATAGAAAGGAAAAACGTCGGCCAACACACACGACACAAAGAAACCGTGTTCAAAGGGCAATATCGCGTCGTCCCAGCGTGAATAAAAATTAGACGAAATTTTCTCTCTGCACTGGCTGCGGCTTCTCAACTTCGCCCCATTCTCATTATTACTATCGTCGTCGTCGTTGCTGCCGCCGCCGCCGATGTCGTGACATATTAATGCCGCATCGCCTGTTGCTGAGAAAGTTGCGCTTCCCCGTTCAGTTTCATTTGATCAGCCGCAGCCCAGCACGGCAGCGAGCACTGCGCGATATCATGAGTTAGTCGAAGTATACAGATGTATCATCAGCCCGCAGTTCAGCGAGCAGACTGAGCTGTAGTGGCGGCATCGAAGAGCATACATAGGCCGTAGTAATCGTCATAATCGACTTATGGCAGAGAAATGGTTCTACTTCCATGATTGACTACGACTAACTACTTATCGAAGTAGTTGTAGTAGTAGTTGTTGTAGTGACATGATTAGTAAGCACAGTAGGTCTAGTACGAGTATCACAAGTTGCAGAAAGATTATTTAAGCCTCCGTATTAGAAGACGCGAGTCGCAAGGATAGCAGTAGCGCTAACAGGTTAGTGAATGAGCGATTAGAACAAAGCTCATCTACCAACGGCGGGCCATTCTTCGCAGCGAATGGGTGAGCGAATGCCGTATCGGCGGATCACTTCGGCGATGCATCAGCATGAGACAAAATCGTGATGATTGTGAACATGATCAAGATGTATTTGAGAATAACAATGGCATTCAGTATGTTAAAAACTATGCTTTATTATAGAATAGTCAATTTGTTGTTGTGTTGTTGCTGCTAGTGCTGCTGCTACTCTAGGAATCGGTGAAAGTGTGCCTTTTATTACCGAATTGCGTTCGTAACATTCTGTTTGGTACGCGTCGAAACGTCAGACTACTCAAGGGTAAGCGCTCACAGATTTCACCAAACGCACGACTCACTGCGGCAATTCCACTCATGGCTGCACGCGACGTGACCTTTAGATGTGGCCTTCAACCTCTCACGAGAAACAAGTGTTATCCTCCTGTAGTCTTGTGATTGCTGCTATTGTTGTTGCCGTTGTTTCTGTTGTTGGCATTGTTGTTGTAGTTTCCGTCGGTGCTTATAGTGGCTCTTGATTATGCTTCACTTTTGTAGGGAATTCTCATTGAGTCCATATTTAGTCCGTTTGTTACATATCGCGTAGTCCATAGTAACGAAATACCATGGCAAACCGGTTGCAAAGAGATAGACTAGTTTAACCAATTTTATCGAACCATATCGTACACGATGGATAAAACTGGAGACGCATTTTTCGTTTTGTTGATTCAGACGATTTTGCAGCTAATCGTGATAATTTTGCTAACTTTGCTGCTGCATAAAAAACGTCCCCTACAAAATCAGTAACACATTTTGACCCTTTTGGCGCCACGCGTGACAATGTATCATCGAGACAATAGGGCAATGTTAGTATTATAAGCCGTCATCACCAATGTTCTCCCTGTACGCTGATTGTTCGTGAATTACTTTTTTGGTACCCCCATCATGTCAACAGCAAAAATAGGCTCAAATTCGATGAGCTTTAAGAGGAATCCTTACACAGGCAGATGTACCGCCACCTGGCTCATAATATAGAAACGACGGATAATGGATTCCGAATGAAATAAGAACGTGCTCAAATACTAAAGATTAAGTCACTTATTATGAATTAGGTTCTTCGTGTTTAGAGTCTGCTAACGTTTACGCCCGACGTATGTGAAAAAATGTTTAATTAGTTGCTGTAGCAGGTGTCTTCGCGTGTTGACTACTGGTATGTTGAAGATTATCGCATTTGGTATTGGCCCATGCAAAACAAACTGGTGTCGGGCATACTTGAAAGATCGATCTTTCAGAGTTAAAGTGGCTCATGCGCTCTCGCCCTCTGTCTTTGCTTTCAGAAGGTCCCCGGCGCTTCGTCTTAGCCCTTGCTGTATAGCCAGAAACTGAAGTCTTTATTCGGGGGCGCCCGTGTTCAACACCAAGTTTTCAAACGCACACGACTGTAAACTTTACTATTAAATAGCTAACTGTAGGATAGCAGCGTCCGTTAAGCAGCGCGGGCATAGGCAGCGTCGGTTAGCGGCAATGCCGAAGCAAGCTAAATACATGGCGCCAATTAGAAGGTGCCGCCACCCTACTAGCGAAGACGCGGGAAGTCACTAAATGCGCGGGCAATCTGTGAGTATATAAGGAGGCATGAGAATAAGTGAGTTAGTAGTCGTTGGTGCGAGCCAGGCAGAGCAGGTGTGTTGTTTGAGCGAGAGAATGGCGAACTCGTAACGTCGCCGGCCAGCCACGGGGGTGGTGGACACTACAACTGGCGCAGCCGACAGGATCCGGAAGAACGAAAAGGCAGTGCAACAATGCCACAGATCTGCCACCCCCACCTCCGGTTATGCCATCCATGGACCGGCCAACAACATTGTCGAGGAAATGGCGTCAGGCACGGAGCCGGAGGAAGACGGCGAGGCGACTACGTCAGAATGGTGACGAAGCTAACGAAGATGTTCAAGGAACACAAGGAAGCAGCCGTTGCCGATGACGACAACGGTGAGTACCTAGCGACACTGCGGTGACTGGTGATGGGGTGCAAGCTCGACGCTCGGGGCCTGGTGTTGAGGAGCCACCTCATTCTGGGGCGACAAGGCCACAGGTGAGAGAAAAGCTCCTCCTCGAAGAGGCCTTGCGGGTCGAACTGGACGGCCGCGCTACACGAGGAGAGGTGCGTTACGGATGCCAGATGGATCGCAGGAGGAAACGAGTAGGTGAACGAGGTTCGGGAAGCGAAAAGCCGCCGGAAAGAAGTGGACCAAGGCCGTCGGCAGGGCGAGAACGCGGAGCGGGTGGATCGTGCGCGGATGGAAAAGCCACGAGTACGGGACAGTCGAACAGGCCTTAACGGCCGCGTTACACGTGGAGAGGTGCGTCACGGAGGCCAGTATGGATTGCAGCACGACACGAGTTGATGAGCGAGGGCCGGCGGAACGAAACGGACCTAGGCTGGCGGCAGGGCGAGAACACGGAACGGATGGATGCCAGGCGTGCGGATGGACGAGGCACAAGTACGGGGCCAAAATGTGCCCGGCAAAAAAAGTGAGGAGCCGAAAGTGTGGCAAGTTTAAGCATTTCGGCCGGAAGTGTACGAACGCGGCAGAATGTGCAGGCGATCGGCGTGAAGGAGCGGCCACGCTGGGATCGTTGGGCCAACGGCGAATGCCTGGAGGTGGCGGAGGATGCACATGAGGATGAGCGAGCGCGGGTGGACGAACCGAAAGAGCACGCAGACGGGAGAAGAACGGCAGTCGGAGCCATGTTCGTGCTGTCGTGCCCGGCGACTGGGTCAGTATACGGAGGCCAGCCGCCGCCGGGTGCGCCACATGATGAACATGAAGACGACAGCGCACCGCTCTGAAGGACGTCCACGGCGGGTTAGACGCGCACCGCTCTGAAGAACGTCCACGGCGGGTTAGACGCGCACCGCTCTGAAGGACGTCCACGGCGGGTTAGACGCGCACCGCTCTGAAGAACGTCCACGGCGGGTTAGACGCGCACCGCTCTGAAGGACGTCCACGGCGGGTTAGACGCGCACCGCTCTGAAGAACGTCCACGGCGGGTTAGACGCGCACCAAGCCATTTACGGGAGTTCGTGAGTAAAGGCGGGATAGAATTCACAGCAAGCCTGCGAAGGGGGGAGAATGTAGGATAGCAGTGTCCGTTAAGCAGCGCGGGCATATACAGCGTCGGTTAGCGGCAATGCCGAAGCAAGCTAAATACATGGCGCCAATTAGAAGATGCCGCCACCCTACTAACGAAGACGCGGGAAGTCACTAAATGCGCGGGCAATCTGTGAGTATATAAGGAGGCATGAGAATAAATGAGTTAGTAGTCGTTGGTGCGAGCCAGGCAGAGGGCGTGTGTTGTTTGAGCGAGAGAATGGCGAACTCGTAACGCCGGCCAGCCATGGGGGTGGTGGACACTACACTAACGGACATGGTGTGCTAGTTTGAACTTTTTTTTTTGGGCGTCCAAAAACTATTAATAAGGTTTCTAATTCAAACTAGCTTCCAAATGTGATTTCTAACAACCTCAAAATCCCATTGACATAATGCACCTTAATTAAGACGGTTCTGCGACTCTTGCTAAATCAGAAGCCCATACCACCTGTCAGTCATATAGGCATCTCGCTATCACTTTCGATGCCGATTTTACGTTTGCAGGCCATATTGGCGAGATCACCAGATTAATCTCTAGCTTAAATAACCTACTCAGGTAGGCCCTTATCACCAAACGGCCTGAATTCTACCTCAAGTGCTATAGTAATACACAAATTGCAGTACTGTTCTTATGTTTGGGTGCCATCTCACCAACACAACCTTAACTTCCCCCAATGTTTTAAGACCGTTTTAAAAAGCAGGTAACTTGGGAGTGCATTTTAAGGCAAAATTAAAAGTATTGAAACACTGTATTCGCCAGGAGGGAGACAACTGAAAGTCTGTATCCACGAACGAAAAGAAACAATATGGACAAGACCGTGACCGTATAAACAAAACTAAGATAATTGAGCCAATAGCATAAATTAACCGAGAGGAAATTAAATGCCAGACAGAACAGTAACGTTCAGTTCTATTACTATTATTAATGAAACCAGCTTTGAAAGCTTCCGTCTACGGTATCATTCATTTACGCGGTCGCATTTAAAAAAGGCAGACACGTTGCTTACTAACATATCACTATATCTCTAGGCTTGACGTAAACTTAATCATATACTTGCGAATAAATAAACGGCTTAAAGATAACATTTTTATATATTTAATTTAAATACTTAATTCAGGTAGCTTAAAAGTATATCCTGAACAACAAAGGACAAGAACATTTCTGTCTATGGGGTCCATTGCTACGTTCTCTGAAATGCTCTGTCTGTTTACTGCCCGTTCTCTGTTAAATGGGCATGCGTTGATTGCAAACATTTATGGTTACAACAACTACTGGATAATTCTCACACAGAGATAGAGGTAAGAAGTTTTAAGATTAAGTGCAGTCAATGGGTTTTCCAGTCGCCCAACAAATTTTGAAGTCTAGTTTAATTTGGCGAAAAATAATTATTTCAATGTTTTTTTCAATTTTGAAACTTCAGCTACCTTTTTCTGCGAGAGTTTAGTAGTGGAGGTGAGTGGTGTGGTGGAGGGAAAATCTCTTCTGGTTGGCGCATTCTATCGCCAGCCGTCTGGCAAAGCCTCCGATTTCATAAATGGATTAGAAAATATAATTTTAAAGATTAACAGCCAAAATATGCTCCTTCTTGGAGATGCTAATATCGATACTCTTTGCAATGACCAAAACTCTCGTGATCTCCAAGGTATACTGTGCTCATTTAACTTTAACGAGTTTGTCGGTGTGCCGACGCGAGTTGCCGTAGTGGAGAGGAGATGAGACCGCTCCACCTACAGCGCCAATTGTATCGATAACATATACTCCAATATAAGTCCCGAAGTTGTCATTCAAAGCGGATCAATCACAACAACATTCTCCGACCACCAGGCCACGTTCATCTCACTACCGATCACTCGATCGGTCACCAACATTACACGTAAATCGAAATATAACTATGATCAGATAGTGCTAGAGCTCAATAAGACTGATTGGTCCGACGTGTACGCTGTAGATGACATCGATGAAGCATTTGAGTGCTTCAATGCACGAGTAATGACTTCCGTTAACAGCAACAAGCAGGAACTAAGAATTAAAAGCAATCTTGGGGTACCCAGGAAAGCCTGGGTCACTCGGGAATTGCTGGCACTGATAAATGAAAAAAATGCGGCATTTAAAGAGTTTAAAGCTAATCCAGATGATGCTGTGAAGCGAGCTGTATTTGGGAAGTTAAGGAACAACGTAACCGCTGTTTCTAGAAAGTGTAGGCTTAATTTTAATGGAGAACTGGTACAGAAGAACATTCAGGATAGGAGAAATCCCTGGAATGCCATTAGACCTCTTCTAGGTGGCATACCGGAAAAAAGTGTGTAAAACTCAAAGTAGGAGATACTATGGTGTCCGATGAGACTACAGTGGCAAACGTGTTTAATCAATATTGCTCGACGTCTGTGACTGCCGACACGGAATGCTCTGATAGATATGTGATACCTGAGAATTTTCCTCGTGGGGCAACAAAGATCTCATTTCAGCCGGTCAGATATGCTCAGTTGCACCTGAGCAAATTCCATCCCAGGTATTGCGAAGAGCAGCCGAAGTTCTTGCTGACCCCGTATCATATCTGATTAATTTGTCAATTATTATTACCCCAAAGCGCTGGTAAATACCCCAAAGCGCTGAAATTATATCGCGTCATCCCGCTTCTTAAATCTGGTGACAGACTCGCAAAAGAAAACTACCGTCCAGTCAGCATACCGGCCCCAATCTCTAAGGTATTTGAGAAATGCGCATTCGAACAACTCAGGGACCATCTTGAACAACATAATGTACTCAATCGCCGACAGTTTGGATTCCGCCCTAAAATGTCCACCACCGTCCCTGTTATGAGCTTTGTAGATGACGTCCGTCAAAGTCTTGAGAAAAAGAGAACGGTTGCTGCTCTTTTTGTTGACTTGGGAAAGGCGTTTGATACCGTTGACATCAATATTCTGATTACCAAACTAAGAGTTTATGGAGCTGACGAACGTGTTCAATCGTGGGTACGTTCTTTTATGTCAGAGAGACAACAAATGGTACAGATTGGGCAGAAGTTTTCAGATGTCGAGAACATATCAGTTGGAGTGGCTCAATGGAGTATCGGCGGCCCACTGCTGTTTAATATATTTATCAACGATATATTTGAAGTACCAAAACACGGCCGACTGACCCTATTTGCTGATGATACCACAGCACTCTTTGTGGGCGATTCCCCACAAGAGGTAGAGCAAATGATTAAAGAAGACCTTAAGCGACTCTCAGATTGGTTTAGAGCCAATGGCTTGTCCGTGAATTGGTCGAAGACTGGTGTTATCCAGTTCTTATCGCCTAGAGGTGTCCTAAGTATGAACCATAAGACATTTAAATGCGAAAACCACACTCTTAGCACTGTCTTGGATTCCAGATTATCATTTGAAGCTCATACAGATCACACTCGTAAAAAAATTGTAGGGAGCATCGCTGCCCTGTTCAAGAGCCGTAATATTCTGCCCCGTGACTGTCTACTCGCCATGTTCTACGCCTACGTTCATAGTTATCTGACCTACGCAGTTGAACTATTTGGAATGACTTATATGCGTTTTTTATGTCCGTTACATCGCCTGCAAAAAAGAGCCTTGCGCGTAATATTGGGATATCCACCATGGGAATCCATGCGTTATAAGTACGTAGAGATGTCGATTCTGCCTTACCCTCTGCAAATAGAGATGTGTGTCGTAACTTATATCAAACGAATCTTAATGGGACTTCATCCCAACCTGCTTAATCTTTCCCAATCGACATCCACCATGAACACAAGGGGATCACACACACACAACTTCTTATCTTGTCTGCAGCTTCATGTAACCAATCTCGTTTCTCAATATAAAATCTCGGTGCCACATATTGGAACAAGCTTCCCCCAGAAGTGCGCGCAACCTCTTCTTTGACAATATTCAAACAAAGTGCTAAGCAATACTATTTAGGTACCTTACTCTAATATAAGCCGAACACGATAATAACATAATCATAATGACAATAAGTAAAATTATAAGAAAATATGCAATATAAACACTCCATACTAGCCTTTGATGGCTTTGAGGAGCTGTGAACCTATGTACAAATGTAAGCCACTCATAAGAATAATAAAACCTATCTATCTATCTAATGCAACGAGGGCTCTTGCAATTATTTTTTTAATTACTTTGCAAGGTTAACGGACTGTTTGGCTTGTACGCAATGCACCGCGGCCCACACGGCACAACATTAACGTGCACGGCACAACATTACAACATATAACGGCACAACATTAGACCTACGGTTACGAACGTTCGTGTTCAAGCCTCTCCTGCTAAATCAGATTATTTAGCTGTGCTTTTTGGGCTAGCAGCGAAGCAATTGTCAACGTCCCGACGACAGGCCTTAACTACACGAAGGCACACATTGAAACGATTGGAGCCAACGTAACGCTAATTTCCTGGCGGCACTGAGCACTGAGCACTGAACGGGCTAATGAATTAGATTGTCAGGTCTCTTCCCGCCTTCTCTGTCCAGTCCGACGAGTTCCAGGACGCACGGTAGGCCACTGGATCGTAAGGCTCAGCAGAAGGTTTCGTTTAAGGCTTGGTGTATTGCTCGCCTATCTGCGCTGACGATACAGGATAGACCGCGGCGTCTAGCCTGTTGCATAGACCTGCGGAGGGAAGCTACTAGGGTTATCTCCGATAAGGCAAGATCATAAGGCAACCCTAGGCTCCCCCAAAACACAACAAGCTTACTGGCGTGCATCTGTTGATAGGCTGAGATTTATGAACGCCTCTATTGTAGCCAGCACGCTATTGTTAAGAGTCCCAAAACAAGCGAGCAATCTGCACCTCGGAACTGGTGATTGAGACGTAGGGCCGAGTGTGAGACGAAGATGAAAATTATCTGATGAAATTGATGCCTGCTGCAGAGCTACGTAAAAACGTTTTTATGGCAGACCGAACTTTCTCGTCTGTGTGGTTGATGGCAAGTGTACGTGAGGAGGGCTAGGCCAGGACAGAAGTAAAGGCGCAGGGGATGATTATCCAGCAGCGAAGCCGTCGTCTGCTTATGGTCTTCTGCACCAGCGTGTCTTCCGAGATTAAGACCCTAGCCGCCAAAAAAAATGTCGCCTTCCGAAAGCTTGGTAAAGCTAGCCGGACGGTATCGACCGTCTGCTGCCGGTGACGTTGGCTTGGTGCAGGGCTACTACCATGGTCAAACCGCCTTCAATCAGTAGAGTCGCGAAGATTCTTTCAGACGAGAACCTCCAATGAGCGGTCATCCTCGGGCAGGCAAATATATATATATATTAATTTATTGTTCGCTTGGCATGTATACCTAAATACACATGTCACCCTTTTATATCAGGGACGCTTAGAGCGGCAGCATATATATTACCTACGCATCCATATAATCCATGTCTACTTCAATACATACTAAGTATTTGCTTTCCATTGTGACAACCTCTTCTTTGTAATACCGGCCAGGTCATCTCTAACATTTGGTCCTAGAGCTAGGGCCCCCGACAGCTATATCTCTGCTCGCCCCTAAGGCTATAAATTCTTTAATAATATGTTCGATTGACTCATTCTCTAGCCCACATGCTCGACATGCTGTACTTTGCCCCTCCTTATATTTAGCTCTATGTATCCTTGTATCCAACGTTCCTGCCCTGGCATCTGCCAATGGCCCACTCGCTCTTGAATTATCGTATACCCATTCTACCCCGCCCCTTTCCCGCTTTTTGTTTCCATACATAGTTACCAAACTTGAGCCCATCACCAATCTCCATTTGTCCGTATATGACTTGTTTACCTTCAATTTCACCATTTTCTCTGATACCCTCGCTCTTGCCCATTGCTGACAATTGTACCCAATCTCCCTAACTGCGAACCCCACTTCGCTTTAATCCTAAGTGCCACCTTTACCTGCATCTGTTTAACCTATATTTTGTTTGTGACATTTTCAATCCTACTACTAAATCTAAGCTTACTTTGTACTTCCCTTTGTATAAATGTTGACATTCCCCCTTCCCCCTCAAGAAATTCCCTGGCAATGAAAACGGCAACCCAATGCAAATCTTATAACCTCTCTTTGTATTGTTTCCAACTTCTTTCTCAACCATGCGCTGTGGACCAGAGAGGCATTAGCAAAGGTCAATCCTGGCACATACATGGCCTTTCATATATTCCTTGTTACTATTTATTTATTAAACCCCTAGAGGCCCTTACACCTTACTGCATTTCTTCCTCTTTCAGCCTCTTTCCTCTAAATAATCATCCCCTGTAGTATATATATATATATTCGAGGCCGGATCGGCAAGTTCCAGAACATTGTTTGAGTTTTGTACAAAGAAGTGAAGAAAACTAGGTTCGGCAATTTTTAAGGAACCAAGAATGAAATAGCAATGAATCTGCATCAAGTTCTCTATTAAAAACTAATTGCGCTGTAGTATTCTTATGAACGGATCGTAGAACCAGGCGGCAAACAGTCAAAATAACCTTGGTGTTGGATCTGCTCTGTCTGTATTTCATTGATTGACCTTCTTCGAGGAAGCACTACTGGGAAGATTGGGTGTTGGTCTCAATGTCGTAGCCATACCCGTGACTCGTCTCCTGTAACCAATCTCTGAAACAATCCAGGATCCTCTGCTACCGCCTGAAGGTCCAATTTGGACAGCTCCTAGCAAGCGCTCATTTGCTGGATATTCAACAATTTTGGAGTGAGCTTCGCTACCAGAAATTCGACGATTGTTAACTACGATATCTCGGACGTTTTTATTCTATTATTTACGTTTAAGGCCGTCCCGAACGAGGGTCTTCTTCGGTCTCTTCATGCTCGTCGCGGATCGACGTACACGCAGTCTTTCGGGACACTGCATAACCATAAGCAGCTCGTAAGATTTCCACCATTTGAAAACATATTATTGTGTGAGAACAGTGCAACTTATATCACCTTCAACAATGTGATACACCAGTTCCGTTGACTCGACTTTTAGAACCGTGACGAATATACGTATATGTAAATGTGTGCTTTCTCTGTACGCGCAATATTCTAAACCAACCATCGGTTAATAAAGCTATGTTAATTAAACATCAGACGCAGGATGCCTAAACTCTAAGCAAACATGGATCCTCCATGGTTACTGTTCTCGAATTATTTGATGAAAAATCTGATTGTATATATTTCTGCAACCTCCGTGCAATCTTCCCTGCAATCACCGGACCTGGCCTTATGCGACTTTTTCCTATTTCTACAGATAAGAAAAGATAAAGGGACAATGTTGCGAAACTACAGAGTAGAAAAAGAAAAGTTTGAAGGAGTAACTCAACTTGATTCTAAAAGACACGTCGAAAATGTTTCGAACAATTCAGGCAATTCACAGATTGTGAATTACCTGAATATATACACTCTCTATGCTAAAGGAACAACGCATATTCTAAAATAGAGAGTAATTCCGTTGGTTTTACACCAGGAACCGGTGATGCTCTCTGACGTCGCATTTGAATTTTATTGGAGACGTTGTTTGCCTGACGGAGGCCGGTACTTTGTTCCAGTTAGACTCCAATGTTTCTGATCAATAGCTTTGACTTGCGCAAGTTGGCATGTGACACAATGAGCAAATTAGATATGTTACCCCATGTAGATATGGGTGTTGCTGATGTTGCCAAACCAGGTAAGTTTGGATGCACTCCAAGGAGTATACGGCTAATTTCAACTACGAGAAATTATTCTATAACGGAACCTCGCGGTGAACGGAATTGCATTATACCTATTTTCCAAGAGACCGAAACTCCTGAATCATGAGGATAATCTCTGAAGATCCTTGCGGACCAAGTGTCTACCTCAGTTGGGAAATTCCTAACGAATAGGGCGGTGGTATCGTCCGAATGAATGTTAACTGGCCATGTTTGCTTACGCTAAATATATCATTCAAAATATGTTAGAGGATTGGACGACCTATGCTGCAGTGAGCCACTCCAATCGATATATTCCGTATACCAGAGAATACATTGCTCACCTGAACTACTTGCTTCCTATTCGGCATAAAGGACAGCAGCCAAGATAAGAACAAATCATCCGCTCCGTATCGAGCAAACGTCTTAATTAGAACATTTATATCAATTGTATCAAATGCTGTTCTAAGATCTATATACACGCCGACTGTCTTTTTAACATTGTTTCTGCATACTCCTAAAACAAAATCTATGATGGGTACAGCCGTCGTCATTTTGAATTGAAAACCGAACTGACGCTGACTTAGGCCATTAAGAATCTCAATGTGCTTCGTCAACTGTTTATATATAGCCTTTCGAAAGACTTGGATATTGAAACGGAGATACTGACCGGCCTGTAATCTTCCTTGCTTAGTCTGCCACCGCCTTTAAACAGTGGCACAACGCGATACAACTTGAGGGCCGTGGGGTGGATCCCCATGCGTAGATATATTACCTATGAATGCCAATATGTCCGCAATAACGTCAGCACATCGTCTCAAGACTTGAGAGGTTATGTGACTTTCTCTCACAGAGCATATTTGAACACTTTTCAGCAGGTAATGCGCTTGGTCCGCAGGGACAGGTGGAGGCGAAAATCGCTCGTGCAGTTCAGGTATGGACATCGGTACCTAGAAAGCGGCCGAGCATTCCGCTTTGGCCGTTACGCAAGTTGCATAATAGCCATTAACGATGTTAGCAAGTCGTACACAGTATGTGACTCTCTCACCATTCATCTTCATTTTGACACACTTTTTTACTGAATACCTCCCATGGCTGGAATCGCGTGCGGCGCCTTGCGACTGAAGGAGACACAGAGGTGCACGGACTCGATTTTTAACGTTGCACATTTGTCTCTATATATAACAAAGCACACGAGCAAACGAGTTCAAGTAACGATTTATTAAAGAAGACTTTGTTATCATTAGTACGCACTTCGGTGCTTGCACGGCTGTTTATGTCAATTGCATTTTATTTGCATGTTCTCTGTTCTAAGATAGCCGAGGTAAAGCGGCCACAGCATCAGCTATTCAAAAAACACATTACCGGACCAGGTTCTGCACTCACCCCACCTTCCGCTTAACTGTAACATCGTCGCTCAACTATTTACTAGCCATTCTTCTACACAAAAGCAATTAAAACAATCGTCTAGATCGTTCAATACTGTTTAGATTTAACATCGCGCACGCGATGAGGCGCAAGTATATTTATATATATATATATATATATATATATATATATATATATATATATATTTATATATATATATATATATATTGGTGAGCATTGTTCATTTATTGAATCTTCCAGCAAAAACATTTGTGTGTTTATGCACTAATTTTTAGGAACACAGTAGTTTGTCGGTTGTGCGGCAAAGCGTGACGAGCTCGTGGACGCACTGCAGACGGCCGGGACTCCTCGGAGGCGAAGTCCAACAATAGAAAAGCATCCCGCTAGGCCACCACTGAGCTTTACTTAACTGGAATCATTATAACTTAACAACCAGTAAATCGACAAATTGCATGGGTTGCCTTCTTAGCGTAGCACTGCGCGTTCAAAAGCACGAAGTACGATATGCTTTTAAAAGTTTCCGATTCGGCAGAGAAGCGAGATAAACACTCGCAACTTCTCGAATGAGACTCTATGGTCTATTCGGAACATGTTAACCATCAAATGGTCCTGTCGATGACGAGAGCAAGCGCATTTAATCAATAACATCTATTACATCCGCTCTTGATGATTCATCATTCTCGCCATTGAGACTCGCATTGTCATCATCACGCCCTTAATAATCGTCATTATTAATTACCATTCGTCCATTAACCTAGTTTCCTCTAGAAGAACAATTTAATATATCCAATTTACAGCTGCCAAAGCGCTGCACTAGCACATGCAGATCGATCTCTCACCTATATCCACACTTACACATGACATTCGTACATAAACACATGCATGAGCCCGTTCCTTTACGTCCCTCCCCCCGTCATACACAAAACCTCCTCGCCCCCTCTTCTTTCCTCTGTCTCTCGTATTTCTCCTGTGTCCAAACTGGACGATTTCGAACGAGTCTTCGTCGTGGTCAGTTATCATTGCAGAGCGAGCATCTATCCATATCACCATCCTCCACACAACTATGTCACTTTATCTCTCTGTACCAATACAATACTCATTGGTGACTTATATCTTACACAAATAATGCACCTCCGCCCCTAGCTATTTTAACTGTAAATCGCGCAAACACAATTTCGCAGCCAGAAGTTTTTCTTGTCATTGCACTAGCTACTTATCCTTCAGTAATCAATTCACAACAACAATCATAAAAAACTAGCAAACCCTAATCTTGTTCTGTCTATCTGACACTGCACACATGTGCATACATAATACACACTGTGTCTTCCTCCCCTGCATTCTATCCTGCCTACTTCGTGCATTTACTAGTATTGCCGTTGTCATTGTTTCCAATCGTTTGCAATTATCGTCAATTTTATACATCGTGACTTGACTTAGGTACAATAGCTGGCTGGTTGGTGACTATAGGGCTACTCCTACATCGTGTTTTTGGGTCGCTGGGACGACGACAACGAGCGATTTCATTCTCGAGTACCGCAGCGTACGAACGACAACCGCTGTGAGGGGCCGACCCATCAAGGAGGTGGTCTCCCATATGATGACTTCGGCGGAGGCATGGAGGGAGGCGACGAACTTGTTCGACGCTGTTTTGACACTCAAGACAGCCAAGGAAACGGCCAGGCGGGAGAGGTTTGAGCGGGTCTCTCGGGAGAGTGGTCGAGACGAGGAGCCGAGGGAGGGGGGAGGGGGTGGGGAGCAGCCAGGCCCTCATGGTCTCGACGCACCCTCACAGGACGGATTACAAAATGGCATCCCCCTATCCAACCGCAGGTAGACATGCGGGATGATAGTCAGGGATAGAGCTGATTGAAGGAGAACGGCAGGGACGCCTCTCCCACGGTTTCGATGTAATGCCAAAGTAATACCGAGCCTGGGGGGGTGGGGAGGAATCCGGGTTTAGTGGGTTTGCGAGTCTCACACTAGTCACGCAGGCTGCTAGTGGCGCATGTGCATCATGCATTACCGAAACCTCCCAGAACAAAAAAAAAAAAAAAAAAAAAAAAAAAAGCGTACGAACGAAACTAACGAACGCAAAGATTACTGACTACTGTTCGACTGCCCGAAAGAGTTGCAAGAACTGATAACAATGGGGACAACAGTAATAATCAACTCACAACAACAGAAACCGTGGGACCGACATAATGGCTATTACCAATCCATACCACAAACGATAGTAGCAAAAACCGTAATAACAGTAATCATACTCACAAAATGCATCATAATTAGACTTGCATCCACAGTATTCAAGCAAAGAAAGTGAAAACAGAGCGAATGTAAAGGGGAGGAAGGGAGACGATTGGAAAAGGGAGACAACAAGCCGCCTGAAAGACGCCCTTGAGAAAATAGGAAAATTATAGGGCAAATCTCGATTGGGCAAATCGCATAATCGACTAGCGAGTGCCCTGCAGCCTCGCTGTGGAAAATTGTAAAGCTGTCATACAACGTCGTATGCTAATCCAAAAAAAGCAGGAGCCTCGACACATTCAATTTCATTTACTGTGTTTTCCAACAACAGCAGCAGAAAATAAATCAAACTATGCCAATTTACGTTCATTATGGATATCTATCCACACTTCTCGAGCGTTAGCAATATACCCAGATAAACAAGTAAAGGTGGATATGCTGTTATCAAGAATAGCACATCGGGCGGCCAAGTCGATCCAGTTAACGGCGCAACATAAATCTGTACAAAGATGATCATTCGAGGGTTAAGCATGACAGTAGCTCTGGGCTATGCCTATCAACTAAATAGTTGATTGAATAATTTATGTATTTGTGATTAGAGCCTTCGTTTCTCTCATTGTTGATATCGTAGCTACTGTTGTTGCTGCTCTGATTATCGTACCATCGTTTTTTCATTACCCATATTGATTCCTAGTGATAGTACAATTCCAAATCATGTCGCTGCTGTTATAGTAATGACACTAAAGCATATTATTATATTTAAGACAGCCTTGTGGAACGCATACATCAGCCATAGAAAACATCTACAAGCCAGTTTCCGAAGTATTAAATCAGATTTGAAGATGAGACGCGCCTCAAAGTATACAATACTCCTCCCATAGTATAACTATCCCCCATGCCCACAAACTGGAAATGTTCTTCTCTCCCAGAAAGTCACCCCACTAGGTGCTAGGTTTAGAAATTAGATTGCAAACCTTAGCCATTCTTACTAGACCTTGAAAATAATAACGTAAATGATATAATACAGGTAATTATTATTATGATTATAAATAAGCAGAGTGATTGCAGCTCAAATAGTGGGCAACCATTCGTTCTGCACTGGCGTACTCTAGTTTCGTGCTGACTTAATTGTTTATTTTGATTTACTGCGTCCGTGTTTCCTCCTAACGTATATACCGATCCGTCTGCTTGGCTGTCTGACTGTCGGTATGTATATCTTTATTGTTGGATGAAAGCACTCTTTACGTAAATGTCGGTTCCAATTCTTGCGCTGACTCCTTCAAAGACAGACAAGACTTGGTCACCCATTAATTTATCCAGTAATCGTCGGACATGACTAGACTTACGTACGTTCGCTTACGAACTCGACCGTCACTTATGCTAAACATCCCATGGGATCGTTCGGTCGATGGTTGCTAGACAATTGCGGACATAGCACCTATGCGTACTCTACACCAACATTCCTACTAGGGGAAAACGTGCGTTTCATAAACACCATGAGCCATTAATAAAAGAAAAAAAAATGGACTAACACACTTCGTTTCCGTTACGCTACTAGCCACTGCCTTTCCCTCTGACGTCTGTGCAAAATTAACTCTGCATGCTTTCTAACATACAAGGTTGCCGACAACATGAATACGTCACGACCGCCTTTCTCGGTCAGTATATGACTAAAACTCAAGCAGCCATTTTGTAATGTAAACCCTATTGAGACAGTACCAACGCAAAAACTATGCAGTAGATACAAACCCGATCGTTTTAGGCGTCCCTTGCAGAGAGCATCAGAAAAACCTCACATTCCACCTAACATGTTCCGGTTGGTCGACGGAATTTAAGGAAAAGGCAAATTACTGAAAAACTTAGTAACCACTATACGCCACGTTCTACCTCAAGGGGCCAGTTTAAAATTGCACAGATAACAGTCAAAGAATAAAAATACCACCATGCATTCTAGTCTTTCTATAAAAGCCTGCATAAAACACCTCATCAAAAACGTACATACAGAGAAATATATATAGTACTTCCTAAATGTGTGCGGATGCGGAAAAGGCGTATATATTCGTTTTACTACACTTCGCCTTTTGATCATCTGATGGTGATGATCCCTATCGACTCAATTCGCTGCGGTGTTTGCGACGCCATAGTGAGAGACGGACTGGACTGATCGGCGTAAATTACGATATCAAGCAGAGTTTTCTCTTTAAGTGATAAAGGATGAGAAGTGCTCCTCTCTCCGGGAACTGTAGTCATCAGGTGGAATCGCGATATATGTGCCGGGCCATCTGTCTGCTCTGCCAGAGTACGACCGAAATAATAAACAACAACAAATGTTTAGTTCATTTCTTGTAATCCAGCCTTAAGGCTTTCCACCCTTTCCTTGGTTTGAACTTTTTATGTCGGCATTTAGCTAAGTAATCGGGGTATAATTAGTTACTTCCTGATTCGCGTCTTACCCCATCCCATCATTGTTGTTGCTTATTCTCACCGCTGTATAAGCTATTGCTATTGGTGTTTCTTTTGTTACTGTTGTATACGTGACTGACGTTCTTGTTGCTGGCCGTTCTCATTGTAATGATTTTCCCTGTACAACTCTCCTCTTATTCGGCACTCGAAACTAACGACACTTCACGTGCTACATGTATGAAAAGCGAAGGTATAGGTATAAACAACATCATGTTAGCTTCTCGTTCTGCTTCTGTTAATCAAAATACACGCATTTTGTCATTTTGTTCACTGTATCGTGCCCCTTCGTTAGCATCTACTGAACTACTGGCTGACATGCACGCATACACCCGCCGATCAAATCATTCATTCAACCAATCATTAGTACTATTCACCGACAAATCAATGCGATGTTATTATTACTGTTCTTACATTCGCCATAGTTGTCAGCAGCAAGTATTTAGTAAGGGAAGCTAACCAACTGGCTAAAGCATTCACTAGAGTTCAAAGTCGACTCGCTTGTCCGCACACCGACGAACACACTTCTCTATTATATAACAATTAATATTACTACTTCTACCATTTCAGCTAAAACAACTGTTCCTACGGCTACAACCGTGATCGGTTTGGCCTGAAGCGAGACTTCCGGCGTCGCGGTGGCGGCCGCTGGCACGTTTGGTGGCCGTCAACCGTTTGATGCGTTGTTGACGGCAGCACTAATGTCGAGATGACATCGTTCTTGGCTAGAGGTTCCCGACACGTTGACGTAGCAGTCTTCGACTCGTCGCAAGTGGTTTGCTCATCGGAGGATGGGCTCAGTAGCTCTACATTGGTGGAAGGAAAGTCTGCAACAAGACACATCAATACAATTGTAGGTAGTCCGTAGTTTCATGATTTACAATGTAACAAACAGGATCTCACAATATGTACTCCAATTGACTCTCGTAAGGACGTTCCACAAAGGTCCGCCATCACATAAAACAAGAATGTGGTAGCGTGCAATATCACATAGCATACAACACAGCAATAACAAAAACACCTTTATTAACAAAGAAGTCCTCTGTTCAAAAGTCAAGTGAGCAGTCGAGTTGCCTATTCCATCAGATGAGTTGGATAAGGTGATTCAGATATTTGTCTTCTACCACATAAGCAATAATAACAATAGCATTAGTAGTCGTCGAAGTGGTAGGCCAAATGAAACGGAAGCAGGTACTGAGTATATTGCACCCATGCATACATTTTCTCTACACTCTCTAGTGCTCACTATGCTTGACAGAGTCACTGATAAAACAAGATTATTCGTTTGTTTTATTATTAAACAAGAGTATTCGTTTGTATCGGCGCAAGTATCTGACTTTAGAAACGTTTCATATCCTAAGGATGTTGCAAATATTTTAACCAACGGAATAGCACTATAAAAAATCACAACTGTGTCGAATGTTTGTCAGAAAATGTAACTGAAACAATAATAAAATTGCGAACGCATGCCTCAATAGACCCAAATGAACAGCTGGCTTCAAAACTCCGCCGAGGCTTAATTTCAAATTACATATGCGTGTTGAAAGACTTCTTAATCTAACGGTTAATTTTAAAATATAATACCATTATAGTGAAAAGTAATGACACAAACTGAATACGAAATGGATGATACTAAATCATATACATGATTGTAATCCTTGCAAACTGTATTGTAATATAAATAATGATAAATAAATACACATTGGTGCTAATTACATATACAGGCAACGCAACCAACATATATATATATATATATATATACCTTACCACCATTTTTATTAAGGCGAGCACTGCCAAGTGAGCAAACGTATTGTAATTGATTAATAAATCATCACAAAATTTTCTAGATATATATATATATATATATATATATATATATTGCTGCTAAACTCTACAAATTATGCTTCTAATTGCTTTAGCATATGCCATCACTGCCAGATAGCTCCAATCGATTAAGGAATTTCTATCATTGAACTAATAATGGCTTGCTTGGTTAAAATGTGCTTTAAATAAGAAAGCCATAGCTAACACAAACATCTATTGTGTAGCGTTGGAGAACCCATAATCTAAAGGTAAAAATAACCTAGAAAATTGTATTGAATAAACATGTAACTATGAAAACAGTTCGGTAGCGCATTCTGTGTTTTCGTTCCCAGGTCGCAAATTTTGCAAACTAATCTCGAATTACGCTTATCCTACAGTAGACCCACCTCGACTAGCGACGCTGTCCATGGGGCTGCAGAAGGCTGAGTCCGCCTCAGTGAGGTCTTCGTCTGCCGTATTAACCTCCTTCGCATTTTCACTTTCAGGGTACTCGGCGGGCAGTGTTAAAGAAACCGCCTCTGGCGCAGTCGGACCGGTCGAACATGCCGACACGTCCGTAACTCGCGCGCTTGTCATCTTCAGCACGACCTACACGAATTATGCCCATAAGTTAAACGCGTAACACACATGTGCCTATACATAACTATTATTTAAGCTTTTAAGCACGCATTGCTACAATAACAGAAATACCTGCAAAGCAAGAACTTCTTGTGCAACAATAGGCTGTATAAACAGCACGACACGGCATTCGCGAATTACGAAGAAATTTACACGTACTCAAGGTGGCTCGTGCGTTAACAGCATTAACAGCAACGGTACTTACGTTATCTAGAAGGTTGTCGATCGCCAAACGATCTGGCCGTTCAACTGCGAGCACATCTTCGAAGTTGTCCTGCTCTCCGTGAGCTGTCACATGAGTTTGCGAGTCTTGCTGTGGTGTATGGTGCTGCTGCTGTTCTCCGATATAATTAACACCAGGCGCAACGTCGTCCGTCTCCATAGGAGTATGCTCTTCATTTGGTACAGACTCTCCAGATATTAGCGCCTGCTGACTCATATCATTAACTATGGCCACATGATCTTCGCTATGCAACGACTTCAGTCGACAATCTCTCACCAAATTGTCCCCGCCAGCCAGAACGACGGCCTCTAGGGACCGCTCGGGAGCCTCCTGCTGAAGCTGGACAGGGTTGATAGTGGCAGAATTCACAGCTGCTGGCAGGCCAAATCTCCGTCCTAGTAGGATACGCTGGATGTCCAGACAAAAACTGCAGCGCTCCGGACTGGTAATTGCTGGTCCACCCTAAATGAATCAAAATTATCATGCAGCTCTTTAATAAAAAGGAATATACCGTATATTGTCACCAAATGATGTCAACTCAAACTTGCAAGTCGTATCACATCAATACCACACTAATAAACTGTTATTTAAATGTTGACTATGAACGTAAATTAAAAGCTTGCCTTTAAAGCCATAGAGACGTTTGGAACCAAGACGGAAACGTTTGGAAAATACAGAGAAAGTGCCACCCGTAGAAATAGCGTCAAAACTATCAACTCTAATGCTAAAGGCATTCAAGTTGAGAATTCTTTTTATCCAGTGGTCTTTTTGATGATTACCTTGAAAGTCTCAAGAAGATACTCCCACACCGATTGGCTGAATAGAACGAGATCATCATCGGCCACCATTGGATTGAGCCCGCCGTGAGGACAGGCAAATTCCTCGTTGTCAATTGGCCCTGGCTCGGCAAACGTGTTAAAACGATTCACCCATCGTCGCGAAATGTAGAAAGTCGGTGTGGTATCGTCAAGTTGTTCACAGCGTGACCGCTCGATGAGGTCTGCAGCGTGATGGCGCCGCTTGACCATCTCCTCGGATGATTTCCTACGAAGACAACCAATTATGTCACTAAGCCATCAACCAATTCTTAATGATTTATATTAATAAGTAAACAATAATCGAATTCTCTTGAATTTATGTGACTCGCATATTTGCAGAAGTAAACGGAGCACTTCTCTTGTTCGTCAATTTGGATTCACGTGATACGCTAAACACAATATACAAGGTTATTTGGTTTGAGAAATTCCGACATCTTGCCGGAGCTTCTGGGGATTTCAGTAAACACACAACGCACACTAAACATAATTAAAACTATAGATGAATATCTAACTTTTCCTTTAGAAAAAATGGAAGAGCATATCTTCTACGCGTAACTACCATAACTAATATTAGACACGTTTAAGTACCATGCAATCTTAAGCTGCACTTGCCTGTAGATATACAATTTAGAATAAGCGTAGGTTAACTGTACACTGCGTAATACACTTAGAAATCAGAACCGAAATAAACACAACGCATATCGCGTTTTGTTTATTTTAAGAATAAACAGGCCTATAAAGTCGCTATGTGCTAAACACGAAAGCGGAAGGTAAAGTGTGGCATGTCTGCCAATAAAGGTGGGAGGCGGCCGAGCTAACCCCCATATGCCGCTGCACCAATTTGGGTCACTCGCTGAGTTCCTGGTGGAGGACGAAATTCACAAGTACATACGACAGATATAATTTACAACATGTGCGTCGAGATTGCTTGATCCGCTAAGCACATACTAAACCACAGCGACTATGAACGTCTAGATTCCGGCTGACACTGCGCGGTTTAATGTATGGCAGCCTAAATCAATCGCCGTTCGGCTATTTGCTGGCGTAAAATGCAAAAAGTACCATGAAAGCTATGAGTCCGAAAAGCAAACATACATGCAAACATGGTACGGGGCAACGTTGCATTTGCAACGTTGACCGTTTCATGCAGCCCTTGGCGTCAGCATACACTATAATGAGTCTATAATATCAATAATGGATAACAAAAAGGTGCACCATGTAAGTACTTACTTATAAGGGTTACCGTATATGGTAGCCCTGATAATTGTTAGTTTAGCCAGTGACTGGTATATACGTCTGATATACGTTCGGGCCCTCTAATTGTATTTGATACTTGTCACAACAACATAAATGTTTATTTTGGGGCACGCGCCTTACCTTTCGGCCAAGAATAATGGCAATAATAATCGTGAATTTCAGTCTTCACCCTATGTGACCTAAAGTCTGAACAACCTATGTAACGCTAGAAGCCAATACCTTACGCTGCCTAAGGGAAATCACCGTTCATACGCCAACTCAAGCTAGATGTTTACAGTACGCCTATAGTAAACAAAAGCTGTGTTGACCCTGACGTACAACAACACATATATAGATAACCAATAGCTTTATAATACTCTGTAGTGAACAGCTAGACACTCACCTATAGAAGAGGACATACGCTTCGCAAGCTGCGACTACCGAGGGGTCAACTCTTCCCACGTAAACGTCGTCATACTCGTACCAGTTTCCATCGTATTCGTTCTTCGCGTACGAGGTGTAATGACCGGAACTCGCCGTGCCTAGACCACATGACCATTTGCAGTAACAATGAGGCATTATTCCAGGTTTTCTACGCAATAGTTTTGTTTTCGGTGCATTAAAACATCCCTTTTGTGTTGCAAATCGCATTGTAATCCGATAAATGTATATACCTGAAAAATAACACACACTCGTACTCCCTCAAGGCCCTTAACTGAGCCACAAAGCCACAAACACGACACGCGTTGTGCGTGCAACTACGTACAAACGAACACGCAAAAAGCTAAGTAAATCACCAGTCGCGCACAATCAACCAACCATGGTGGCAAATCACTGCGATAAGGTCGTAGGACGTGACCTCGTCTCGGGCGTGCGGGTGGGTAAATGGGCCCATGTCAAGACCCTCCAAGGGAAATGACACACGGTTCGAGATCTTCGTCGAAAACAGCAATTCGTGACGAAATCGCTTGAGATGTACACACAATACTTCCGGTAGCTCCAGCAACTACACCGTCGATCCCATTGAAGTATCAGCGCATCATGGTTTGAAACACAAGAAAAAGCGGAACGGAAACAACAAATTTAGGCTTTTAAAGAAAACACTTTAGGGTTATTAACTACATAACATAACACGTCGTGACATGTCTGAGTATATCGAGATAGACCTAATGGATAAACGCCAGTCTAATGATATATATATATATGTAGCCTTGGTGATATGTGTACACACACTTATCAAGCGAATAACCCAATCAACCATATATATATATATATATATATATATATATATATATATATATATATATATACATATATATATATATATATATATATATACATATATATATATATATATATACGGCTCACTTCAACAAACACAGCTCTTTTGACGCGAATGTATTTGCAGATTTATATAATTTTGTCATCAGTATCCAAGAATTTAATTTGCTGGACTGTCGTTTGTAAATAGAGTGTAAATAAAATACCTTAGAGTATTTGATGCCATTGCGGAGCTTGTTACATTTTCCGCATGAGTACATGTTGTCTCCCTTAAGCTCGTCGGCCGAGAAAAATGCAGCTAAACAATCTGTAAGTGAGACTGTTGGGCCCCAGACCCACGACCACAGCTGCACCGGAGAAACCACAACGCAAACACAACACACGTTACACACCCATGTATCAATTGTTCATAAATGCATATTTGTTGAAATTAAGGAACGATTCAACACACAATATTAGTGACCCTAGTAAGCCCTAAAACAATATATAAGCACCATGCTACTAAATGCGCTGGCTAAACTTACACACATATACAGGATGTCGCAAAACAGTTTAAAGATCGAAAATAAGAATTGTACAACTTATTAAAGCAAATCTTTTTTTTTCAATGGAACATGATCTCTGAGAAGTCTTGTTTCGGAGTGAGAGTGAAATTACTATAATTTGTGACACTGGTGTTGCTTCCCAACATAGGAGCACACAATGTTCCTTTGTGAGACAGCCAGTCCCTCTACACAGAAACTAAGGACTAATCGTCGTATTCGTGAGAAAATTCTGTTTTCTTTGAAGAACATATAACGTCAGCCAGAAGGTGCGACATGATCGTTTAGAAGAGAATTCGCAAAAAATGAAGTTCTTCATTAGCCCTCACGTCCAATGCCTCAAAATCATAACCATATAACCATGTGCAGCGCTAAAACTAACACATGCAGGCAAATGCGCATTTCATGCGACCATTTTGGTACCAAATCTATAGTAATGCCGTGGTTGCAGAGTAATTAAGAGTTTTCGGCGGGCATGTCGAGATTGAGTGCATGCATAAATTACTGTGTGGCGACGTTGCGGCTGTGGCGCAAATATATATATATATATATAGTACGGATCAAAAAGTTCTGCTACAAATTTATAAAAACACGAAATATTTAATCCTCCGGATTGTTTTTCTCTCCTCAGAACAACTCCCGCCCACTGGAATGCACTTGTGCTACCTTCTATCCCACTAATCAAAACAATAAACGCATATTTCGGAAAAAGCCGCACGAAGCCCGGCGAATAGGTAGGTTTTGGAAATATACAAGTCGAATTTTTCATCAAATAATTGGAAATTAGTAACGATGTGTGCGCCGGTGCGTCGTCGTGATGGACGATCTAAGAGTTATTTACCCAGAGGTCAAGCCTCTTGCGCCGAACATTCTCGCGCAACCTTCTTAAAATTTTGCGGTAGTTATTCCCTATTGGCCGTAGAACCAGGTGAGAAAAAAATCGTGAAAGATGATTCCCTTGTAGTAAAAAATCCAAAGAACCGAAGGCATTATTTCGATCGACTCTCTACTTGGAAGCACTACTAGCAGGATTGGCCTTTGGTCTCGATGTCGTGATCTTATACCCATGACTCGCAGTCACTCTCTGAAGCAATCCAGGGTTTTCTCTCGCCGGAAAGTTCAATTCGAACATTTCCTGACGGACTGTGGGGAAAAAGTGGGTTTTGATGTGTAATCAAATGCTTTTGTGGTAAAAAAGGGGGGTTGATCCGAAACCTGGGGTTTTTGTGGGGAAAAGTGTGTTTTGATGCGTAATCTGGGGATTTTGTGTAGAAAAAGTGGGTTTCTATGCGTAATCTGGGGTATTTATGGAAAAAATAGGTTTTGATCCAAAACCTGGGAGCAGATTCGTTGTTCTTTCATTTTCGGGCCCTTAAAAATCACCGAACCTTGTTGTCTTCACATCTTTGAACTAAACCCAAATAATAAACGCCGCAACGATTAGCGCAATTTTGCCCGTCTGTAGCTGATGAATGACCCTTCTAAATAAAACAAACTATAAAACAATCCTTGTTGGTGTAGGTAAAAATTTTAAATTTCAAAGTAGTAGGACTGGCCGATCCGTCCTCGTATATATATATATATATATATATATATATATATATATATATATATATAATGTTCTAATTGTTTTTTGTAAGACTTCTCGCGCTCTCTCCTAAGCGTTTTAGCCCACTATGTGTCACCTACATACTGCACGCTGTGTCAAACCTGTATTGAAAATATTTCAAATATCAACAAGGGTAGGAATGTACAAACCCATTTAAAAAGCCACTCAATCCAGCCCTGCTGTTGATTAATGCTTTGCTGCTGTGCTTGGGCGGCGGCAAGAGAGTTGAGGCTGCTAGAACTCGATGCGCTGCTGAGATCGCCGGTATGATGTGACGGTGCATGATGCAGTCGCTCGAGATGATCCCGAGAGGGTATCGGCAGAGACAGATCCTGAAATACTTCTTTCGTCGATGACACTGTCTCGCAGGTGAAGCACTGGACCGACGAGAGGAGTCGGCCATCGAACACATCCGAGATAATGGAACGATAAGAGGTGGCTGGCTTTTTTGCCTCCGCCGAACCTCCGGCGGCCGTGGTTGCTGCCTTGAGACCAGCAAAGGCCTTAGATTTCTGGAACTCTGCAAACATATAACATTTATTTTACGTTAGCTCGATTGGCTCGTTGAACCAAAACCTAGTTAACGTTTATATCAGCTAATCTGTTTAGCACGAAATTCGCCTTTCGACTCCTGCCTGCCGTGAAAGGCATCGTCTACTCGGACACGAAGAGCAGTAAACTAACTTCAACTTGTAACTTACCACCAATGAGAAGGTTGTAGATCTGAAACGTCCGCTGCGTGTCGGTGACAGTGTTCTTGTCGGACGCAGACGCCTCGCTCTTCTCCGAGCTAAGGCCCGAATCGCACGTCTCGAAATCGTCATCAGCGTTCTCCTGCTGGCCACAACCGGCACCTCGGTGAAGGCTCTGCTTACAGCCCCCATTAGCAGTACTCACTCCAGCTTCCCCAAACGATGAAGGCATTTCCTCATCTTCGTCAGCGGCGGCATGGTCGTCGTCGTCGCCAGCTTCATCGTCCTCGTCGGCGTGCCTCAGCTCGGCGTCGCCATGTCCTACTACACTTCGAATATCTCCTGCTTCGTCCATTTCATCTTCAAGGAGATGATTATGATGCTGCGGCTGCTCTCCCCGTTGTGAATGACTCTGCTGTTGGTCAGAATGTTGTGACAGAAGGCTCGCCTCATCGAGGCTCTCCTCCTTCTTCGGCACGTACTCTCGCTTGAGTTCGTCATGCAGCTGATCGAGAAAACAGCGGAGAAACTCCTGCGCGTCTTGCTGAGTGGCGCCCCGGAATACCGGGCACACCGACTTAATGCCGTACGCGACGCCAGACGGCACTACATAGGGTGGCCGCTTTTCGTGCCACATCTGCTGAATCATCTTGCAGTAGCTAAGAGCCAGGTTGGCCGTCTGGGCTCGCCGATGATCTGCCCGCGCATGTTGTGGCATGATCGGCGTGTTCAGAAAGTAATGCGTTAACTGAGGACAGTTTGATAGAGCCTGAAGTGCCGCGTTCATGTAGCAAGTGTTGCCGAGGTTCTGAAGACCAGCGAGACCCAATGGCCGTTGTATGATATCGTCCGAGAATATCTCACTTTCGGCGACGTCGGGGTGTAACGGAGATCGGCCGGGGGCCGGAACGTTGTTGGCGAGAAACACCTCCGTCTCGCACGTATGACACCTGCGCACGAAATATACATTCGCGATAATTCCGTACATATGTATATATATATATATATATATATATATATATATAGTCAAAAGATTACGATTTCCTCGGTCGGTCGAGCTACATACCATATTCTGTTGCTTTTAAGGTTGATCATAAGCGAGTGCTCTTGGTTGTTTGAAAAGTGGGCGGCCGAGTGATCGGAACGTTTCTCGCCACAGCCGACATAGCCACAATCTCTGTGCAAGCAACACCAGAGTCCCGCTTCGCGTTCTCCGCAGGTCTCGCAGCGAGATCGGGCGGCCTGCAATCAGTCAGACGATGTATGTGAAGAACAACGGGTAAGATATAAATAGAAGATAGAAACCAGCACCTTGATATTGCCAATAAGCAACAACGTCACCTGTGACACCATCATGACATTTGTGTTAAGCTGTACAAGTGGGAAGAAACAATAACAACCTCAGCGTTAGAAACGGCAATTTATCGTTTTGACTGTTCAATCGATCACAAACCTTATCAGCCATGTCCTCAGGGGACCAGTCCCCGATAGTGATAACATGAGGGCACGATGACTTGTGCATCTTGACGAGCAAAATTGCGGATATTTCCGTCAGAAGCAAGATGAAGTAGAATGAGCTGACTCCGGCTCGACTTTGTGTTGCGTCACAGTCACCATCAAACAGCTCCACAATGACTGTCAAGAGCCGTTACTCAATTCACCGATAACGAAACCGCTAGGCAGCATAAACCTCGTCGCCCACGAATCGCCAGCGGGAAAATTTCTTCGCACGAGCTGTTTTCAGGCTAGCTTTTCACTTGTAATAGCAGCGGTCGGTGCTACCATGAGCACGTCTTCCTATAAGAACAAACAGCACGGTAGAAAACGACACACAGAGAATTAAACAGTTATAAGAATTACTCTTGTGGAATTTGTTGTTATTACCAGCACCGGCGCAACTGAAACTAGCTGAGTTGTATTGAGAAGCCGGTCCTAACGGGCTAGCTAGAATCGTCACCGCAGATAGTGCCCGATTAGGTACTACTACTACTACCTTTAAGGTATGACGAATAAAATTTTGACTATACAGAGCCATCAAAACCCGAAAAATATTTTGCTAATGTAGGTCTTCAGCATTCAGATTTAAATAAATTTAATACGGATAATGCGTGTAGAAGGTGAATGAGTTCCCCACTCAACTGGTAGCCACAGCAAGGTGGATCCAAACACGTACCTGAATAAGCTACCTGATTTTCATAATGCAAACAGCCGAGCGGCTAGCCTTATGTCTGTACGTCACCGCTAAGTTCAGGCACAACACAAGCATATTCCCATAAATAGCCTCAATAATGCGTTGTCATCAAGCACTATAGTTATTAATTCCATCATTGCAATCAAGACACGCATTGCTTACTCAAGGTTTCTCATCATGAGGTTCTGCCCTCACACTTCAAGTGCAAATCATCAATACGCGGAAAATTCGTATTCTGATTGATCAGATCCAGCACTTTCGGAAAGGCATGCATGAATAAAAAGAAATGACGAAATAGAACGCCAGGGTTAAGCTATTAAGACAGGTTAGCACTAACAACGCGTTTCTTTTAGAAAGTTGGACCGAGCGAGATGGCTTAATGGCAAAGCCTTTGCCTCGCATTCGGGAGACCTGGGTTCGAGACCCAGATCGGCCACTCTTAAATTGGTTTTCATGGTTCCCAATTTAAACAAGGTAAATGCCTGAGTGGATTAAACATCAGCCATGACATAAAAACCGTACACGGGCATTAGCCTCACGAAACAACTAAAAAAGAAAAGTATTCTATATTAATAGTGAAAAACATGTAAAAGCATGTAACTGAGTAAAAAAAGATGCCAATGCTATTATCTTCCGCTATTAAAAGTATATATATATATATATATATATATATATATATATATATATAACAAGACGCATATAAAGTGATATTTCAGTGGATCTCTCGGCAAGCCTAAGCCCTGGGCAAAATCGTTTCATCTAATGCAATCGTGAAGTGCTGCATCGTTCGCGCGAGTGCCCTAGGCCATACGTATACCATCGGTAGTCGCAATTTGCAGTCACATCGGGCTGCGCTACCAAAACTGGGCCCCTTAAACTTCGCCTCCAAGCTTGAGACATTCTCCACACAAATCTAAAAATTATCACTAAGACTACAAGCACATAAGAATAAGTGTCTTCTTCATAACCACGAGAAATAGTATATATATATATATATATATATATATATATATATATATATATATATATATATATATATATATATATATATATATATATATATATATTGTTTATTTCGCAATAACATTGCATTTCAAAATGGTACATAAGAATAATACGTAACAACAAGAATATAATAACCTTAAGATGTGGGTTAGTTAGTCTGCAGAAGTCGAAGTGATGGAGCTCGACTCGATGGCGGAGCGGAGCGTTGTAGTAAACAAGGCAGCGTGCACAACACATGAATGCAACGCAGCAGCCTCAAAATGGCGTATAATAAGACGAAGCAGTAGGTGATGAGGTGTATCGTGATGCCTTAGTGGTAGCGCCAGTGGAGCCATAATATAATAGTCATATGGTATCGTATAGTTAGTTAGCAGTCGACACCGACGTTGTTATGGCGGTAGTGCCAGTGGAATCGTTCCAACCAGGCAACAGAGGAAAGTAGAGACGGAAGAAGAACAACAACAACAACAACAACAACAACAACAACAGACAATAAATTTACTCAGCGATGATGACTTCGACGCCGCAGCCGCCGCCAACAACGACGACGACGAAGATTGCGATTTCAGACCCTGAAAGTCTGTCTGTTTGCCTTCTTGACGCAGCTGTACCGCCGATGTTGACACCACCGCAACAAATGCTGACCGCCATCTTTTGTAGCTGGAACAACCGGTAAGTAGACAAAATTTCCTTTACCAAAGCCGATACAGCTACTACAACAGCATCACTAGCAATGGACAACGCAACGCAGCCATACACCGCATAGGGCAAACACGGATCCAACCCCCTCCAAGGTCGACACCACGTAAAGTTGTCCTAAATCTACCCAATAATAATAATAATAAATAATAATTATAATAAGAGTGTGTGAAGAAAAAGAAGAAGTTGAAGCAACACATAACATAAATGAATATAAAAAATGAAGTGGAAATAGAGCGAGCGATAACACTAATACCAGGCAATTCGCTGGATCTGTCGGCATTATCACTGTGTAGCCGCTTAGTCTAATCCAATAAGTAGATAGGGCTGACTCTGCGAAGTGCCTCCACCATGCCTCCAAAAACATTGGTCATACACCTTGCGTTCTCGCAGAAGTGTCTCGAGCTCTCAGAGGATAAGCGCTAATTTTAGTCCAAAACCCTCCAAGCTTTGAACGCCGTATACAGTATGCGCTTTTGCAGTATAAAACCCTGGGTTGGGTCCGGCCATGCTATAAAGAAGGATGTCAAGAAGAGTACCTATATATATATATTTTTTTATATATATGTATAGTGTAGTACACGCTCCGCAGCGATCTGACGACAACCGAGCAAACGAGATAATCTATTACAAACTACTATACCACGGAGCTGCGGTGTTGGGCCAAGCTGGGCCAGCAAATCTGCCCACAATTGCCGACTCGGCACCATCCAAAGCGTATTCTTATTGTAATTGTCACAATTTAACTTACAAATATCATCACTATGGTCGTGATGATATTTTTAAGTTACATTATATTTATTATGATTACTGTATCGCAAGCACTCAAAACCGCCTGTAATAGGTCAATTCCAGAGATTTGAATAATTCGATCATTCAGGTCTCCGTCCGGTGATTTTATATATATATATATATATATATATATATATACATATATATAAGACGTTTTAATTCGAAAGCTAGCTAGACAAGACAGAAGACAAACAGGAATCACACAGTAACAATAATACCAGCGGAAATAGAAAAAAAACTAATCTTCGCAAGCCATCGAGTAACAATAATTATATTACGTAACAGGTGACGACTTCGATTATGGCTGTCACAGTAGCTGAATAGCTTTGACACAGCTAGAAGAACGCCACAATACAAGTTAAACAATCGGTTCGGTCTGGAATGATATGACATATAAACATGTGTGTGTTTGAGCGAGGGCAAACGTTAACCCAGTAGTCCATAGGTCCAAAATGTCAACAGAAGCGACGAGAGCTTGTATATACGGGGTATCCAGCCCCAGTTTGGCCACTGACTTAAAGGTTCGTAGATCTGTTAAAATAACAATTAAATGAGGAGGCGCAGATGTCTTGTTTAAAAGTGACAGTGGAAATACTAATGTTTTTTTACCGATGTGGCTGATCAGACATATATTTACAAAATGTGCGACTGCAAAAGAAACTGAACGTATAAAATTCTACTTCATTTGCTGCTAAAAGGTATCCAAAGCAAAATCAAAATTGCCGTACTGAACAGTTTGCAAACATTAAGATCCTTTAATGTCTATTTTTTCATCTTTTACCGTTTCATGCAGGTTTCTTTAAAACAAACACATTTAGGAACATGAGAGTACATTTTTTCGATTGAATCAATAATTCGATTGATAAATCGATGGTGGTTCGATTCCTGATATGATTACCGCAAGCCATTTTGCCCTGCCCCCCAATGTCGGATTCCCATAGAGTCTCAACGTTCTATATAAATGTTCACTCCTACCTCTACTACGTGACAAAGACCAATAGAGGAACTGCGTCTAATCACTTTACTAGTAAGCCAAAACGTATCGGCTAACCGAGTCGACGGAAATGACATCTCAATGATTTTTAACCGCATAATTTACAAATAAGTAAACTTGCCGATTTTATCAGCACTCAAACAGACAACTTTGTTAAAAATGCTTTAATATCACGCGCTAAAATCAAATGTAGCTACGTCGGCTTTGCATGCATTTTTTTCTGTCTATTGAAAGGTGACGTGTGTAAAACTGTGGCCCGAACGTCCCCAGTAGCTCTGACAGGGCGTTAGCAGACTCGTTTAAAAAATAGACTACGAGGAGGCAGGAGCGCATAGCATCGAATGCAAGGGTATCTAAGCAATCTAAACATTGAATACAGGAGCATTTCTCGTTCATATAGCAAGAGGCCAGAGTATGTACCAAAGAACTAGGTTCTTGTCTTATGCGCAGGACCAATGTGGCTGGGACTGAAAAATGTGGCGGGGACTTTCTTTAATGTAGGGTTTGTGTGCCTGGGAATACTTTCTGCATTTTTACACATGGGAATCTAGGCTCAGCTTTTTAGGGCTCCTAGTATTCCGGGCTTGTGCAGATAGTCAGAACTAAAAAGGCTGCTTCGTTGCAAACGGATAATCGACGAGATCTCATTTGTCCGGCGGAGGGGGAGCTCTCCTGTACTGCATTGGAGGCTCCGTTAGGCGACATAATTCCTCGTGTGAATGTTATGTCGGACATTTACCGTCCATATACCATACGTTAGGCGATGACTCCAGCAAGGTTATCAGGTCGCAAACAAACAGGTAGAACATAAACGATTCAAATGGCCCCTTTGTTGGTCGTCTAGCTTAGTCTTGAGAAGTTTATATTAAAAAATATTCTTATATACATTTGTACTCTCTCAAAGGAGTGTAAAGTACTATATTTTCAACAACAAAAATTGCCTTACCACACATAATAACCATGCATAATATCGTTTTCGCATTAATTTCTAATCATTTGTGCGTATATAAGTGTAAGTTAAATAAATAAAAGAGGGAAGAGATTATATAAAGGGATTATTCTTATTACTAAATATTGATAGAGCCAAATTATTACTCATATTAGCGCGGGAAGTATATGATTTGCAATTAAATGCGATCAGACAATGTACAAAATACGCTAAACGATTATTACTATGGTATTCTTAGACTTGGCGATCAGGGAAGAGATATAAAACATATTTCCTGCTCTGAACAATTTGACAAATTGAAGATTACGTCAATGCTTGTCGTCACAAACGCAAGCCCAGGATTTGATTATCCAGATATATCGCTGTAGTGTGCGTGTCCTTGTTTCAGCTCCCGTTCAAACTGACTCTTCCATATGGGTCGCATGACCTATCTTTATCTTGGCTAGGTTGTTTCCAAAATAAAAGCAAATAAATGAAATTAGCTACCACAATCGTTGACCTATAAACACAACACAATCGCACTAGGCAACATGCATTCACTGTTAGTTACTACTGATACCGCTCAAATGATAACCGTAGAAAACATTGTAACTGTATCGACGGTCAACAAACAACTAAAGGCCAACAGCTGACACTATGAGCACTCGTGTATAATGCTACTCGTGTATAACGCTACTATGTATCTACCGGTATCCGCCGTCGATTAACATCAGTGTTGTAGACTCCGGTGTGTGTACTATCTCGCCATCACCACAGCGCCCCGCCAATCATTCTTATTATGACATTATTTCTAGCAGACATAACTGGTACAACAGCAGTTCCTGGAGCAACAACAACAACACAGCAACAAGACTCGGCAACTGATTGCTGTTGGTTGCTGTCCACCTCTGTACTTTGCCACCTCAAACTACTTCCACCGTCGGTGCACACGATGGTGAGCAAAAGAGGTGGTCGTGAGCACGGTTTTTGCTAGCCAGCCTCGACGAGACCCGCCACAACCCAAGAGGAAATAAGACCACGAATAAATGACGTGACACATAAAGTCAGGCCGATGATTAATCAGCTAGCAGCAACACCGCTATATGACGACACTAAATATTTCCCCCTTCCCCCATGCTGGGCATTCTCTACCCGTCCTCTACTGCTGGCAAAGGTAAACACCAAAACAGCACTTTACGTTGGTGTTTTGGTGTCTATGCTTGCGTTGGTGTTTTGGTGACTTTGGCGAAGAGAGCAATTTATAAAGACGTGACTAGCACAGATGGATGCATGCATAGATAGATCGTCACATAGAGCGCAGTACCAATTCGCTCAACTACCTATTATAGGACCCCAGCAATGTACGCACGCCATAGACTTACGCCATCGTGCATGGACATGCGTGCTTCTTACGTCGCGTACATTTCGTCCTCACAAATCAATTGCCCGTGGCACCTCGACGGGGCGTTCCAGAGTGTGCACTCAGTCAACACAACTGTTGCAGTTAGTACGACGCGACTAGGATATCAATTAGCGTCTCTAATGTTATAAAGATAAGATGAATAGGCTATGTGCATATTAGAGACTGACCCATACGCTTATTGGTCTTACTCGGCCTTCACATAAGCAATGCCGGTGCTGGATACACTGTCCAGGAGGAAGAACGTCAGAGTATGCATGGTGCATTCAGCTCGAATATTGGGCCTTTCTCTCTTTTAGTAGGACACAGAGTCAGGCGGCTGTCAGACGGAGACCGTGCTAGGATTCAAGACGCTTGTTGCAGTTTTTCGTAAACTAGACCACCTCAGATGAATGATCGATCATCGATCATCGATGCTTAGCTTTTTTGTTCGTTTCATACTTTTTCGTCGATTTGTGTGTGGTTTTCTCATTTGCACCGTCGGGCTGGCGCACTCGTTTAAGCGACGCGTTCCAACGTATTTAACTGCACGTATAATGTTAGTACAGCATCAATGGATTGTGCTTTCAATTTTCTCTCTATTCCTGTCTCTACCAGGTTCGCCAGCTCTGATACCGAACACGCAATTTCTTCACCACGTGACAAAAGGCACGACTGGCCAAGTAGAGGGAGACGACGACGATTAATATTAATAACAATATTAATACTAACATTAATAACTAATATTAATACGCGAAGGCGACTTTCTGAGGCAGCTGCTTTCATTGGCAGTTTGCAGAGGAAACGCCGCGTCGATATTAGGTGCGATGGGCTGACGACAGCAAGAAAGAAACTATAAAATAATGAGGATACACATTCACACCTCACAATTGTATTGTCATAATAATAATAAAAATAATAATAATAATAGTAATATTAATACTTTTTTGAACAAGGGTTTATGTATTACAGTTACTAATAAATTACTTAATAATGATGATAATATGATGATGATTATTATTATTATCGTCTACATATATTTCGCTAGTCGTCACGTGGTAAAAATATTGCCTGCTCGATATCAGGCTAGGCCTCTGCTAGAGACAGGGAGAAAAAGAGAAAGTTAAAAGCACAAACCATTGATGAAGTACTAACCTCATATGTTATAATATAATAATATAATACTACTGCTAATGGTGAGTTCTTCGCTGTGCTCCTCCAATGATGCATACTCCGATCGATTCGTCGACTTCAGTTTACTTCCTGCTCGCAGTTGGCCCAGAACTGCGCCTGCACACAGACGCCTTTCTGCTGGCCGTATACATGGCATGCGTGCGTGCCAGCGGCGGCCTTCGCACCACAACCACAACCGCACATTCGAGTTCCTGCTCCCTCTTTCACTCAATCACTCAACTAATTTCCCACTACCTTGCTTAGCTACTCGACATGCCACTTGCGTTAACATAATCGTCATCATCTGGACGACTCGCAGCAATTGCTGGCGGCCAGTCGACAACAGCCGGCATTTCGTCTAACAACAACAAAAATAGCACAACTTTACGTTCGGTACACACAGCTTTCTACTTATCGGCGGCACAGTGCTCCGCGCTAGACCTCGTCACCAACACTCGCGCGGTATAGATATATATATATATATATATATATATATGTGTGTGTGTTACTCTATCCACTTTTTATGTATGTATATATTAAATGAAGATAACTGTAAGAAGGTGTTACAGCTAATTAAAATTATGTGCAACAGATACAACTGATAACAACTATTAACTTAAACTTTTCGGGCTTACCCTCAGCCATGATTTAACGTCCACGAGACTGCTTTTTCGAACTGCTTCATAGAAGGACCCCCATAATAACAAATATGTAACGGTAGGGCTCGAACCCGCTCACCTATGTGTCTCCTCTGGTGGCGAGGCGCAGGCGAATGCACCACGCCACCGGTCTCGACAATAACTACTATTACAGTAAGTAATATCAATAACCTAAAATAAATTAAAAAAACAATAACTACTATTACAGTAAATATTTACATCAACGTCACTGAAGAACAACAACATTGTGACAAACAGAAAAACGACCAGCTATTTAGATAGAACCATGCCTTTTTTTTGCAAAGCAACAATGATGCAACCGATGGACCGATGGATTGAACGCACTATCAAGTGACTGCCATCGTAGACGTTTTTCACAAACCTGTTCTTCACCATTATCCCGCCTCCTAGCAGACCCTTAAGCTTCTGTCACTGACAAACCTTCCAAACTACCTCTTCTCACAAGTAGACATACATTACTTCGCAGTACGAAACAATTTAATATAGATATATATATATATATAGAGATGTAGAGTAGAGATATAGAGGAGAGAGAAATATAGAGATAAGATATATATTATATTAGTAGATATATAGAAGAGTATAGATATATTTATGGATATATATATAAATAGAGAGATTTAGTATGTATATATATATATATATATATATATATATGATATATATATATATATATATATATATATATATCTATATATATATATATATATATATATATATATATTTATTTATATATATATATATATATATATATATATACTTTAGCTTAACAGTTGTAGCACTTTGCAACACACAGTTAGAGCGGAAACTTGAGCATTTTCCGGGTGGCACAAAGGCCGTGCTGAACAAAGACAGTACGCAGTAGTAGTAGTAGTGAGGTTGAATCGATTATAAATACACAATCTTACCCTTACGCGCTCCGTTGTTTAGTTTGTTTGCTAGGTTTTGTGGCCAGCTGACTCGTCGTCGTGAGTTTCTTGCTTGCTTGCTTGTTGAAAGTTGTTGCGTTGTTGAAAGTTCGATGAGGATGTACTTCGAGGCGTGCGTTCTCTGTGACTATTTGTCCAATGCTGAAGCTCCAGTGGAATCCAGTTCAGCTGTAGTCATAGGGTAGGTTTTAAGTTGACAAATGAATAGACCAATAGGTAGACAGGCCGGTATCATGTAAGCGCGTAGACAAATGAGTAGACGAACCGTCACAGAACAGTTGTTGTCATTGTTGAGGTAGTGGTGCTGATGATGGTTAAAACGGCCGAACACCGTAGAGATGTCTCCGTAGGGCGATATGGAACTAATTGATAAGATGCGTTTGCTGATCACGACAGCAGCAGGAACAACAACAACAACAACAACAGTTGCAGTAGCAGCAACAACAACAACAACGACAATGATGCTGATGATAGGAGTATTGGTGCCGTCGATGATGATGATGATGATGATTCTCACTCTGCTGGTATTGATCGTGATCTAGGAAGGATCGTCGTTAATTGATTGAGATGTTCACATGACTGCAGTTGTCACGTCGGTTGTTGTAGCCGTTGGAGGAGGTTGCAGGAGCCTTTGCAGAAGCTGCAGAATCCGAATCGGCAGACGCAAATTGGGGAGAAGATGTGTGGATGCAGAAAAACAACTGCTACTTCGTTGTAGTCGTCACCACGACCTACGACGACGACCACGGGGACAACAATAACAATGTCAACAACAAGCAACAATTACCAACACAATCACCAATTATCACCAAACACCACGTCTTTCAGCAGCAGCAGCATCAGCGACAGTAGCAATGCTGACGGGCGAGGTGACGTTTCTCGCGCCTGCCGTAACTGACCACCTTTTTCTGTCGTTGTTTTCGTACCGTTTCCTTGTTGTTGTTGTTGCTGCGGTGAGTTTGATTAGTGGTGGTGGTCTTGTTGTTGTTGTTGTTGTTTCGGCCGTCAGGCAAGTAAACTCTAGCGCGCCGAGGAATGGAGGGTGGGAGATTGGCCGTACCAGGACCGGCTGAGGTTGGTTGTTTACTCAAATAGTCAACCAAACCGGTGTGTTGATCAACTAGAGCAACACCAGCATCAGCACCAGCATCAGCAGCAGCAGCTTCAACCTCAACTTCAAATGCGTCGACGGTGATGATGATAATAAACCACTGCTACTTGTTGTTTGCTGTTGCTGGTGTTGTCGATGTTGTTGTTGTTGTTATCATCATCACGGTGATGGTCACACGACACTTGCACCATCACTATCCAATTCTGCAGTAATAGCCGCGGTGGTGCCGTCATTATGATGACGAGATGATGGTGGTGGTGGTGGTAATGGTGGTGTTGACGATGACGACGACTGAAATCAAGGCAACGGCATCGTCACATCCAACAGCGTAGGGACTTGACTCACTGCTCACTTACTGTTCATTCACTCACTTAATAACTGACAGATTGATTGATTGACTGACTCAATCGCTCACTCACTGAAGTTCTGAGAACGCAGCCACCCAGCCGTCCAACCACAAGGAACAACAACGACGACGACGACGACAACGATCACCACCATCAAGGAACAACCACCCACCTTCTTGTTGTTATTATTACCACCATGCTTAGTCGTCGTCGTCGTCGTCGTCGTAGCAGCAGTAGTAGTAGTAGTGTTCTTATGATTCGTGTTGTTGTTGTTATTATTATTATTAGCAGAGGCCAGGTTGAGCTTGCTTGAACACGACGACAATGAGCAAGCAACGTTGCTGCTGGTGCTGCACAAACAACCTACACAAACTTCCACTACTTCTACTCCTACAGCACTACAATGAACAGCGTTAGCAACAACAGTGACCAAACGATCATATCTGATCACCTTTGTTGTTCGCTGCTGCTGCTGCTGCTGTTGCTGGTGTTGTTACTTTAATTCGCAGCTGCTGCTGCTGCCGCTACGAGCCATGACACTACTTAGATTGGTCGACAACGACGGCGCTCATGGCGCTGCGACTGCTGCGGCTGCTGCTGCTGACGACCGTGATGATGATGATGATGATGACGACGACGACGACCGACCATGATCATTATCGTCGTCGTTATCATCATCATCATCATCATCACGGTCGTCACGACTACCAACACGTCGCTGCACAATTTCGAAACGATGTCTTGGCGCAACTTCGAAACACAACAATCTGCCGTTCACTCTCTCCGTCATCGACTCGTCGCTGCGCGTCGTAGCCAGGCGCGGCAGAAATGAGTCATTGAGAAAATGTTGAAGATATGTTTGATTGTACTTTTGGTCTAGTATGTGTAATACTAGTACTAGTAGTAGCAGCTGTTATAATCAAATTGTGTTAGTTTATTTAGAATAATAGCAATGACACACACAGCAGATAGCAACAGAGAAAAGGCGTCATCAACGCTGCAGTTTGACACAGTTTCGAAATGTTAGCCGCGCTTTCCGGTTTCGCTGCTGCTCAAATTTGAGCCGAACAGAGCTCAACAATATTTACTCTCGTTACAATACTCGTCGGAAGAGAAGAATGAAAAACCTTCAATTAGAATATGAGTAATGCACAAATGTCATTTCAGGGATGACCTTAGTACAAAGCGAGCGACTTGTTGTTCCTGTTTGGGGTAATTCTGTAAACGATTGAAACTGATTAGATTAAATGATTGAAAGTTTAAAGCTGGGAAACATACAAGTCGCGTAAATTCACATTACCATTAAATCTACAAAAAAAAAGCCAATATCATCAAGTACACTATTTAAGCGGCATTATCATTAGTGGTCTTTTTTGTTCGCTTGCTTTAAACACCACTGCGGGGCTAAAATCTTACGCTGTAGTTGTATGGGCATGATTTTTCGCCTGTGATGATGATGCAGAATTAATGTAATAAATTAATGTAATGAAGCGTATATATATCAAAAGCCATATATTGTTTTCATTACATGGGTCTATGTTTGATGGCCTTCCAGCCAAATCTGGTGTCACCCGTTGTCGGATCGTGGCCGAAAAAAGCTGTAAGCGATTATAGGGTAGTGCAACGCAACACTATGCACTAGATTGTTTAGTCAACTAGCTAATACAATATTCGTCATCATACTAATACGTAGGCGACCAATTATCAACAACAGAAATCAAAATGTTTTGGATCAACCATGTTGGGCGTATGCGAGTAGCTTGGTAAGTTGTTAAGTGGGCCAGAAAGGAGTTTGTTTGGTGTCTGTTAGTTTAAGTGTGTTCAATAAAATGATGTAGACGTATATATATATATATATATATATTTATATATATATATATATATATATATATATATATATATATATATTTATATATATATGCAAGGCAATGTGGTGTCGTCTGCTAGTCATCATCGTCTGCAAACGGAAATGTGACGATGTTAACAACAAAAACAACAGAAATGTTCACAAACTGAAAACTGCATTCTACGAAAGAACCACCGCCAATTCGAGCCGCACGCCCAACCTACCAAACAATGACAAACGCACTACTTTACCAGCAAGTTGTGTCGATTCTGATTGACGTCGGTGTCGTCGCATAGTCCTTGTGTCATGGGCATGTGGTCATTCATGCGTGTGCATGGTTGGTCGCGTGTATTTGCCGTGTAGTGATTGGTTCCCGTGTCGACCCGAACAGAAAAAAAGAACGTTGATTCCGTTGTGTCTAGCTTATAAAGCAGCGGTTCGGCGCCAGACTGTTCTAGAGGAAATAATACCCGCTGCCGATCATACATCATCATACCAATAATTATAATTATTATTACAATACTAGTTATAGTAATATAGGATTTATATTTTGGTCCGCGCAAGAAAAATGGCCGATGAATCTGAAACTCCTACCGGTGAGTAGTCAAATTAATGGGACACCTTTCTGGTTGTGTTCCTGCGCGCGTTCCATTTTAATGCATATTTGATGGCATAATTGATGATGCACTCTATTCTCTGTCTCTAGTGGGCTTACTGTATCAGAAATCGTGTTATCGCGCGGAAACAATCATACGAAAAACGCAATACACAAACAGGGTCTTACAATGTACAACTCATAGCAACATACGCAACGAGAGCATGCCTAAAGGACTAAAGGAAACGGCCTATACGAGTTTATTTTATAATATACTCGCACAGCTCAAGAATACGCTGTCACCGAAGCGTGACGTGAATCTTGCTGTAACGAAACGAACTTTTTGAGGATTTATTATTTCTATAAATATTTCTGGTGATCGTGTCAATTTAGTTAGTGTATGTACGCAAGTATTATATCCTAATAGATACGATACCTTATTAGATGATCATATATACGAAGTGGATCAAAACGTTTTAAGCGCGGATTACAAGCAATGGCCAGGCAAATAGTCGGACTTTTTCAAATGCCTTTATATTCATATTTACCTGGGCTGGGTAATTTTGTTTATGTTACATCAATGTGTTTCGACCCAAACATTAATGTAGTGTTTTGTTAGTTCTGCTATGGACCGAACCGCCGGACATACCGCGGCGTGGTATCGATCACATTTGCTCCAGCATTGTATGCATCAACATGCGTCCTGTGGTTCATGAAAAGCCTCCACGTTGCAGAAAACGTGATTAAATCCGTGGGCTGCGAATTCCGTAGTTAGATTTCGATCTTTCATACCGCTAGCACTTCACCCAGTGCACCTCATAAACTAAGTTTAGTTTGCTAGTTTCGCATATAAACATCAGACGCGCGCGTTTTTGTCAGATGACATCGTTTTTGCAAATTTTATTTTGCGTTTCACTCTGAAAAAGCTGCAATCAAGGATGACCACATCATCTGCGTAAAGTAAAATTTTGGCTCACTTTCGCTCTGGCAGGTCACCCAGGAGTACAGAAAACATCAATAGACTCAGCCTATCGCCCTGCGCGACACCTGTGGCTAGAGTTACCTCCCCCGCAACGCCCACCCCGTTATCAATCAGCACCGTGTTTGGTTTAGAATGTTGATAAATAACCTCAGCATTACTCCCGGCACTCCGTTTTTGCCAGCTCTTTAACTATCCTATCCTATGATACTATGTTAAACGCCGCCCTTAAATCCACAAAGACAGCATGTAAAACTCATTTTATTTAACTTATAATGTGGTGTAAATAATTGTCCACTAGTGAACGTGACGACAAACTACACCAGTCCAGACTTGGTGTCGACCACCTGGACAAGTTGCCAAGCGCCGCCGTAGCGTTATCACTTTGTATATCCAATGACAGCTTTTGCCGGAAAAATCACCAGCGAGTAGAGGTCCCCGTGGCCAATCTGAGACACTTGCACACCTTAATAATAACTCCCTCAGTATTTTTATCTGGGCTTCCTAAGGTCTAAAGGCTAACACATACCGGGTAAGGCCTAGCAACAAGAGACGCGTGTCTGGGATCATGTTGTGAAACGGCTTTTGCACCCCGGGACCGTGGCAGTGCAGCGATACGAGCCTTCAGCTGGTTGAAGAGTATTGCGGTGTACTCTTCAGTGCTTGTTCCTTGTGTAGAATGCTAGTCGACTTAAGTCAAGTCAAGTCAAAAGCACCTTTATTCAAGGGTCATATATGCCTAAGTATACATTGTTTTTAACAAAATATTTAACCTCTGAATATAATTAGAACATACATCAGGTCTGTCGACTTCGCAGACTTCGTGGAACTCTCCACGAGAATGTGTTGTTTATCTTCACTGAGCGCGCAACTTCCAGTGATCTAACATTCAAGTCCCGAGACAACACAATTTTTTATACAGCGATAGATCACCTTGTGCGTGTAATGTACGTATTGGCACAAGAGATACGCTTTCACGAGGAATATTACATCTTTTTGATATCCGTCTGATAAATTTGGCCTGTACCCTCTCAATGGCATTTATATCTTTTGCCAAATAAGGAGCCCAAACCTGGCTGCAGTAGAAACATTTGGGTAATACTAGACTTCTGTACAAAGTCACATAGAAATCAGGATTTTTTAAAATGAAGCATCTAAATATGGTATTACATAGTTGTGAAACAGAAGCAACGGTGGCAGTAATATGTTGAGAGAAGTCTAATTTGGGGGTTACAATCACACCAAGATCACGAAAAGATTTAACTACTGGTATTGCATCGTTAGCGAGTGTATACAGTGGCGAACTGCCATCTGACGGCACATTTAGGCACAGATATTTGCATCCTATTCTCACAACACCAGTTTTCAATGTTATTAATTGCTAGTTGAATCATACTTGTGGAATTGTCGACTGCTGAGTATATTTTTAAATCGTCCGCAAATAAGAGATAAGTGACACCTTCTGGAATCACTGTTGGGAGATCGAGGGCGTATATTCTGAAGAGCAGGGGCCCAATGCACGATCCTTGCGGCACCCCTGAGGTGCAGGGGAGGGGGTCACTTTCTGCATTACCAACTTTGACGGTAAAATTTCGCCCAGTAAGGTATGCTGACACCCATCGACAAGTTTTGGAGTCAAGGTCAATACTTTCTAATTTTTGTAACATAAGTTTGTGATTCACTTTATCAAATGCCTTTGAAAAATCAAAATATATGCAATGAAATGTTCTACGACTATTTATGTGTAGACTCCAATCGTGGACCATGGATATAAGTTGTGTTCCTGCAGAAGGCCCCCTGGCAAAGCCATGCTGATTGGCGTCAACCAATTTGTTACGCACTAAAAAAATTTCAATATAATCAACGATTAACTTCTCCATTAAAATACACGCAATGGACAGTTGAGCCACCGGCCGGTAGTTATCCACTAAATCCTTAGCACTTTTTTGAATATAGGCGTTACAATTGACCTTCGAAATAATGAAGAAACTTGCCCATCACAATACGATCTCTGAAAAATGTACAGTAATGGTTCGGCGATAAAATCACAAGTGTTTTTATAAAACTCTGGTGGAATACCATCTGGTGTAAAACTGCACTTGTTCTTGAGTGTTTTGATCTTTTTAATTATGTCATCGATTGAGATTAAAAACTGCTTATGAATTGATTGATTTTGGCGTCTTTCTATACGCACGCGATTTGTCAGTGAAGGCGGCTGATCATCCGGAGGTGTATATACAGAGGAAAACAGTTTCGAGAATGCCGCCGCTTTACTTCGGTTATTGTCAATGAGTACATTATCGACTTTTAGTAAAGGAAGTTCCTCACGACCTCGAAGTCGCTTATTCGCGTAGCGGTAAAACGATTTAGCATCCTTAAAAGATAGTTTTGACTCTTCAAGAATTGTCAACCGTGTCGAGGCCTTTCTAAGCTTCACTGAGATGCTTTCAGTCGCTAACTCATTCATGAGCTCCTCTAACCGTCGAACATGGTTTCGAAGACTCGTCATGTTGGGATTAGTATTATTGTTTCTCTGGGGTGTGAATACCTCGATAAGAAAGTGTATATAATCGATAAATGCATTATACATCTGCTCAATGTTAACGCACCGTGCAAAGAATGTCGTCCAGTTTACGCTCGCAAGATTTGTACAGATCGAGTCATAATCAGCCTTCCAGAAGTTGAACCCACCACCCGACTCTAAGAAATGGGAGGAAGGGACCAGAATCCGAAAGCTGAGAGCCCAATGATCTGTAGCAATAGGGGGATCCACGACTGCTGGCTCAGTGACGAGCTCCCTCTCAGATGTAATAAGCAAGTCCAGAATATTGTTTTCCCTTGTGGGTTGCATAACAAGCTGATCTAAACCATTTATGATGCAGAAGTTAGCAAAAGCCTTCCCTGGGCTGGTAGCATCACTTAAGCGCAGATTTGACCAGTCAGTGTCAGGCATGTTAAAATCACCAACTACGCATATAGGATAACCGACATCAAGACAGAATTCTAAAACTTCTATAACATTTTCGATACGGGCCTTTCTTTGGGCGCCGGAGTCCGCATTGGTGACATAACAGCATATGATTCGAATGATAATGTGATCATAATGCAAGTCTACCGCTACGGTTTCCGAGCCTGTGGGTATCTCAATTCAACGACAGTTTAGTCCCTTGAGTGTTAAAATACACACTCCACCACCCCTGGAACCTCGGTCCATTCGATGCACCGAGTATCGGTCACCGAGTGAGACCTCTCTATCACTAATTGCGCTAGTAAGCCAGGTCTCTGAAATAAAAATCACATCGATGCTGTTTAATAAACAATAATTCGGAGCTTTGTTGCGGAAAAGTGCCTGGTGCAGCCCATATGTTGAGTGTGCACAAGTTGGCATTGTTTTGTCATTGGGTTTCGGCTAGAAATGTCTCAACAACGTTAATATTGGCCCCTCGATCCTTATAATCCATAACAAGTGTTCCGGACACACATACAGATTCACAAAAGAGCTTGTCTCTATCTAGCTCAGATATATCGACAATAAATGAAGAATATGTCGCAAACTTTGGTTTGATTTTGCGTACTCGCAGCGCGGTGATGTTGTTATTTGTAAGGTGAGTATTCAGTTGGGAGGCAGTGACCCAATCCTCAAGCCTAGATACGAAAATCATCTGTGTCCGAAAGTTGGCTCGTGCAACTGGTGGTAAGGCTGACATGCGTGGGCTGGGTGCGCGCGAGTTATGAGGACGTTTGCCGGGCTCGCTATTAGCCGAAACTCCAACGTTTAAAATACGGCGCTGCTCCCTGCGGTTCGGTGTAGTTTTCGGCAGATGACCGGACTTCAATTGTGAATGTCTTGCAGTCAGCTGGCTCTGGCGATTTTGCGGCCTCTCGTTTTTGCGTCCAAACGAAATTCGGGAATCCGAGCGATCATTGCGAGATCGTGATCTGGCCTGGTGTGAATGTTTATCGTATAACCGTTTTGCGTCGTATAACCGTTTTGCGTGCCAGAAAACGGTCGCCAAAACCTTTTCGGCCGAGATGTTCTTCTTTACCGTGGTGGGAGGATTTTTCCCGTGTAAGATGCACTTCTTGGCGACGTTGTCTGATTTTACTTCATCGCTAGCTCGTGCGGTTACCACCTTGCAACCTGTAATTTCTTTATACAAAAATGTTGATGCAAGATTTGAAATACTGCATCACGGCCAATGCTCACGGCCTTTGAAATAAGGCTATCCACTTTGCGATGCTACTGTACGCGGCTGCATTGGCTCTGTAAACTGCATTGATTTGCTGCACTGTCACTGGAGGATCTGACACGTTACGCTTACGCGGTGCGTAAGCATAAAAACGTATTTTGAATTTGAATTCTTAAAAGGACGCGAAGGGGGACAGAAATCCGGACCCCAGGCGTTGAGATTATTCAGTTTTAAGTTTAATTTAATACCACAGCGAATAGTTATTTTCGCCATTCTCTATTCCTATAGGGAGGGTCAGCGCGGATTGAAAACTAGGTTTGCAAGCTATTTTTGTTTGTAGTCCGACCGACTTGTACGGAAGATATAAACATGTTAAGAAACACGATTGCACGCATGAACGCTTATGAATGAATATATATATATATATATATATATATATACATATATTATCTGGTTGCACCTATCCGCAGCTCCGAGCGTGATGAATGAACCGCTCGACATGGTTCGATTATCGCTGGATGAACGGGTCTACGTGAAAATGCGCCATGAACGTGAGCTTCGTGGCCGACTTCATGCGTACGACCAACACCTCAACATGGTCCTTGGAGACGTAAGTTCACTGATATATATATATATATATATACTACTTTAGCGCTTCTTACAATTTCTTGTTAATCGCTCGTAGTCTGTTAATCGCATTTCCCTGTGACCCTAAAATTGTATAATAATTATTGGTGTATATCTATTTGTACTAGGTAGACTAAGGAGTTCGTAGCATGGAATACCAGCCATAGACGGACAATGACCACGTTACTTTTCTTTTCCAGTATAATCCCCCGACTCAACACAATAGTCCAACGATCCTGAATAGCCTTTATACCACGAGCGCCGAGCTTGCATCACGTTCATATCGTGGCGCAACCTCGGTGCCTAGTAACTACTACTTATTTTAAATTAGGCAACTTTTTTGGGAATGGTACTGCACGCCAGTGCATTAGATTCGAAAATTACATCTAATTAATCAGGCTTTCATTTCCGTTGCAGTTAAGCCTTCCAAGAAATGTGTAAGCACAGCACGGTACTCGCTCTGCCCTATTGTCACTAGAGGGTCTGACAAGTTACAGTTGCGCGACTTGCTACAAATGCAATTCGAACCAAATTCACATGACACTTGTTACTTTCGAAGAACGTCTCTCTATCTCTGTACAGACGGGCGATGCTACGAACTTTTCCATCCACTTAGTATATATATATGTATATATTATTTTCCTACGCATATATATGTATACATGCATATATATGTAATGTTCCTTCTGTAACGCGTATTCATATTAACATGGTTACTAAACGTTTTTGAATATTTTTTTTTATTTATTAACACCCGGGCTGGGTAAGTGTATTTATGTTACATCACAGTTTTCCACACAACAATCGATCTAGCGTTTTGCCAGTTCTGCTATGGACCGAACCGCCGGACAAACCGCGGCGTGGTATTTATCACATTTACTCCAGCATTCTTTGCATCGACATTCGTCTTGTGGTTCATGGAAGCCCTCCACGTTGCATAGAAAGTAATGACATCCGTGGGCTGCAAAGGCCGTTGTTAAATGGCGATCTTTCACCCCGCTAGCTCTCCACCCAGTGCTTCTCATTGCTGCTGTCCCATAAATTCCTATGTCTACCTCGCTAATTTTGGTTCGCCAATTTCGCATATAAACGTCAAAGGTGCACGTCTTCTTCAGATTCCATCGTTTTTGTAGCTCCTCTGTCAGCAGTGGGCCACCTTCCAACACGTGGACCACCCTATTTCTGCATGTATTTGAAAGCGCAAAAACCCTCTTTAGAAAGAAAAACCTTACCCCCATCGATTAAACGCAATTCGTCTACTCCCACCTTATCCCATATTAGTGAAATGCCATATGTGGCGATGGGCGCTATCTGTATCCCAAAAAGAGCTACTGCTGCATCGACCGAAAGCTTATGTGGACATTTCATTGCCGCGGCTGCGATAGTGGCCTTCCTAACCCTCTCCTAGATGTGTGATCGAAACTACTGGTTTGAATTACCTCCCCCGCAATTCCAACCCCGTTGTCAATCAGCACCGTGTTTTCTTTTAAGATGCTGATGAGCAACCTCAGCATTGTTCCAGGCACTCCCATTTTAGCTAGCTCTTTAACTATCTTATCCCTTGGCGCTATGTCAAACGCCGCTTTTAAATCTACAAACACAACATATAGGCAATTCTTCGGCCTGGACAGAGTATCCCAGAGTTTTCGAATAATTGGGTTAACAGTTATGTTCTTCGGTATGTACCCAATATGCATAGTGACGTTGTTTTTGTTTTGTGCTCCGCTTCCCGCCACAATTGTATTGCGTGTTATTAAATGAGCATTTTTTTATGGAGTATCCTTTAATGGACAGATTATATCATACACAGTTAACGATTGCAATAACGAAGAATTTGAGTAATTGTTTTATTCTGTAAATCCGTTTTGCGGATTCTGACTCGATAAGCGACCTCAATGCAAAACTAGCAGTAGTAGTACGCGAGCTTTAATTTAAACAGGGTTTTTATTGTGTTGTCGCCCGTGATTCCTGCAAAGCTTACATACATGTGGGGTCAAAAAATTGAACACTAATTCACGTTTTACTGGCAAGGCTCGTGGTATGATAGACTTTTTCTGTGTAGGTCAACGTGCTCATCATAAAAGTGCAACCTGCACGTACAACGTCTGTGGGTTGCAGCCTGTGTATAATTCATCAGTCTGATGGTGGAGTCCGTTCAAGCGTTTAGACGTTGGTACGCAATTTAGCACACACAAACGTTTTTGGCACCTCTGAATTGAGTGTGAGTGAACATTCTGCCATTGTCCGCCTATCTTTGAAGCACGTGTTTAAAGCGTATTTGTATTCATTGTCAGGCATCAAAGACGTATTGCGCTCTAATAGAAGAAGACGACGACGAAATATGCCCGATAGTGTGAGGTTGCATAGGTCAACTGTTCAGTTGTTTCTTTACCTTCTTGTCCTTTCCTACGAGTTGTTATGGCGGTGGTATTCATTCTCTATTTTTCCCGTTTCCCCATGTCGACAGGTCGAGGAAACAGTGACAACAGTGGAGATCGACGAGGAAACCTTCGAGGAAGTTTACAAGACGTCCCGCCGATCGATACCCATGCTGTTTGTTCGTGGTGACGGTGTCATTCTAGTGAGTCCCCCCTCGAGAAGCACAAACTAATCAGGACGAAGTATTGGCGCCGACAGTGACGGCTCACACACTTACGAATAAGGCGATCTAGAGAGTGAGAAAGAGAAGTCTGAAGAGAGGAAAAGAAGGCTACTAACATTACAGCGCCGCACGCAGGTAGATAGACGTATGCTACTTGTTGCTAGACGGATTTGAGCCTTATTGAGTGGCGCTGACTGCAAATGCGGCGTTTGAAGTTCCGGTAGGCGTCTGTGTACATTTTTGTCCGGGGTTGTATGTTGATTTGCTTCTTTGTGAATAGAACTGTTTGTTCAAAGCCAACTTTGCTCTTACAAAGAACAAAGCAAACGCAGGCCTCCGCAGGCCGACTAATGTGTCTGTTTATCCGCGATCTCACATACATCTGGTAAATTGTGTCTGCTTGCGACTTACCGTGTCGTGACAAGTACACATTGGCTGGAGGTAACGCTGCAGAGAGAGAGTCGTAATAGTGGCTTCCGAATCTGGTGAATTGTACACACATGTTAAAACGTTTTCATATTGCCTTATTTGCTAGCAAAGAGAGTTTCCGATCGTTGAAAATTATCACGACTTATTACTAAGGATTGATTATAAGGCGGCAACTAAATTTTCGTATTCACACCTAATCTGGGCATAAGCTGTGGTGATGATGTAAGAAAGGCATTATTATGGGTCGTATAGTAACTTCAGATTTCTTTTGGTAATAATTCGATATTCGAATAAGCGATTCTAGTTATTTCAATAACACAGACCTCTCTCATTATTTCTATTTTTCTGTGGATAGTCTGCGGTAGTTTTGATGGTCATCTTGGTATGTGGCTGTGCAGCAGTCATTTGTTGTATAATAAAACTGTCATAAATAAACGATGCTTTTCTTGTGTTTCATTAATGGCTTACACAAACAATGTACACCACTTTACTGTTTGCAGCTTTCGCGTTTAGGGTGCCCTTAGCTGTGTATCCTGGAAATAATTTGTATCGTGTTCGTCGTTAGTTAGACCTTTGACTATCCAAACTTAGTAGCCGAAACACGTTAAAAAGAATATATATTATCGACTACTAAATACAGTGGTATTGAAGCTGTTGAAGCACACACGTTAATCGCGTAACGTATTCTCGAACTATTGACGACTCGTTTCGCTGGGCGTAAATTATCCTTGGGCCTAGACTGTTTTCTTCAGCTTAGTAGTTTGGTTATCGAATCTATTTGTACAAATACCCTTTATTTCGGTTTTTCTAAAATAACTGAATTTCGTTAGATTCTCAGCAAATAAATTTCCAGTGATGTCGAAAACGTCTCAGACAACGACAATTTCTATAAAAACATTAGGCTAAACCATTCCTATTATTGGCCGTAAATCAGGACACTTCACATACGCCGTAGAAAGAATCCTTTTTTGTGCGAGGCACTGCTCCGCCACCGGGTAAAGCGAGCGCCAGCTCTCATTGCACCGGGTGACCCAAATTAAAAGGTTATTTCTACGTTATCCCATGGAACCGACAATGAAAGCGGCATTTTGTCTATACGTTAAAAGAAACAACTGATTTTCGCGCTCTCGTTTTTTCTCATGTGGTTTATCTAATTTATCTCGTCAATTCACGCAGGACTGTTGTTATGTTTTTGCTAACAAGTCTGGAGTTCATAGGATTTTGGGCTCCGTATAAACGTATGCAAACGAGGACCGTTTAGTTCTTGACATGTAGTATGATGTAGCTTATTTTATATTCTATGGCATTGACGCACTTTGACTTCGATGTTTTGCCCTGAATTTAGGGAACACGTTTCACTCGGGTCATACAGGTCGATGTTTCTCTCGAGATACGAGGAGGTCCTACAAGTATGCTTTTGAAAAGCGGGTTTCTTTGCCAACTGAGTACACTTTGGTATCGTGAGTTGATATGTGCTTCTTTATGAAAAGATCGAACCCCTTGCTCTTCTTCAGTTCAGAGAAAATTTCGTACAGCAAGCAGTTCCTGGAAGCTTCTTCAAATCGCCAGCAGTGGTCACGCGGAACTGGCACAGACCACTACAGCACAACCGACATTTTGTGACCCGCTATTCACTTCACGGATTTCACCATAAACTCTGCCATATAAGAGACTTTCACTTCGTCGGCTGTGTGTGCCATTTATGCGACTAGTCGTGTCCTATATACCATCGCGATACCTGTCAGAGGGCTATATTTCTTTCGCAGTAAGCTCATTATTATTATTACTTATAAGCATGTGTCTTATTACAATGATATATACATACTATACATATGATGCAATAAGTAAGTGACGATGAAAAAAGAATGCCGAGAAGTACTATAATCACTTATAGTAAAAAAAACAACAAAAACGGAAAGCTCAACGATCTTAAGAACGGATGATTTTTTACAATCCCCAACATTAAAAAAGATAAATAAACAGTTACGTGTTATGCCATGGAACGGTACCAGTGCAGACAGCTTATCGCATTTGCGGATTTCGATGAAGGTTGCATACGACGACAGGAGTCTACCATTTTAGCGTGTAGTGGTCCAGCATAGGAGCTACTCACTGTGGTCCTAAGAAACCTTGCAAAAGTATAGATCTGCTGCGCTTAAATGCAGATGAAAATGCGTTACATTACCATTACCTAGTCAAGAGGGGTGAACAAGGCATAACATTTATACGACTATGTGCACGTTCATAAACAATAAGCTTTAAATGCGATATGACGATTTCTTTCCCGTACGGTAAAATATTGCGCATGGATTTTTCGGATAATTACCTTTAAAGACTCGCAAGTTTTTAAAGCAATTCCCATACGGTAATTATTGCACTGATTTTTCTAAAGAAACGCGATAAGTGGAAAATTACAACAAATCAACTCACGCGAACAGTATTCTTTATTATTAAAGATATGACAACAAAATATTTCACAATAGCAGGGGAATGCCACTAACGGCATTTTAAATAGCGGCTCTCTCATACACGTCCTTCCGTGTTTTGGCGACGCCATTCCCATCCACCCAACCTAACAGTGTGAAGACTTGTAATATCTTGAAGTCCAAGCGTTCGAAAATAAGGGGAAATTTGTTGGCTTCGTCTGCTAGCCCTCTCTCGTTGTCCCCTTATTTTACTAGTATCGCTCCCAATTACTCCAGTAGCCCCCAAAACTCGTAACGCCGGTCACCGAGAACCCATCACAACCGGTCAATCTTTCAGCACGCTTCTTGGGCTGATCTAACTGAGAAACAGAGTAATCATGTAGCGTGATGATAATTTGTTTTTCGACGCGACATCATCCCTGTTTTGGCGTGTGGCTGTTGGGAAAGTCGCTGTGGCCTGTACGTTCTTGCATGCGTTGCTGTTGATTAGGTCAGGTCAATGAAGCAATAATAAATATATCACTCATCGGTGGATAGTGGCGTTTATAGGGTTCCCTTCCTCGTTTCTCCAACTGTCAGCGCCACCATTTCACGCTATATATATATAGATATATAAAAATGTGATGATGACAATATTGTTCAAGGCATGGCGTACTAACCATGCGACTCTTCTGTGCGAATCGATAAGCCCTTAGCGACTCGGCAAAGGGATTCGACCCATGACCCACGACCAATGGATTTTCCTTCGCGTTTTAATATGGCAACGAGCCCGTTGCCATAACTAGATGGTTGTTGTTGCTGTATATTATCATGCGCTATGATTGATTTTGGTAGTAAAATAAATGAAGGAAAAAAATAGCTGTATAGTCATAACATGTTTGCATAGATTATCAAAATGATGACTAATACAGTTCCTTACAATGATAAGAATCAGTCAAAACTTTCTTCAATAGAATCATTATCATCGCCGCCACCATACTTCAGCATTCTTAGACAAACGCATCCAATTTGCCGTCGATGTAGACATCATACCTACATATACGCTACGACTCGATTGTGTTGGCTAGTTTGTTAGCTCACTCACCGTAAAGGTAATTGACCCTCGTACGCCTCTCTAAGAAGGCTCACTTAAAGTTCAATATTCACAAGCTCTGTCCAGTTCTCTGTACATCAACGTTAGGACGAAGAGGGTGACAAGCCGAAAGGCGTTGCACTTAATCGTCTAGTCTCTATGAACACACTATGCTTCTACGGCGGCGGCTGCTTTTGCTGCTGTTGGTGCATTTTGGCGACCCGATTGTGGTACGTCACACGGCAACATGAGTACTGCTCACGAGCAAACTCGGTAACGCCATGCAATGTTCTCAACCAGGTATCCAGACAACCGTGATCAGCAATACTGGGCGGCGCGCCTGCACCTCCTTCGCCTGTTGCCATTGTGCGCCCTTTGCGGATTCGTTGCTCGGTGTGTCCGGTAACACCACCCACTACAGCGAGCGTAACACGTTCGCTATTGCTGGACGTAGCACCAGCAGCAGTGACAGCGTTCTCGTGGTACGGTCTTTCATTCCTTCGCTTTCCCCGTAATGCATATTTCGTATTACCATGCATACTGAATACCTAGTCAAACACACACTGGCAACGTTCATACACTTTACCTCTCTCGCTCTCCTTTGACTCTGACTGATATATATATTTATATATTTATACCAGGTTATCTCTACCTGTGCCTATATTTACCCGCTGGCCTGCTTACTGGGCTTGCGCAACAACTCAGCAGACCAGCATGTCGTCGGCAAACGGCTTTCTCCGTAACCCTTCGAGGTCCATGCTCTTGCGCGAAGCGGTCGTTTTCGAACGTCCATCGACTAGGACGCTCGATCGCCGCGCGACTCCGGAGCCTGTCGTCGAGATCGAAATCGATGGCGAGTTAGTTTTGACCGCCTTCTTTAGCGTGCGCTCCGGAAGCGAGCTGCGTTGCTTGGCGTTGATCGGGCTGCCCTTGTTTTCCTGTGCTGCCGTGACCGCCGGCGTCGCCGTTGCCGCCACTCCTGAGCAGTGCGTCGTCGGCAGTGGCGAGGTGGACGTGAGCACAAGCGACCGACGCTGGTGTGCGTGACCGTGTACTTCACAATCGGTTCGACTCAGCGAGTTGACCGCCCGCAAAGGAACAGCGCAAGACTTGAGAGCGCTTGAGACAGTCGGGGACAGCAGGCTTGGCCGAGGGGTCGCCGACGTCTTGTGAGAGGCAAAAGCATGCGTTGAAGAGTTGTTGCTGTTATTATGACTATGACTGCTATGCACAGTACTGGTAGTGGTCGCAGTGGTTGCTGACTGCGTCTTGGGCTGTTTCGGTGCAGTAGTCGGCTGGGGACGTTTCAGAGATGAAAAAGGGGTACGTCGGGAAAAAGCACTGGGAGTATGCGAGGAGGTATGCAGGTGTAGAGAGGGTGCTGCGGTAGCAGAGGAAGCCGGCGACAACGACGGCGGGGGTAACAGAGACGATAAATGCACATGAGGTTTCCTGCCGTGTGCCGTTGGTACGCCACTGCTTTGACTGTTAGTTAACTTAAAGCTTACGGGTTGATGGGAAGTAGGTGTCGCTGAAAGCGATTTGCTAGGGACAAGTGAGGGCTTACTGGGCAGCACACTTCGGACGGGGCTAACAGATGTGCTTCGCGTCAGCGGTCTCATCGACGGTAACCTAGTAGGGTATGGAAGCGCAACACTTCGTCGTAGCGTTGGCGAGACCTGCGGCGAAAGCGATGAGGGATAATCCACAGGCGAATGTTGCTGGGCGCGGCCAGACGAAGGTAGTCCGAACAACGAGGAACTCTTAGGACCAACGGTAAGGGATGATCGGGTAAATGTCAGCAAGCTCTTGCGGGGCTTCGGCGTTTCTTTGGGCGGTCGGGCTTCGCATTCCTTGTCTTTTTTGGCAGGTACCGGAGAGTCAGAGGACGACGACGAAGATGTCGACGACTGGAGCGACGGAAGCTCCTCTTCCGGCGCGGAAGATGCGCTGTCGGAAGTGGAGACCCTGCAAAATATAATACCGGTAGTAAGACACACGATCTGCACGACCTGCACGATCTCTCAACAGGTAACTGAAAACATAGGGCAGATGTATTTCAGGCAGCCACGTGCATTAGCAATTATGTAGCAATAACCATAGCAAATATTTCACACCGATGCAGAAGTCAGGCACTTATTTACAGACAAAGACCAATGCTGAAAACACCGGAACGACAGAAAACCAACACACGCTCACACCAAGCCGCCAAAACACGGGCCATCACACATCATTTACCTCTGGGCGACCCCAAAGTGGCTGGCGTTTGAGCTCTCTTCAAATCTCCTCAAATTCAGTCTTCTGGGAGCATATAGTCTTCTTAACACCGGCTCGAAAGCTCACTGAATGTTCTTTTAGGCTGGCATCGTTTCCACTCGTTTCGACAATTGACTCTGTGAGACTTTGGCACTGTTTTGAAGTAACATTGGATACATGTGTGGCACGATTACACGGCTGCTGCACGGTCGGAATTGACCCAGAAACTGTCGAAAAATCATACTCATAATACTTGGTACGATGGCTTCCTTCAGTTTCCATACTTTCGTCAGAGCAAACACTTTTAATTTTCCCTTCCCATTCGTCCAGCTTGTGCATAAGCCGGTCAAGGTTGCCACCCCCTAGTCTCTTAGGATTGCCGCGCGCCTTGGGCTGGGAGTAGGTGCACGCTTCGACTTCATCATCAGCAACTATGCTCAGCTTATCTGGATCCGTTTTTTCGGTACTGAACCTGTTACCAAGGGCATCGTTATTACACCACTCCTTGTCGTCGAGTTTACGCACAGGATTCCGCTTTGTTTCAGCAGGAGCAACATCGTTGTCAACTGGGAGGGTACCACGTTCGGTACTCTTGAACACCGGCAGGCCATCGCCAAGATCAGTACTCATGATTTGGTTGATCAAATCAGTATCGTCGTCCGTGAAAAGGTTTTCCTCGAGCTGGTTGAAGTTGCGTATTGTTTTCAGTGCGTTCTCACGCCGCCGCTCGATAGTCTCGTCAAACGATTGCTGCTTCACCGGAATGCGCCGCATCGGCCGGTTCAAAATCGGTATTTCATCCTGATACTGCCACCTACTTTCGGGGTCGACGTTAAAATCTTGCACGTCAGCATGTCCTGCTGTATCCTTGGCAATCCTATCAGCTAGCTCTGAATGCTCCTGGTATTGCCAAGCGACGTCAGGTGCATAATGTAAATCTTCCATCGGCCCATGCTGGCTGGCGGCTGTTCTAAACGTCCTTTCCTCAGCTGAGCACGCATCGGAGCATGACGCCCCATTCTGGCTTGGCCTCGGAGTACCATCAAAACGAGACAGTCTATTGGTAAAGGGACAGCGACTTCTTCGCTCGCCAGTCAAAAGCGGCACCTCCTTTTCGTACTGCCAAGTAGTGTCAAACTTAGCTAGTTCATTGTACTCTCGCAGGTGGACCTTTTGTAAGTCTTTTTTGCCTAAGCCCATTCCCTCGCGATTCCGAAACGGAAAGTCTAGCATGAAACGGCCGATCAGATCACCATGTCTCAACTCGAAATCTTCGAACAGATCGTTGCTATCTCTAAAGTGCAGCTCGTCAGATCTTGCAAAATCAGTTATATTAAAGTGATTGCGGCCCACTTTCCTTGAAGGCATACCAACGTCCATAAACTTGGCCGCGCGTTGACTGATCCGGTCAAAGACAGAAAGCTCGGGGCTACGCACTTTACGGCGCTCCCGAGCATCATCCGACACCCTCTTGGTTTCGATCTTTTGCGCTGTCTCCGAGTTTACGCTTTCAATCTCATACCGGTCATCGACGCAAGCGTCTTGCTTGGCTTGAGACTCACTCGATGCGTGCAGCCGCTCCTCTCCATCAGCCGTACTCCCAGGGCTGCCTAGAACTCGCATGATCGAATCCGACGAGCAGTTCGAACAGCGTCGACTAGCCGGTTCCTCGACCACCGGATGTGTGTCGCTGAGCACAGTTACCTTGATCGTTCGATAGCCACTAGGGTCCTCATCGGGGCCGAGCTGGTCTGCGGCCGATTCCAACGGGTTCGCCTTCATATGTGGGCCGGCGACTGGCTCAGCAGGACGCATTTCCTGCACACGTCCCGAGTCCACGTTCCACGCCCGTGGCGTTCGATCTGGGCTGACTTTGCGGACGTGCGTGGGGGCTGGCTTGGCCTCCTGTAGAGAACTGCAAGCGGAACTGTCGAGCTCACCACTGGCTGCTGAAGATTGTTGTCGGCACACAGGAGTTTTGGGGCGTACGCTTTGCATCGTCACGGCTTCTTCCGGCAAAACGACAATACTCGAGCGTTCAATGACCGTATCCTGCTGCCCACTGTGGCGACCGCACGGTGCCGTGATAGCCACAGGCTGCTCGCTTTTGTCCTTGGAGATGTTGGACTGGCTTTTGCTTTTCGCTTTGCTTTTCTTACTTGGCCTGCGCTTGACACCACTTGAGCGGCGCACCTCTGTAGCTGAGATACTCTTCGAAGTTGTCGTACTACTTCCAGACCCTGACGGCTTCAGAAGTTGTTGTTTTTGATGTTGCTGCTCTTGCCGCTGCTTTTGAAGCTCCTTGGTCGCCAACCGGCTAAGAAGTATCTTACGGTTCTTGTACAGGGCGTTTACATTACTATGTGACGCTGTGGGACTGTGTGGTAGATCTTCCGAGTCGGTTACAATGGGCGTTGCCGAGTGATCTTCGAGCTCAGCCTGGCTCTCGAGGTCATCAGTCACATCAGTGATTTGTACCTGCTCTTGCTGCACGTCCGTGTCCTCAGAATCCGACTCATCAAAGCTGCAGCGTAGACGAGTTCGGTGGTTTCGATTGTGGTCGAGGTTCGGAAGTGTGGGTGTGGTTAAAATGACAGAAAAGTCATAGGTGCCAGACGTAGATGTGCAAGAACGCGTTTTAGGAAACGGTATAAGTGAGCCAAGTAGGTAAGTATTACGGTATGACGCAGGTGATAAGGCAGAGATGGAGTGGGGAAAAGAAGAAACGGAGAGAAAAAGGTAAAGAATGATTGATTCAAAGCAATCCCCCGTTCGTGAAACACCCGCCCACGCACCCCGGCATTTTGAAATTTTAACATATATTTTTCAAACTTGATCTTCTGTAAATAGTAAATTAGTACTCACATCACTAAGTAATAACTAGTATTCTATACACCATTTTGCATATATATATATATATATATATATATATATATATATATCACGTCTAAGGGAAGAAACGTGGCAACATCGAGAATTGCACCGGTTATCAATGCCATTAAATAATATAATTATTACATATTAGTAATTAATGCGGTCATCACAATTATTCTCTTAATATTACACTATTGCTGTTCCTATTGTTTTTATGATCATTATTATAACCGATAGGCCTCATCCCGGGGATACCATCGCAGTTGGGACATCGCCCCTACATACCTTCCTTCGTCGCTGGTATCGAGAACTTCAATCAGCTGAGGTTCCGTCGTTTGACCTTGTTCCAACTGGCTCGCGGCAGAGTTTGCATTTGGCACAACATGCACGTCATCCGAATCTTCGTTTGAGTGAATCTCTGTTTTATCCTTCAGTGGCTCCTGGATAGTAACATCAACTCCACCTCGTACATCACTGAGCACACCTTCGTTGCGATTGATGATGTTATTGTTGCTTTGCTCCATCAAAGGATTGCTAATGCAATTATGATTGTTGATGCTATTGCTATCAGCGGGGGGCGTGTTATCGCCTTCGGTATGACTGTCGCTGCAACCGAGACTATTTGTATTGTTGTTGTTGTCGTCGTTGCTGTTGTTGTCGACTGAGCGTCGTTGTCCATTCAGTGCGTCGACTTGGCTGATATCGGCAGCGTTCTGGTCCAAACTTCCCATAGAAGCCTCAGTGACGAGCTTAGTCTTGAGGTTATTCACATTCTTATTGTTGTTATGGTTACCGTTCTCACTCTCGCTGCAACTATCAACAAGATGCTTCTGCTCATTAGTTGCGCTGAGAACTGAACTAATCGACATAGACGAGGCCGAAGGCAGCGCTTGAGTCAGCCAAGGATGCTTGAGAACTTCTCCGATTGTCAGCCGCTTCCTATTAAACAATACAGCACAAAGTGCGAACACGCCGATAATTAGCGTCATGTAGACTTCACCACTCATGGGTGTGTACTCTGAAATTATTAGAAGGTTTACCTATCTTCGAATATTCTAATATGTAGCAATGCAAGCAATACGAGCCCATTATATTATTAGCAATGCACCTTGTTATATATATATACCCAGTTTGGCCAGGCTTCATGGGGTTACATATTTCGTTAAAAAAAAAACATGTTGTTCAATGGATATCTTGTTTAGGAGTGGCAGTAAAATGACTCATTTTTATACCGATGTGGCTGCTCAGACATTTCAAAAGATATATGTCACTGTTCGAAAGAGAACCTGAACAGACCAACGTGCTCGAAAGAAATTTATATTTATCTGAAAGTCATCCAACGTCGGCTAGCGGAAGGCAAATTGTCGTATTGAACAAGTGCACGAAAGTCGAGATCCTGTGATATATTTTTTAGCATCCACGTTCACTACTTTAAGTTTGCAGTTTGAAACATTTCCCACAGGTTAGATATGCGTGTGAAATACATCCCTTTTCACCAGATATGGCAGATACAAGAGTCGACCGTGCAATTAAAGCCATTACGCGCTAGTTTTCAATTTCTGTCGATATGCCAGTCCACACCGAATGATATTGACAATGAGAAGTTATTAATTCAGGTTCGACTGTTATGGCTAGTAATTTAACAAACTATGCCTTCGTACTAATTATAGCTTTAGCCCAAGATCGAAATGTGTCTATATGATAATAAAGTGGAACTAAACTATCAAAAAAAGAACCGACCTGGGATCCTTCACGACAAGTTGCGTAATAAAGTGCACGGCTTCATCGCTAACGTCTTCGAAAAGTTCTTGCGGAAAATCGAGTTTTCCGAGAGTGATGTTGCAATAGGTATCCTGCTTTGTGTCGCCGCCAAAAGGTGTATGGCCCGTAAGAAGAACATACGTCAGGATGCCGACACTCCTGAAATAAAATTAAAAAAAAATATATATATATATACATGAAATGCAATCGCACATCTTTATCTGATTATAACGACAGTATTATATATCTGCATTCGTGTAACTTTAAATAACTAAGAAATACTTGACTCGAGTATATCCCACTATTGAATGTGCCGTTGGGGGTTATGTTTAGGGAAACAATCATCAGCATCATATTAGCATCTTACCTGTAATTCACTTTTGATTTTTTTAGAAAAAAATTGACAACCGAATATTGTATTAGCACAGTGTCAATTAATCGATGATTATGATGACTCCAAGAACAGCTACAATTGGTTATATAAGCATTTTAGAAAATATACAGAAGTCTATTAATGTAGTGTCACGATATTTCGTTCTGATTGATATAACACTTTAATAAAAAAATAAAAAACTTTTTTATATGGAAAATAATTAATCGCCAATATAAAGAAATACATGTCCATACGTGTCGCACATCAATTTACATACCAGAGGTCAGTCGCGAGAGAGATCGGCTCATATTGAAGAACTTCCGGAGCTGAAAGTTGCAACAAAGACTAGTATGTAGCTTACAAACAGAGACACATATATTTATACATACATAGGAACAAGCATTTAGGATTCATATATATGCATTACAAGGGACAAGCCTTACTGCTTTCTGTATAACGAACTGCTATGGAAATAACGGTGGAAGTCGTCCATGTATCATCGCGTTCTCGGCAGCCATGCAGCAGTGCGGTATACACGAAATGAAATGACAGATTGGGGCCCAAATCGACACGAACAATGCAAATGAGTAACAAGAAAGAGAAAAAACGCGCTTATGTGTGGCCCTTCCACGCAGACCGCACCTTCGAGGCAGTGAGAGAAAGCTGTGAAAGCAAATCAAAGCAAACGTAAATCGATTACATGTCCATCACACGATTAGCTGGTAGGATCGCAAGCACGCTGCTATATGCGACCATGTGTTCGCGCGCGGCACCCACCACGTGCGCGCGTAGATTGTAGTCGCGGACGCAAATGATCGAAAAGCTACGTTATCGCAAACGAGCAAGAGAAGAGGTACAAAATTAAGGTAACCGACTCGTCGTCGTCTAGTACATACGTATGAGACGTAACGCACGGAAGTGTGGGGGGGGGGGCATTTGGACATGCCGATGTATGTCGAAAAGGTCGAAGCCGTGTCAATGAAAATGCGGCAGATGCAACAGGAAATGGCAGAATGAGGAAGGAACGAAGGACAAGAACAAACGAAAAACATTGTACACCACAAGCCGTTACCGCTGGCTCAAGCAGAGAAAACACCACCACTTCTGTAGTACAACAGTCGTAGGTAATAAGACAACAACGACGACGACAACAGCAACAACCACCACCGATGCATCACCCCTAACTTACCGATGTAGTCGGGTGTACCGGCGATCTCGTGTATTTCCTCGCCGGGCAGGATCAGTCGCGAGATGCCGAAGTCGCAAAGCTTGGCGTCGCCGTCCGGCCAGGAGGCCGACAGCAGCAGATTCGCGGGCTTGATGTCGAGATGCGCGATGTGCTGCGAGTGGAGAAATGCGAGACCTTCGGCGATTTGCACGAGAAGTCGCCGAACACTGCTCTCCGACAAGCTGTCCTCGGCGTCGAGAACGTGTTGAAGCTCACCGCCAGCCGCCCTACAGATGGTATGCACACACACAAAAGACACATGGTCACAAACAACACAGCAAATCTTAAAACCACCGCTCAATGCTGCGATCGTGTAACGTACAGACGGATCTCCTTCAATGGACAACACGAGTACCGTCAAGTTTACAGCATCAACACAGATGACCAACATTTCGATAAATAAAAACTGCATACACATGGGGACCTGGGAAAGCTTTTTGACGTAATTTCCACTACTTCCTGTACATTTCTTGAGGCGTGGGTCAATGCATCGAATTTTCGCACCCCCACATGTGTTTTTCGGTTTTTTTTCATTCAAACCTAAAGTACGTCCACTTAAGCCTCTCTGAAAGTTGTACAAAATGGCAGCGCGGATTCCAATTTGTGTACAGCTATTGCGTCATTTTAGCGTTCGTATATATTTATATATATATATATATATAAAAATTTAAAGATTGCTGAGCGCAGCTGCAGCACAGTTATGTAGTGGACGCGAGCAGTGGTGTAGCCGTTAATTGTGATACGCATGCATGCATACAATCACTGTACAGTGTTAGGCGTGCGCCAGCAAGCGAAAACTTGGCGTCGAAGGAATGAGATAGGAAACGGCAAGTCGTGGAGCTCTAGTTTCATTTATACCTCATTAACTTTAATAAGAAGTATAGTGAATGGAATAAGTGGTCCATCTCGCTTGTGACCGTCAGCGCCTACGTGAACCAATATTGACGCATCACTCATCGTCGCGGATCTTTAGAACCGTCTGGTTCAATAACCCAGTCGGACCCAACAACAACGAGAGTAACAACCACAACAATGGCAGCAACAACCATAACAACGACAGCAATACAAACAACAGCAACAACACGCACAACTTCAAGAAATAACCGTTCGTGAATAACGGAGACGACAAAGACAAACATAAACTTTGCAATGAAACGTAGTAAGGATTGCAATTGCTTTCTGAAGTGAATGCTATCACCGTCGTTCTCGCTGTGTCAAACACAACTGTGTCATACGCTGTTGACATGCATAACAGTCATTTGTAGAAGAGCGAATCTTAGACATTTTGGTGTATTAGCTGGTAAGGGGAATAAAAGCGATCCACATTGTGTGAGGATTGCTTTTATTCCCCTATTATCCCTTACGCGAGAGCTGAAGCATGTAATAAGCTAAAATATTCCTAGAAAAATCTATGTTAAAACTTGATATATATATATATATATTTTTTCTGGTGAGTTCCCTGTTGAGGATCTCTTTTAAGTGAAATGCACTCACTGTAAGTGTAAGTAAGCCATTCAGCGTGTAGCTTATATATATATATACTTTGCAGGACAAAACAAGAAAACAAGATTCGCCTATTTTGCCGTGCACGTCCATTACAATCATCGCCGCCGCAGTTCGCTGAAAACCAGCCCTAAGTCAAGTTCAAGACAAACTACTCGAAAGTCAGCCTACAATACGGCAGGAGTACGTATGTATGTTCCACGACGAGCTACCGTCATCTCGCACGTCAAAGCTCACACTCACTGCATACGCGCACTACTTCATCAATTACTCACCAGCAACAACAACAATGATGATGACAGCAACAACAATAAGTCACTTGGTTATTGTCTGCACCTTGAACGTAGATTTGGTTCTGTTGAGTGAAGACGTTCAAACGCGTCTGATACGCGCCTTGATCTGACGAGTGCCGAGGTATCGCGCCCCGACGGGACGAAGTCGCCGACTTCTCTCACCTCACGAAAACTCGTCTTTGCTTATCGCCGCTTGAGTACGTGATGATGATGGAACGTTGAGGGCAGTCATAGTTGAGCCACTGCTTTATCCTTTGCTACTACTAATAGTACAGATACGGCTACAGTTACGAAACGACTCATTTGGACTGATTACTTTTGTTGTTGTTGTTGTTGCTGATGTCGTCTTCGCTGCGCTGGTGGACGAAGGCGCCCATCTGACTCATCATCGCGGCATACTTAGTAGTTACCGTCTTGCATGATGCGCGTCGCACGTGTTTGTTGGCCATGTCTTGCAGCTATGTTTATTTGGATGTTTGGTGATGCTGCTTGATTGTGCGGAAAGCCTTCCTTCTTCAAAGGGGTGAGATGCCCGCAGCACCAACGACTACAGCCGCCACCACCACCACGACCACGGCCTGCGACTAATACTACTACTACTACTACTACTACTACTGGTGAGAAGGCATAGCGTCACCATGAGCCCTTCTCGCTGTTAGGGAGGGCAGCCGCAAGATGCCAAGCAGAGAGGCCAGCAGCAGGCCGAACGAACACTGACTAAGCGCTAGGAAGGCACCATCAGCGAAAAGACGCCGCTGATTGGTCTCGGTTGTATGGTCCCGTTGCCTCTGACGATGGTAGCCTCTGTGCCAGAGGTGGTAGCCTCTATGCTAGAGGTGGTAGCCTCTATGCCAAACGTACGAAGAAGAAGAAGAAGAAGATGATAAAGACATATGCAAAAGCGACGAGCGAGAACTAAAAGGGAGGGCACGCGAGGGAAATGATTTCCCTCATCTCGTCCGTATCTGTCCGTGTTCCTCTTGCCTCTGCCGCGTCCTGCCATTTATTGTTGTCGTTATAATCGTCTGCAGTTTTCCAGCACCACACAGCCAGAGCAAGCAACAACGAGCAAACGTGATAGAAGCTCATGGACGTTATTCTTCTTATTCTTGTTGTTGACGCGAGAGAGGCGCTGGGCAACACGGGCATGAGTAGTGTCAATAACGGCTACTGCTGCTGCTGCTCTGCAGAAAAAACAATGAAAGAAGCATGAGGGGAAATATCCCACTAAGACCACTCATTTCCATGTGTCTACCCGCCCTAGAGTGATAGCTTTTTTCTTTCTTATTTTTCTTCTTCATCCTCTTCTCCTAAACGTTCTATGTTCGTTCTTCAAGCGCGGTAATGTGCGCGAGTAATTCGATTCGATCTCACGCATAGATAAAGATCACCGTGCTCGTTGCATTCGACTCTTCAATGAGTTTTCCTCTCCTCCCTCCTCCACCGCCAGGTGAAGAAGAATCGTAAACTGGCGTGCCGACGTCGAAGATGCTGGTCAGCCGTTCACTGGAATCTAAAAGGCTCACACATATGAGTAGCCTAGGCATATCTGGCCCGTCGGTCGAGGCACGCTCGGCGACCTCGCACAAAGCGTGCCATTCGGTGAAGTGACTGGACAACGCTATCGGCCATCGGTAAATGCGGCGGCGTCGGCAATGACGACGGTGGTGAGGTGTGCTCACCTCACACCTAACTGATCATGCAGCAATGGTAAAAGCGGCACCCAAGCATGATGGTCTGACGCACGTTTGCGACTCACTGCGTCGGAATGTTTTTTAGGGCGGTTTACCACTAAGGTACGCTGAAATCGATGTACCGGCGTAGAACACATCAACAAGCGGGACAGGGAAATCAATATATATATATATATATATATATATATATATATAAGAAAGAGAGCAGACCTAGCAAGAGCCCTGAGGAACGTCAACCCGAGGCGGTTAGGCATTCCTCGTCGCAAACACTGCGACAGACACCAAAGACAGAGACCAAAACCGAACGCCGTTGTCTATATGACCACCAACTCAAGCCATCACAAGCCTGGCTTACTCTAATAAAGAGCATATCGTACATCACGCGCGATATCTATAAGCCGCGTTGCAATCCGATGAAATATATATGCATTTTCTTGCTAGCGCAAATTAATCTAACCTCAATAGGAATCTATTTTGGACACAATCTCTTAGGGGACTGCTGCTCCACGTATTAAAAGTCACCAGCAAACAGCAAATTTTGCCAATCTCAATAAACAAACGGTAACAACATGACTAACAACCTAAATAACTACTAGCTAGTAGAGTGCAATAGGCTTCATTCGCTCACAAATGTCTAAATCGTCAAATTTGTTGTTCATACAGTTCAATTGTAAGCGATCATTGTTATTGAAAAATTAATACCAGAGAACCCGATTGAGAAGATGAGATCAACATCATTAGGTATCATAATTGCGTATTATCCAGATTTTGTGGACATTTTTCAGCGTAGGTCTTGATTTAGAAATGTTCGATATCAATGCGTGGCAACATCGGATTTACTTGTACGTAGATTTTCCTTCTCTTTCTTATATATAGAAAGCAACTGGTGAGTAAAGTCCAATGGGGTACTATAGCAGTAGGGATGGAGTAAGATATATATATATATATAAAATTTTCTTGGTACGAGTCATCTTTGCGCGGATACCGTTACTCACATCTCAAGAACGAGAATCACTTCCATGGGCGTTTCGAAGATCTCCTTGAGCGAGACGATTCTCTCGCAGGTGTCGGCCAGCGCCAGCACGAGAGCCTCGTGGATAAGCTCGTGTCGGACATCTTCAGAGCGACGACGTTTCCGCAGATACTTTGCCGCATAGTAACGGCCGGACTCAATATGGCAACAACGGCGGACTGTGGCAAACTTGCCCCTAAAAATGACAGATGTAAAACAGATCACATTAGGAAAAGCTTTCATCGGTTTTGTCAGAAGGTTTATAAGCAAAAAGATATGTGACATACATATAGAAGATATTTCGACGCTATGTATTCCGGTAGCCCTCCCATCTTTGTTAACGTAATAGTCAGTACTAAAGAAGACACAATCTGTCTGAGCGTCTGTGAATGACTTTCGTCTCTTATAGAAATGTGGTCGCAAATAGCACGTCCCTATCCAGAATATCCCTATGTAAGCAAAGAAAAACTTTGTCATACAACGCCTTCCTAGTTTTTAACTTTGTTTACAATAGAGAAGCTTGGAAAGACGGTTATACTTAAAAAAAGGCATGCTAATATTGATACGAATGTTAATAATATCACTAAAAGTTCTCATTCGCAAAAGCAAAATTGTATCTTCGTTGAAGCACCACGCGATTATGAATAGTACGGTGTACCACTCAAAAACGTGCAAGTCATTGGCACTCGGAGTGACGATCCCAGATCTATCAGGCTCAACACTTCAAGGCTTAATTAACACGTACTCATTCGAAACGCTAATAACGATGCTGTTCATTTATTTTTGCTTTTCTGCTAAATTTTATAAGCGCAGAGGTCAGCGACGCCGGGAAAATTGACTTATACTATATTTCAGCTTCAACAGACTCATAACGCATCCAAAAGCATGTATTTAACAACATCAGGTTTGCCGAAAACTACTAACATTGCTGTTAGGAGATTCAAACAGTGCTACTCGCCCGTTTAGCACTGGTAGAGGAGCGCAAGACAAGCGGATGCAAAACAACTACGAGTCTGCATCACAAATATGCAAGCACAAATGCATGAGTGGGTGATGTGTGCGACAAGTGTGTGCGAGAGCGCTTAAAAAGCTTGATTCCTTCCTACAGCAATAAATAGGTAGGCGCCGCAGGCGGGCAATCAGTTGTTAAATCAAACGCTTACAACTTTCCCTGTAACCCTGCTTGGCTTCGTTGTGTACGCGCATCGCACGAAAATAACTCTGTCATGATCGTCGCTGCTAGGGCTGCTATCAGCACCACCACCACCACTACAACAGCCAGCACCAACAACCAGGCAAATATCCAATGATAAAACTTGCTGTTAGCCACTCGCTATCAGCGTCGCGCCCAGCCGCCCACGGTAGTCCCACGAGCGACTATCTTCTGCCAACAGCAACAGCAGTAGGAGTAGTAGTAGTAGTAGTACATTAGTGTCCACGCAAAGGTACAGATCTATTCGGTACATACAGGCCGCTAATGGCCGAACACTGGTCTGTCTTTTTTTTAAAATAAGTTTACCCTTTTTCTAGAAGAAAGCTTACAGCTTTATTTGCCTAGATAGGTAAGAATGGTTTCCTTATGAACGTGTACACCGGATAAAATAAATGAAAACGGCACATATCTTCCAGGTCCGGGCGTGTCCAGTCTAGCAGAGTTCCTGATCTATCTTATATCACACTGCTAACTGCACGGTAGATGGCAGTGGAAGTGATGTGATAGTGGTGATGGTGGTCGTGGTAGACTATAGAAACTGCACTGGGTACGTAGCTGTTGCCATTTGATAACACCGAAACGTGACCATCCAAGTCTCCCTGTTGAAGAACTCTGGTGATGCCAAGACGTGAACGATATGCTGGCCAGTCGCAGCGGCGTTTTCTGTCATTACCACTCCTACTAAGTGCATAGGACATCCTTAGGCCAGTCCGCCGTCGGTACGTTCTCACCCGGAACCTGCTGTTGCTTTAACTGACATCGTGGCTAAGCGCTTACGGATATTTATGTATCACTATGTTCAAGGTCCAGTGCCTCTTTGACTCACGATGAATAACTAATCTCATAAAATATAAGAGGAATAATAGAAACGCAACTCAGATACGCATTGCATTCTAGTACTTGTGTTTTTTTTGTCAATCAGTATCTCCGTCTATCTATACGCTGTTTGGCTTCCACATGAAAGGTACACCATCGCAATAGGAGATCATGCTAGGGTTTTTCTGATTTCCGTGCGCCGCGTGGCTTGCCGCGACAACAGGATTAACTACGCTACGCCCTTGCCCTAGCGTACCACATTCTCTGCGAGAACCAAGAACGGCCCCTCGAGTTGGTGGGGTGATTTCTCATGCCAAACAATAAGCCGCCGACTTTGACGTCGGCGGACACCTATTCGAGCCGGCTGTTGCAGCTTCACCTCCGAACCCCATTAGCCCAGCCCGGGCGGGGCAACTGAACACTGGTACTACTGGCTCTTACGACTTTCCCGCATGCCTTGAAGATAGGCGTAAAAGGTGCCGCGCATCAGGCGATTATATCTGGCCATTATTTCCGCAGTTTCTCGGTTTCACACGACTATTGCAAGTGGGTAAGAACAAACGGCCGTGAGTTTGATTACGATGGTGATGATCAACACCGCTTCGTTAATGATAAGGTCACGTGCGCCAACATTCAATTTCTGTTTCGAAATGTTCACAGCAACATTAACTCTACCGCCTATGAACTTATCAGTTCATGTATATACTGATACGTACATGTACACATATTTGTATGTGTTTATATATACTTATGTATGTATGTCCGCATATATAATGAACCAAGGTTTTCTATAGTATGAGAAGAGAAGTGAAACCGATGACACGAAAATGATTAAAGCATTAGCTTCGTTCATTTTGCAATAAAAACGAATAAAGAAATGGATTTTAAAACAATAGAATATTTTTCTTTTGGCCGTTCGCGTCGACGAACGTCGAACCTAGGTCAAGCGAGCTCGGATTCAGGCAATATCCACGTTTAAGGGAATCTAGTAACGATTACAAGCTAATTAGAAGGATAGAATAATGCGAAGAGTCGTCTCTGAGAAAAAAGATGATTGAGGTCGGATTTCCTAGGGTTTAAAGCTCAACAGTCCTTGTGGCAACCGCGTGTCGATGCCTCTCAGCGGTATGGTTTATATCTCATATCCTTTTCAATAGGCATCGACCCAGTTGCTAATGATCAAATGAATGACCCATGAGTGACGACTGGCTCAATGGCTTACTCAGGAAGTGCCAACTCCTCGATGACTGACCCAGTCACCCAGAGTTTTCAGTCAACAGACCAATTGAGCAAGCTGGCTGGCACCAGCTGTGTTTAAACACTAACGATACCTGTAATCGAACTATCGGCTGACTGAATGTCTGTGCTGCTGTTGCTGCTACTGCTCTGTGGATATTAGCAACATATCGACGTCGTCAACACGACACATATCTATCTGATACACGTATATTGCGAGTGTGAGTTAGAGCACGCGCGAATACGCTGACTCTGACCGTCTGTTTGTCCGTCCGTGCCATTCACAACTCGAGTATGCGATCTAGTATTACATCTGTCGTCTGTCCAGTATGCCAGTCGGTTCAGCCGCCAGGCAACGATGTGTGTTGTTACTGCTGCTGCTTATGGTACTACTCATGGTATTCATGATATTGCTGCTACTGCTGCTGCTGCTGCTGCTGCAGCAGCCTGTGCTGGTACAAGAAGCACGCCATCCTACTCTAGGGCGCCAGATCAGCCACGCAGCCAACAACATCGCGCTGCCGACACTGCCAACCACCGACGACCACGTTCTCTTCCTTGGTTGCCTTTTGTTACAGCCAACCTGGCAGCGGGACTTTAAGCGAGCATATCTCTCTTCCCCCTTCTCTCTCGCTCGCTCGCTCGCTCTCTCTGGGTGTACGTATGTACCAGCCACGCGTCAAGCGTCTGGATGGCGTGCGTCGGCACATCGTGCTCAGACGGCTGCGTGCAACATAAAGTTACAGCTCAGAAATAACGACGACGACGACGACATTTACCACGACTATCACTAGCTACGTGCACCACAACCACCACCACCTACGTACTCTCTGATCTGTCTACATTCGTCTGTTCGTGTTGTTGTTATTGTGGTAGTACTGGTAATAGCAGTAGCAGTAGTAGTAGTAGTAGTTGTTGTTGCTATTGTTATTGTTGTTGTTGCTGTTGTTGTTATTGTTGTTGTTGTTGTGAGTTCGTTTGGCGGAATTCTCACTCGATGCCATCGTTGTCGCTCTTCGTCGGCCTCCGCTCACATCATTGTTGTTGATATTGCTGTTGTTGCTGCTGCTGCTGCCGTTGCTGTGCCAATGACTGTCAATGACGTTACTTTTGTTGCTGCTGTTCTTTCGGTATTGTTGTTATTTTCGTTGCAACAGCTGTTGGTGTTCGTCTCTTTCTTCTTGTTGCTTTCACTTGTTGGTAGCGTTGAGACTACTACGTCCTATCAAAAATTAAAATAATTCTTCAGGAAGTTGTTTTCAATTCTAGACTATCCTCCGTTCCCTACGGGCTGAAAATCGACGCGAGCCATAACCTCAACTTGCAGCAACCCAGGGCCGGCCATGTTGAGATATCTAACGTTTCCCTAACAGTCGACAGTACGGCCGCAGCAGCATGAAGCCACTGACTCCCAGCGAAATGGTTTATCGTTCAACGATATCGCGCAACGATAATTTGATCAACAACGAGGATCGAACCAGAAATACTCCTGTAGGTAACCAACAGGACCACCTACACGGTCGTTCGTTTAACAATCGTGTAGTTGACATCTGCGTCATCGGTGTTATTGTCAATTGTTGGTGTCGTTGTTAATATGATGGGGCGCGGAGGGTTGCGGCTGTTACTCTCGACACAAATTGATTGATTAAGTCATTGTTCAACACATCGATCCCTATTGATCGCCGACCAAAGCTGTGCCAATCAGCCAAACTCCTTAAAAACACGTTCCTTGCTAGGTTTGTGTAGCTTACCAACTTACAATCATCCCCTTGTAAGAAGGAGTATGTGGGGTAGTCCAACGACAGCTGGCTAGCATAGCTTGGACACGAAGTCGTACATGATAACCACATAACCAGCGACAAAATTCTAAGTCAAAAAGCCATATCATCAATAATGACGATTATGATGATGATGATGATGATGATAATAATGGCGATGATGATAATGACGATGACTATGCTAATGACAACAGTGGGCGCTTCTGGGCGGCTGTCTTTCAAAAGAAGCTACGGCAGAGCAATGCCAATTTTGCGTAGCTGCTGGCGGGAATTGATGTCTAGCCAATGCAAGTGTGCATATATATAAATATATATATATAGTGCGTGGAATGTAATGGCTCCAATATTTTTGCCGCTTATGTAAAGAAAGCCGTTAATCAGATTAAACTGATGACTAGTGTGGTTGTTCGGTGCGTATTTCGGTGTGGCGCCGATAAATTGGGCAACAGCAAACCATCAGTTACAGCGGCTGCGAACGACGGCAACGATTGTTGCCGTTTGTTTTTATCAGATCTTAACAACTGAAGAACGATAAATGAGTAAATAGCAAGTGGTGATCATCAATAACAACAACAACGACAACCGCAACAACAGTAGCAACAATAAAAACAACAACAACAACAACAGGAACAGCTATTTGGTTGCATCAGCGCATGCTAATAATGCCGTCGTGCAAAGCCTTCATCGTCGTCGTCGTCGTCGTCGTTGGGCTCATTTGTTTCGTGTCGGGGTGCCACTTGATGCGGTGGCCGCCTCCGCTTGTGCAGTTGATGGTTTTTGTTGTTGTTGTTGTTGTTGTTGTTGTTGTCGCAACAGCTATACTTGTTATGACTGTGTGGTATGGCGTTGGTGTTCCTCGTGTTGTGCCACTGCCGATGTGCTGCAGTTGCGATATTATGGTAGCCGAGGCTGAATGTTGGTAAGGGAGTCGCCCACTGGCTGAGAGATAGGCCAGGCTTGTTCTCAGTGTTCAACCTGTTCAAGCGAGCGATCAAGCGGCAGGCCCACTGCAGCGTTCGTTTTGTTCGGCTCTGGTACCCGACATTCAGCCAGATACAGATAGACATCCAAACAACAGCAACAGCAATAACAACAACAACAACAACAACAACGAGCTGCTACTATAAACTGCTGTCGGCTGGTGGTGCTGCGGGACGGTAGTGGGGTGGTCATGCCAATTAAGAAGGAGGACGAGAACTTTCTGGTCAATGAGACGGTCAACCGTTGTAACAACGTTAAGACAACGAAAGCACAAGTCGCTCGATGACACAAGCGACACGACAATATCAAATCACTAGCACAACGTTAAAAACAACAACTGAACAAGCAGTAACGAATGACATGGCAACACTACTAAGAACAACAACAACGGTGACATCTTTCACCATCGAAACGTCAGCAGACGCCGCAGTATGAACAACAACAATGACACAGCTGCAGCTATAACCACAACAACCACAATAATGATGATGACGACATCACCACCAACAATCCCAGTAATCCCAACAAAAGTACATAACTTAAACAGTACTTATGCTATACTAGCGATACTAGTAGTAACAGTGATTGTAGTAGCAGGTAGAACCAACAAAAGCAACAGCAACAACAACTACAGCAATTATCGAAAAATAGTATCGATAACTATATAATAAAATACTAAGAACAATATAGCTAGATAAAAAGTGTGTGACACGTCCATCGAGACATTTTGTAGTGCTGTGTACTTTACAGGCGCGCGTGGACGGCCTGCACAAACAAATATCCATGTTGTACACCCACTTACACCTACCCGTGCGCACCCATACACGTAGACACATAGCAGAGACGTGCAACTCTCAAACTCAGGACATCATTGACTTGCTTCGATAGACGCGATAGAAGGTTTCTTGTCAGAAGTAAGCGGGCTACAATTGGGTTCACCGGGACCCGACGCGCTGATCTGATCGGGTCTTCTCTAATGACCACCACCATTACTACTACTACTACTACTACCACTACCACGACCACCAATCATGGATATGTAGCTGGACGATTGCTTCGTCGGTCAATGCTCAACCAATCGCTTGACTCGAACCTCGTCGATCTCTTGGCGATTTTGAACGGTGGGCATCCGCCAATGCTGCCGTCGCCGTCAACGACAACGACGACAACGCCAATCACATGAGAGTAACAACAACAACAATAATAATAACGGGAACGTTCTTGTTGTTGTTGTGTGCGCTGCACAGGAAACCGTCGCTAACACGACCGGCAGAGCCACAATGATCATCATCGCCAGCATCACGATTGGCGTGAGTCGGCGGCGAGTGAGAATCGTGTAGTGTCGATCGACAACCATGCAGATAGGTCGACAATAGGTGGGCAGATAGATTGCTATTTCTGCTATTTGTCGTTCATTGGCTGCTACGAAGGGTAACGACCGCAGATGACGACATCGATATCAACAAACACAACAACACCAACAACAATAACAGCACCACCACCGCCACCGAGAACAACAACCACAACAACAACAAACATAATAATGAGAGATTAAACCGCAACAAACTTATCAGAAAAAGTTGTCTTGTCGTTAACAAGTCATGCACATTGTAGTGAAGTCTGCTAGCCGCTGCAAGAGCGGCGGCATGGTCTAGGGGTATACTAGTGCGCTAGTTATGGTTTTCATCTACAGGGATGTCTCCGGTTCGATCGCCGATATTGATCGAATTTTCTTGCAGCGATTCTCATTGAGAATAGATGATAAACAGAGGCTATTGGCTGCTGCCACAGAGACTAGATATCCTAGATATTCCAACTTGTCCGGCTTTTCCTCGGTGCATTCAAAATAGAACTCACGTATGGGACAGAGGATAGTCCAGAATGAATAACAAGCTTCTTAAAAAGCAGCCCCAGCAAGAACCACGCGCTACCAGAAGAAACACGCGCTCTTCGTCACAAATACTACGAATGAATGTGGCAATGAAAGAGAGTTGCCGAAGCGGTCGAAAACGAAGACGACAACAACAACACGATCTCTGTTACGTTTCACATCCAATAGTTCATTTAGTCACCAATCTATCTACAAACCAGTCGATGCATGTATTATTTAGCGTCTTGTGATAAGTGGCCCAACGACCCCAACTAGCCATGTGTAAGCCAGGTGTCAACAACCTGATAAGCAGCCACTGAGCAAAGTACTGTGATAATTAAAACAGCTGTTAGCTTAACCACCTCCATCAGCAGACCACACTGAACAACAGCAAAGATAGACGTAGCAGTAGCAGAAAAACAAACCGGCATATGCTGAAATGATGATATGCATGACATGCAGACTTTGCATTGGAACAACAAGAGCAAATCTAAATTTCAGGACACCAACGAGGGCGCACACTTACGACGATAAAAACTTTTCGGGCTCATCCTCAGCCAACATGTAACGTTTACGGGTTTGCTTTTGCATTGCTTCCCATGACGGACCCCCTAAAGAAATACAAATGTGCGACGGTGGAGATCGAATCCGTGCACCTATGTGTCTCCTCCGGTCGCGAGGCGCGCGCAAATGCACCCTCCACGTCACCGGGCTCGACACAACGACGAAAATAGCACATAAAAAGCGTACACACTAGATTCAACCGATCGTGAGCACAGTAACCACTGTACTGACGACAGGGTCAGATACGTGGTTAGCTCCCTGCTCATCTCTCTCTTTCTCTTGCTATTTCTCCCTTAGGTGGACATGACTCGTTAAACAGTAGGCGAAATATCTTCTACGACGACGGGATGGCCACCCTACGCAGAAATATCCCATCGACCGACGATAGCGCTGACGCTTTCTGTTTCCAGAACAACGATAATACAAATGAATAAGTGAAAATATGCCACTAAAAATACAGAAAGAAAAACAGCCGAAACAGAGTCATCGAACGGATAGTTTCCAGAAACAATGCTCGCGTACATACGTCTGCTATGGTGTAGCTCAGTGCAAGCAGAGCAAGTCACACATTACGCTTTTTTTTGTCGCCACCGTTTATATATATATACGAGTATATATATATATATATATATATATGTATAAGGAGGTCATCGACTACACTAGCTATATATATATATATATATATATATATATATATGTATATATACGCGCCAAATCTGAATAGATATATGCATGTATGTGGGGACAATTTGTGTCGCATTGTTATTTTCGCACCTCGAAATCAGGTGGGAACACCTTTGGCTGCCAAAAGCAGAAACAACTACTAAAGTACGACACAGAAACAAAAAAACTAACACCAATGCAACGGCGCTCGAAGACATCTTCTTTTTTTTTTGGTTATTATCACTGTTTCCGGTTTATGTTGTCGACGTGGTCGTTGTTGTTAGTAACATTAAGGTCTCCTTGGCGGCTCAAATTCTTCGCGGCACATATCACCTGCCTACGGCCCGCGTCTACGGGGGTTGCGACAATCCAGAGACTACGAATCGAACTGTCGTCGAACGCCATAAGTTGTTTGAGCCCTAATCCAGAATTCGGGAACGAGGAATTGCAAGTCACTCCTAAAAGGTAGTCACAGACAGAGATAGGCAGCTACAGTCTGAACCAATTACCCGGAGAGCAGACGCCGACCTACGATTTTCGTGGAGTCTGCGACAATCAAAATTATAAATATTAAATTAAAACCCACTGTACGCGTGGTCAATCCGATGCGGGCCATGGAATACTCGAACTATTAGAAACATTATAAAATATATATATATATTATTATAAAGAGAGTAAAGACGGCGCGAGAGAGAGAGAGAGAGAGAATAAGACAGAAGCTCAATAAGACGCATTTAACGCAGCCTTGAGTGGCGCTGTGCTGTGCTGTGTGTTGTGTGTGTGTTAACGATGCACGAGCAGATCAACGAGCTAGACTAGAGGAGCAAGGCGTGGCGCCCGTTGGTTCAGACTCTGAACTGAAGCACCGACAATCAATCGTTCGTTCGTTCGGTTGGTCGGTCGGTAGACATCGTTAGCGGGGCGACAAGAGCGATGACGGTCTTGACGGCGCCATCTTCGTTGTTCATCGACAGCTACTTTTGGTACCATCTTCATTTTTGGCACGCTGTTTGGTTATGTCATGCGTCCCGGTTACGCAAGAACGACACTCTAGACGACCACAACACATGTCGGTAGCACTGAGGCAAACGTAAATAACGTTCGCTATTCGTATTAGTCTGATTCGTACTAGTCTAGTCAGTCCGCAGTTGTTGTGTTGCTACGTTAGAAACAACGTGTAGAACAAAGCGGAGTGAATAATTTTCGAGATGCATTTCTGCGACTTGATTAGTAATGACGATCATTATCGACGCAGCATACCACATCAAATACCACAATAAAAACCACAACGACTACCGCTAACGTATCTAACACCAAGAAGAATAACAATAGCAACACTTAAAAGATGGGTGTAAAATTGCAATTTTTTGCCAGCGAATGAGAAGAGCACATAGTGGTTATTATGCTCTCTTATCATAGAACATGCAATTACATCTTAAATGTTTTTCAATTTTCATTATAGATCTACAAATACAATCACTAAAGTTAACAGAAACATCCCCAAGATTAGCAGCAGCAGCAGCAACGATAGCGAGATAAAAATGACAATCGACCAAGCAACAACAACAACAACACAAAAATGAGACGGCAATATAGAATTAATAGCAAGAATCACAGTGCAACAACGCCAAAACCACAAGGTTGATCAGCAACAGCTCTTCTACAGCAGACGCCTGCTGTAGCAACAACAAAACAGTATTTTGTTGTTGCCGCTGTAGCTGCTGCTGCTGTTATTGTTGTGGCAAATGAGTCACGTTGTACGTGATCTCAGATGTGTGTGAAATCTCGCATTTCACATCGTCTAGCTGCTGGAGTTGACGATTAATCAGAACTAAATATATATATATATATATATATATATATATATATATATAAGTATACACCAGGTACATAGTGCATGGTTATCACTACCTGGTATGTTCAAACGCAACGTTTTACGAGAATCACGAGTTGTCCACCTGCCGGTTCTGCCTGCAGAGGTGTGCTAAGTACCATGCAGTGGAGTGCACAGCGCTGGACCGAAAATCGTTGCACTACTTCTCTCGTCGGAAGCGTGCAGAAGATAGAGCTTCACGAAGATACATTTTATAATGTATATTATACTCAATTTAAGTGAAATAAACATAATTGTAATTGTATTCGGGGGATTAATCAGAACCGATTTGCAGGCGACAGACAACTATCAGACTAGCATAAGTGAAATACTCATTGGCTTATATGGATGGTTGGATTTATCATTCGCTTGAAATATATACCTAAATACACATGTCACCTTTTTATATATAAGTCACCCCAATGTTGCTCAGAGCGGCAGCATAGGCGTACACGTCGAGATGCTTAAGTTTTACCCAACAGACCTGGTATGGTTTACCAGTTATTCTCAATGAGCATCGCTCCAATAAATTTTTGGCCAACAACAGGCGATAGCCCGGCAGATGACAACTGATATACCATGACTGCTGGGATGCTAGCCCCCTAGAGAACGCCGCCATATATATATATATATATATATATATATATATATATATATATATATATATATATATATATATATATATATATGTGTGTTAGATATGTGTGGTTCTAGCTCATAGAAGGTTGATGCAATATAATTCTCTTCGCAATGTTTTCTTTCTTTTTTGGCTCTCCTTCAGCGTGCATTTACAAGCATTCAAAAAATATTGTTATTAGAACCAACAATGAGAACCAATGAGCTCCATGATTAGATCGATATCTCATCTTGGCCGTTACGCTTTTGACAAATCTGCACCCTGTTTTCGGTTCAGTTAACAAAAATAAGAAAAAACAAGAACAGCAACAATAAATCCGTTTTGGACGCCATCTACCTGAGGCTCTACCTGGATCGCCCGTCTCTCTTGCTTTGAATCAGTTTTTTTAAATAAATTGTTTCACTGCTATTATTGCGAAAAATATTGACTGTTATATAAAAATACAATCTGCCTATTTTGCTCACATGTTTCATTAATGCAAGTCGTCAAACAATGACCGTATATTACTCGTGCAGGCTATTTTCCCAAGTGCAATGTAGCTATCTATATTGCAGCTGTAATACATATTATTGTTGCACCATTGATATCATCAAACCAGAACAAAGATTTTAAAGTTTGTTTAGTAAAGTACGATGGTAGAGTAGGGTTGTTTGATGGGCCCAAGTTCTTAAGCAGCGTCGACGCCTAGAGGCGCATTATTTAGTTGCTATTTCCTCACATAAGGCAAACCACATAATCATGAACACCTTCATCACATCAGTTCTGTCAGTGGGTCGATTACGACCTTCTGTTATTACTATTGTCCCGCATCTTCATCATCTCTCAAGCGACTTTACAATGAAATGTTTATCCGCAATATTTCCTTCAGTAGTCCGTTACCACCCGCACATCTATGCAAATATCGGTCGATACAAGATTACCTGCTTGTAGGAGGTTCGAAGGTTATAGTCTGTGAATCAAGGTGAACTATTTATTATCAGGCCGCTATAGCTGCCCGGGTAGTCACGAGCGATAATCGCATATCATTTGTATCGATAATTTCTCTCCAACTCGCTCTTCGATCGCTGGAGGTTTTAGAAGAGCATTCTTCGATGACCGGAAATCAAGCATGCCAGTTGCTGCATCTCGTAATTTCCTCATTGCAATTCGCAATTATTGATTAAATGTGACACTAGCCCAATACGGGTGTTTTCGTATTGCATTGTAAAATGGTTCCTGTCGGCTGATCAATTACGGCGGCAACCGCTTAAATAACGAGGTCATACACAACAATGATACCGTTACGATCAATATATATATATATATACATATTGATTTCGATTGAGTGGGTGTAAACGTGTCTATACCTGGGCATCACTACGGCGATATCATATAGACACCATGCACGCATGGTGTTCCTGCATACGCACAGCGTTCACACCCTCTACGGAGGCGATTAGGCCACGACACGACAATTCCCCCCCGAAGAGAATTTCCAATCACTTCCGGCCACCAGATGCAGACACGATTTACGGACTGTGATATACAACAATATATCACCATCATGATGATACCACCACCACCCGCTACGCCGTAGTCAAATGTATGGCAACAATATGCAACAAGCTCCCTCACATAGATGTACACAAGACGCGTAGACATGCACTCGCTTGTACTACTACTACTACTTGTCTATGCATCTGCTCGTATGAGTGCCGATATATACGATACTTCCGTTGTTTCGGCATGTTTAGATGTGTGTGTCTATGTGTGCGTGAGACATATTGTGACGATAAAGCGTGACGACGTATGACAGTACGTCGTTCATATATTGCGTTGATATCCTTGACGTTCGGACGCTGCAAACAGCTGGGACTGTTCGAGTGAGCCAAAGGCGCGCGCTCTCTCTCTCCCACCCTTGCCTTCAGCTGGCGTCAACCGGGACAACGCTTCTGCACTGAGCGCCGATTTCCGCCCGCTTGACTCAGGGGGGTCGGTAGTTCGGGGGGGGGGGGGGGGGAGTGGGCACTTTTCGGCCAGTACAATCGTACTAGAAATGCTACTCACGTTAATACACAGCCAGTAAACAACAACAACAACAACATATTCAACAACAACAATAACAACAACATGATCGTCGTTGTTGTCATCAGAAACATTAGGGACAGCAGCAAAAACAATAACAACAACAAGAGCAACGGTCCGCATCACCGACAACAATGACATTAGTGGCCGCAGCAGCAGCAAGACGTCCGCCATCGTCAATCCTTCACGCTGTTCTACGCAAAAAAGGCGCTTACTACAAAGAAATTTAGTTATCACATTGATGTCAGCGCAGAGCCTAGCGGTTACACGTGCAGTAGGTGTATTTCTACTATAAACGTTTGCCTTTCCTTTCATGCTAGTGTATTGTTGTTCGGCATAAAGAGCTTTTATTTCTTGTTAATGTTTAATTGAACAACAAAGATCAAAGTAAGAAAAAGTCGTCTAGTTGTGGTCAGCTAAGTGGCACACATCCAAAATTGATCCACGCAGACGGCAAACCCTCGACTTTATTCACGGTGCAAATCAATTATATTACCGCTTAGTGAATGAACGCAACCACCAAGCATAATGATAGTGAATTAGTTTTATAATAATTATCAGTAATTATGAAGGATGTAATAAGACGGACGAGACAAAGAGATGTAATAAGACGGACAAGATGAAGTGACCATGATCACAACACCAGAAGGAGAGTACGTAGCCACGTTCTTGCTGTCAGCGGTAAGACAGAAGGCCTTCCTTCGGCTAACATGAAGTAGAGTCAGCGACGCGACTGAATCGCATCGAAGCCCACGACTGTGGCCCATTAGACTGGCGACCTGCCAAGCAACATCGTGCATCGCCAGCCTGGTTAGCGTGGCGGCACGATCGGCGGCACAACTCCTACGTGCGATCAACCAACGCCTACAGGCCCATCATCTTCTTCGTGTTGTGCCGGTATATTTGCTACGGGTACTAGTCCACTCACGTTCACTACATTAGGACGGCACTCAGTGCATGAGAGCTTTTCTTCAAACCCTCAGCGTCAGTCAATCTATAATGCCTGTTATATGATGCTTGTTGCTACCCGAAAACGGAATATATACGCACCTTATACGCTAGCACCGCTAGATTTCAACGTGTCAGCGGATTAAGCTTGAGACGCTCGAGTTTGGTGTACCAAGGAGTCACACCCGCCCGATGAGGAAGACATACCCGCGCGCTATTATGAATGACCCTAAGCTTGTCTAGTTGGGTCGTTGAGTACGTGACGCTCCATAATTCCGTAAGTTAGATTTGGCTAAAAGCGCTTTGTAGACACGCACCAGAAGGTCCCAAGAAGGCTTGACTCTCCCCAAACGCACTAGTGAGGTCACCACGTGGTGTAGCAGGCCCTGACGTCTAACCTCACCAGACTTTCCCATTTCATATGCTTTATTCTAGAATGCCAAGGGATTTCTCCTGTGACTTCAGAGAGATAAAGCCGCCTACTTGAAGAAAAATATATTACTTGTTTTCAATTTCTGTCTTCAGTCCATGCTTGTTGTGGCGTGCAGAGAACGAGTGTCGTGATGATAAGTCCAAATCTAGTCGTAGATCTTAAAGCTTCCACTGCTGCAACTTGTCTCCGTCCACTAAGATACGATTTAAATCACAATATTATTCCTGGGATACAGCTCATTTGAAAAAAAATGGGCCATCTTCAGAGTGAGTGAGGAAATCGAATGCTTTGGCTACGTCAAGAGGTGTGCCAAACCACATACTTTCATCCTCCGCAGCTTTAACGATCTCCCACCAGATATGTCCCAATACCAGCTTCGTTGACCGTTCCTCCCTAAAGCCGAATTAAATCATTCAAATGAATTTCGAGATGCTGTTTAGCAATCTTCTCAACAATTTTTGAGACAAAAGACACCAAGCATATCCGGCAGTAATTATCAGGTTGGTGCCTTTCGCCCTTACGTTTATATAGCAGAGCTGCGGTAACAAAGTTTAATTGTACATCGTAAGTACACGCTATTTACACACAAATGGCATTTTGTCGGAAGTGTTAATGTTTGTTGTTGTTGGTACTAGATTTCCAGGTAGAATGAACGTGACTCTCATTCGTCTTCCTCTCCCCACCTCATTTTATTGTTTGTAGAATAGATATAAGGTCGTAATAGGCGTCGTCGCCTTAGTCCGCAAATACGTGTCCTGTCCAGGACGCAACGCGAGCCGAACACGATTAGCGTCTGCTGAGTATGAAGTGTACGTTGTGAATGTACGCATAATGGCAATGATACATCAGCAATATAAAGGTCTCCCACCACTCAGTGCATCCACGTAACCACTACACGCACGCGCCCTCACATTCCCTAACGCCATAACCATGACCTGTAGTTGCAGCAGAACTAAGTAGAATGATTGACTGACCAGCTACAGTAGCTAAACAACAACGACGTTCAAAATACTCACAGAAATCAATGAAAACTGACGTCAAAAACCACTCCGTCTTTTTCTCTCTCAAGATTAACACTAGCGGTAGCAGTAGCTAGTTGGAATAAATAATAAAATATTTAACGCTCATAAGTTATTTAATGAAAATGCCAGCTTTGTCATCAGATCTTGCAGATTTGCTTCAATTCTATGGCTCGTTATGCCCGAATATGATCATGTGCACTTAGTAAGGCAAAAAAAAAATATATATATATATAAATAATAAACAATAATGTCATTTGGTACAGAGTTCAACGAGCCAGTGATATATGAAGCGTGGGCAAAACAGCCCCACCCTTCAGCATTAGTACGACTAAATCAATTTATTATTTAGCGACCTCATAGTTACGCTTTGTGGCAGGAAAAGTTAATCTTTGACAGCTAAAACTTTACCATCGTTTCTTTGTCGTTTTATATTGTTGCCACTAAAATCGGAACTTGTGGCTAATTGCTCATTAAACGTCGTTTTATAAATTAAAACTGAGTCAGACAACGAGTGGTACAAGAGTTGCGCAGGCAAAATCCAATGAACAAATGCCAAAAATGGGCATACACACAGACACAACACGCATTCGTTCTATGTGGCATTGGAACGTTTATATAGATAGATAATTAACCCCATTGTTACTGTAATTGCTGCTCCACCTGATGTGGTTTTTAGTGCGCGTTTTCATTCGCATGAGTTCGCCGTTGTTGTTGTTGTTGTTGATTCCGCGACCCTCGACGTCGTTTCTGAGATTGTTGTTGTTCTTGTTGTTGATGTCGTCATCATTGTCGAGTCTCTTGTTTTTGCTCCTCGAACTCCCACGGGTGCTCTTTAGTTCGGTTCTCTCTCGGAGCTTGAGAGGAGACGCATAGCAGTGTGGCCGGACTTGGTTGTCGTCTATTCAGCGAAGACCAAACCGCACAAGCGAGCAAGAGGACAACAATAACAACATCAACAACAGTGATGATATGCTGATGATGATAATTATACCAATGATAGTGGTGCTGGTGTCGGTCCATCGCCGATCGTGCCATCTCGAAGTCATCGCGAACTTTTGGCGAAAATTAGAGATGTCCAAATATAGATCGAGGCTGAGATGAAGAGGATGTGTTCTTCTGCTCTTGTTGGCTCTACTGTTGGTGCTGCTGCTGCTGCTTCTACTGCTGGCAGCTGATCTGGTGGCGGCCGCCGTCCTCGTCTTCATCGTTGTTGCTCTTGTTGTTGTTGTTGTTGCAGACATTGTTGTTGTTGTTGTTGTTGTTGTTGCTGGTGTCGCGGTTCTTGTTATTGTTGTCGTCACCATCGCCGCCATTTATTCTGTGGCTGCTGGTGCTGCCACTGCCGCTGTTTCTCCACGTTGGGTTTGTTGTTGATGCCGCCGGATGGACGCAGATGTAGTGACGGCGTTCTTCATGTTTGGCGACCGACCGTCAACATCATCGGCTGTTTGTAGCTTGTCTGTCGCTTTCGTTGTCACCACTACCACCATCACCACCACCACCACCACCACCACCACCACCGCTAGAACGAGAAGGAGAAGGAGAGACACTTGATAGTGTCTCACTACGGATGGGTCGCTCTGGCTGACTGACCCATCCAGCCAGCCAGAGCGACCCATCTACTCAGCGAACGTTCGGGTCCAGGACGCGGAGAGGAGTTGTAGGAAGGAAGGAGCGGCACACACAAGAGAAATAAAGAGAGAGAGAGAGAGTGTGTGACGGAATGGGACGACGCGAACGTCGGGAATCGCCCGCTGACCGCGACTAGTCCAGCGCAACAGCAGTCCACCAGCGCAGCTACGAGGCTGCAGCTACAAGCCGACCGCCGACCGTATCGTATTGTATCAGTCGACCAAATCGACAATTCAACTACAGATACCACCGCTCCCAAAGCACACACGTACACATATACGTACGTATATATATATATATATACGTGTGTACATATGTGCACACATAGACACAGAAATATACAGATATCACACTTACCCGCACGACTGTAACAGAAAATATTCTCACAACAATAACAACAACCAGGGCCAAACAGAACATATATTGTTGCGTTCGTAAATTTTATTATTTCTAGTTTTTATTAACAACGATCGGATTTTCAAAGCTGAGCACTGTCCGTAAAGAGTTGGGTTCTCTCTTTTCCTATCTGCGTCATATATATATATATATATATATATATATATATATATATGTAACGCGTTCACTCCAATTATAATTTGCACACCCGAAATATATAAAAACATTGTTTTCTATATGTTTCTATTTCCGATGTATATATGTAGTAACTCCTAGGACTATGATTTGACAATAAATAGACTAATAATAATCTGCTATTGAAAGGAGCAGCTCCCTCTGTGCAGCAAGAGCTAGGCGAATTAGCTGACTGCCTCAACGGGTAGCCAACAATAGTCGAAGCGCTTTGTATTCGTACTGGCAAAATTGGCAGGTAACACCCACCGGTTCCGATTCTTCCCTCGAAAATTTAAAATTCCTTGACATATATATATATATATATATATATATGGTGGCGGATAGAAGGGTATTTCCCCGTGACAAGCCCCATGGCCTGAGCACCGCTGGAAAGCCAGTCGATTTAAAAGCTCTGACACAAGGACGAAGCAATCGAAGATCCCAATGACGTCGTGGATCGCACGGCCTAGCCGGACGGCCACCTCTATGGATGCAGGATAAGGGATTATGTGGCACAGCGCCCGTCGGTTTTCCGCGTCTGCACTGAAGGGGCGCTACCAACGTTGCGTCCACCCGAAGGTCAACAGCAATTCTCATAGTAATGTACGCGGAGGGGCACTTGGATCCGGGCCTCCGTGTTCTCAGTTGACAACGCTCTCCACCCGTGAAATCTATGTCTCTAGCGCGGGGCGATTAGAGGCATAGATTTCCGACAAGGTGACAAGGTCGGGAAAGGTCAATCCTTCTTTTGATACCGGTAGGAGAACTTGTCATGCTAGAGCTCCAGGTTAAACAGTTGTTCCACTGTCGTTATGGCAACGTCGTTGAGTTCGCGCTTTTATAGGCCCAGTCGCCTAGCTTCACTCCTCTCATATATATGCCTTATCCTGGAGCCTGAAAAATGGAAGAACGAGGGTAGATAGATGCCACTGTGCAAACCAACTAGGTTTAGTCAGTCGCGTACGGTTGAGCTTAGCGAGCCAATCATCCATCTGGACATCAGAAATACTCTCGGACAAAAATGACACTCCCAGTAATTCCGAATTCCGAGGAGAGATTAACTGTAGACCAGGCAAAAACTCCAGAAGTGTCGCAATTGCGTTGTCAGTCCGCGTCATTATGGAAACAGTGTTTTGCACTTAGCTGCGTTTAGTTCCCACATATTCGTGAACTTTACGGATGCCTTTTGACAAGTCCCATAGGAAACCACCGATGAGTCCGTTGTCTGTTTACCACAAATTGAGTAGGCATCGAAATGGTGCGACCAATCATTAACTACTCGGTAGAACCCAACGGATCGCCTTGCTGAGCTCCTGTCTCTATAGACAGATGTACACACATGCCTACATTGTTCGCGCTGCCTGTGAAGGAAGGCTGATGCATAGACACGCATAATGGCAAGGCAACACCCACCTGTACACTATCGGCCGTACACTATACGTTGGCATGTGCGTATGCAGCATCACGATTAGCTGGCCGCAAGTCTGCAGACGAATCGAAGCGAGTCAGTGGACCAGTCAACCACCGGCAGTTTCCTTCACGGCAGTTGTCCCTAACGATCGTAGCAAGTAGTCCTCTTTTCCCTCCTCCCTGTTTCTTTCCTTCATCATTGACGACAACGACAATAACAAAAACAACTGCTAATTTGCCAATTGCCCGATCAGTCAATCAGGCGGTTGAATATTGGGCCGCTCATGCTCATGCAGCACCACCAATCGATGCAGCCACAGGAAACAATTAGCCAACTGTTGTTGGCTTTCGCCGGTTCCTCGTCTCTCTCTCTCTCCGGTTGTCTGGGTACAGACAGTAGTAAGATAGTGGGTCTACCGGTAGGCTCTTATGACGTTCCAGATCTTCCGATGGTCTTCCGGTGCATCGAAACCACGATCGTCCCCGGTCTACAATGATGACCAAGATGACGATCATCGGAAACGGCAACACCGATATCCCTGCACAAAATACTGTTACAGGGGTAGAGCTAAAGCAGCAGAAGCAGCAACAACAACAACAACAACGACAACAGTGGTGGTGATGGTGATGGTGGTGATGATGATGGTAATGGTTGGTGGAAGTGGCAATAGCGGCACTGGAGCTTCGCCATTTGTCAAGATCATCCATCCATCCATCATCAGTCAATGAACAAACAAACAAACAGCACACACAGATACACACACACACATTAGTACACACAGAGAAATACACGGCGACATGTTCACCGTGTGTCTTCCGGTTCCTTCTGCTTTACGAACATCACAAGCAGCTTTGTCAACTACGCCAACAACAGCCGCGTTGATAACGTGATCATCATTAGCAACAACAGCCGCAGCAGCAGCATCATCATCATCATCATCTGTGTCATGTTTATCGCTCGGTGTCGCAGAGACGACATCAAGACATCGCTGCATAGCCTGTTTGAAGGCGGTGCCAAATGGAAACGTGCCACAACATGCCCTTTGTGACTCCCCGCCATCGTACTAGCCTAGCCTCGTTGCCTGACTGACTGAAGGAGTGACCGAAGCCCCCGAGAATTGACGACAGAAGATGTTCAACGGCAGCGGCGGCGTAATGCTGGCGTGGGGCGCTACGATAGAGACGACGTAGCTGTTGTTGGTATTGATGATGATGATGATGATGATGATGCTGCTGATGATCATAAGATGATGATGATGATGATAATGAGTCGATTACATCGGATACATCATAACGCACCAAATGTAACGTGCGTTCGTGGTCTGTGTATGGGCGTGTGTGTGTGTGTGTGTGTGCCTATGCATCCGCCTGCCTTCACAGGTAACGTCAAGAATAAACGCGACGGGCGAACGACACCGAATCGCGGCCTGTCATTTCCCGGACCCGGACTCCTTTTCTTTGCGCCAGGCCGTCGTAGGGGCTGCGTAACAGCCCTTCTTCCTGTCGTGGGGCAATTACGTGGAATCGCCATATTTATATATATATATATATATAGAATGCACCTTCAAAAGAAATAGTGTTCCCTAATGTTGTGCTAGATTGCAGAAAAATAAAGCCTCACTTCTAAAACGACTTTCAGCGATCGAATAGTGTGGCCACATGACGATAAGCATGTGCGCATATGCATAGTATATATATATATATATATATATATATATATACACTTAGAACCCTCGTCTACCAAAGATGCGATGTGATGGGATTTAATGTCAAAGCCGCTCAATCAACCAGTCATCACCTGAAGAGCCAAAACATCCAGAACAACAACATCCGCCCACCGTCGAAAAAACGCCATGGCCGTTACGCCGTTAGGGCGGTAGCCGTGAAAGTCACATCAATCCCAGTAAGCAATGAAATCTGCCTATGGAGAAAGGCCTGCCCTGAAAGGCCAACGAAAAGCTCTCGAGCGTTTTCGTTTCGCTATAAGGTTTTCATAACGACTCTAAACTTAAAGTGTGCAAACAGGTCATGGTTGATCAAACCAATTCGTGGATTCGTCAAAGTGAAACGCACAACGTGTTCGGACAATCGGATATAAACACTTGATGCACAACAACGCCGTGTACAAGCACCTCTCTCAAGAGGACTTCGGATACAAGAGAATTGGCAGAAAATATAGCGCGGACATTCAACCACTAAAAATGGCGACTTATTAGAGCAACAAATGGCAATGAAAGCTAAGTGGTTTGTTCATATTGTGTAGCTACAATATTCCGCCATTAATCAAGAGTAACGATAATATATATATATTTATTAAAATGACATTTAAGTGTATATATATATGTATATATATATATATATATATATATATATATATGTATATATATATATATATATATATATATATATATATATATATATATATATATATATATATATATATAATTAAGAATGCAAATGGAGCTACAATTGTCTCCCGCAAACGTGTGCACTAGGATATTACTCGTATAGAGTGGGTTGGGACCACTTATATATATTTATATATATACATATATTCTTTTTTTTGTTATCACGTCTCCCAGAGGAGCACGGAAATGCGGCCCTGCGATTCCTATTGAAACGGATCGAAGACAAAGTAGCAAGGTGGTCTAAGCCATCGTGGAAACGTGTGCGTGGCGGTAGAAAGATGGTCGAGAGCCGATCGCATAAGAGAAGCGATCAAATAAAGAGCAGAGCAAGACCAAATAAATCATAAAGCTAGCCCAGATAACGACTGCGACGAATGCGTGCCGGGTCGGTGCTGTTCAACAGGCTTGAGCTGCAGGAGGCGAGCTGCCGGTCATTGGCCGTGGCCCGTATTGCTGCAAAATCGGCATCGACCTCCTCGAATCTACGCTCGAGTGTGGCATAGCGCTCCGTCGAGAACCCCGTAGCGACACTATGATCACGAGGGGGGGGCAGGGGTGCGAGCTAGTTGTGACCGCTGCTGCTTCTGCTGATGCTGTGTTATAGCAGTTATAGATAGCAACATTGTAGTATAGCTGTAACAACGTAATAACAGTGGCGGCAGCAGCAGCAGTTTCGGCGTGATATAGCCTATATATGCGTAACAACGTGCCAATCGCGACAGACCAACAAATGCAGACGTAAATAAGCGAATTGATTAGTGACTGCATCGCTAATGCATCAATTAAAAATGAGTGAGCAAGCCAGCGAGGCGGGTTATTGTAGCAACGATTAATGCGCAGTTCGTTGTCTAAGTCAGTGAGGCTTATGGCCAGCGGGGTTGAAGGTGGTGCAATCAGTGGGAAATCAACTCAATCATGCTAAGGCGGAAAGTTGGGCGAGAACGCGCGCATGCGTGAAAGGTGTCTGTTTGACTGATTGCCAGTTACTGTAGTTTGATCCTCGTAAGTAGCTAAGGTTGTCATTTATTGTTGGAATATTATTATTATTATTATTTGTTGTTATTTATTTTTGGTATAATATTACATTATTGTTGATGTATTATTAGTTGGTCTGTGTGAAGTTTTTTCCTTTGACATAACGTAAAATCACCGTTATTACATAAAGGGTAGTGATTGTGTGTGTGTAGTACGCTAGTCGTCGGGGCCAAGAAAACATGAGAGTCGTGCGGAGGCTTCACTCACATTCAAACGAGCGGAAGTGATCAGGCTGTGCGTGCGTTCATTTAACCATATTCCATGCATACAGTCTGTTTATGAGTGAAACTTTAGAACAGAGTAGATGAACCGTTGTCTTCGGGGGTTGTAGAAGCACACATCGAATCTGTGTGTAAGCAATTTGTTAGAAAATGTCATATCAAAATTCGGTTTCGCCGTTCAAACGGCTTGACTAAGTAGAATATATCAGTGGAAATTACCTGAGGACACCTCAGTCTGAGCCTTATAAAAGTTAGTGTTTTTGCTCTGTACAAGAATTTGAAATATTTAGACAGTTAGATAGCTTTGTTGGCTTGGCAGTCTGGGTATCTGTTCCCGAGACCCTGTGTTCGACTCTTCGTCTTCAAAATCCTTCGAATTCTTCATGCCGAGCGGTGGCCGAAGCTCTTTGTTGCTCACTGACGCCGGACTACAGCGAAACGCAGAGCCGACAATGAAAGCGCCATTGCCTACTCGAGTTAGCGACGACTGACGCATACAGCTTCAAGACAACGACCCGATGGTCACGATAGACGCCGCCACTAGACTAGGCTATTCCTGGCATACGCTCAAGAGATGAGAGGCGTAAGCTGGTCGACTGTGATCGACGCGTACACCCGTCCCTCGTGCGCTACTGTCAACTGTAAACCGGCACTAGTGGAAAGCTGAAAAGCTGTGTGAGAGAGCGTGTCGGTTCATTAGCGGCAACAACTACAGCATTAACTATTCCATACACAACCAACCTCGTCACAGTCAGTCAATCAGCCAGCCGGCAACGTTCCGTTATGTGCACATTCTCAGCATAGTTAGGAAAATAATCATCATTAAAAGCATAAATAATAATCTACAAGGAATAATAGCAACGTACGTTTAAAAGTAAATCGCATAGGTGACAGAAAGGGGGGAGAGAGAGAGTGAACGAGATAATCATAAATGAAGGCAATGATAACATTTATGACGATGCCAACAATAAGAACAACGGCAACAACTGCAACAAAAACAACAACACCAACGTCAGCGGGACAATGTAACAAAGGTGGCCCACGACCTAGTCGTGGGTTGAATCCTGACGCGATACATAATCGACGCATGGTGCCGAAGGCCTATTCCTCGAGTAGCTCGGCAATTCCAAATAATAAAATGCACGCTCATATATAACAACAACGATAACTAATAACATCAGCATCATCAACAGGCGGCAACATCAACGGCAACAAGTTTCGGCAAATTTCGGCAATCGGCCAAAATCCTCTTACAAAGATACTGAGATGGCATCGCACAGTACCGGAATCAGTACCACCGGTCATGCAGGACCCGGCCACTGACAGGCCGACAATTGTAGTCACCATGTCGTTCAATTAATTATATGTGCCGTAGAAATGACTTTCCATTGACTTTGGTTCAAAGGAATGGGTCGTGGCAGACCCAATGGTCACAAAGGGTCAACACCATCGCCGACCATCAATACTGCTAATGCCAACGACGTCAACGTATAAAACGCCGACCACAACATCAGCAATAAGAATGAATGATGATGTCGCCACGAAGACAGTATTTATCCTATATATATATATACTAGGCCACTCTTCCTTGACGCATGGCGATGCACGTCTGCAGTGCATATCGCACCGTCCGCACTGCTGATGCTGACGCGCCAGCTACCGTGGGACCAGCTAGCTGGCGGGAGGAGTGAGAACCGACTGGATGGCGACGCGCGCGTGGGAGAACCACTCTCCAAGCTTCGCTCTCCGGGCTTGGGCGCGAGAGTAGACGAGCCCCCCGTCCGGAGACAGCCGAAGTGTCCGGACAGGTCTGGAAGGAAGCGTCCGTGCGTGGTATGACAGCCCCTGCCAGCGGCCGCTTACGTCTTACGCCACCAATGTTTCAACACTATATATTTCCAGGATTGGAAAGTCGACCACATATACTTCCGTCTTGTGTGCCTCCGGGAAGACAGGCATTGCACACACAGTTGTCTCATGCAGCGCCTTAGCCGAGAATCCACCTTGGCGTTTTTCGCGAAGGCATCACGCGATCCTGTTGGCTTCACTACTTGAGCTCGTTGATTAGGGTGAACAGCAGACCGAAAAAGGCCAAGAGGTCTCGCGTGACATCTCGAACGCCCCACGCTTGCATACAGGGCCTGGCTCTGCTTGGATCGGGTATCCTCTGTTCGCGGCGAATCCGTTAGCGCGATCCAGTGCTACACAACCCGTCAACATCGGCGGGTGTGCGTAAACTGTATTTCCCCTCTTAAATTTTAAAGTCCGTCTTTCTTATAATGCTATTTACATCAGGTACAGCGAGATACTGACGTAGCGAGATAATTCATTCAATAAAAATCTGTCCCCAATACAGCCTATTTTTAAATTAAGAAGTGTCAAATAAAACTTCTGTAGAAAAACGTATTGATTCGGCAACACCCTGAACACTTTGATTTGCTAACTAATATATATATTTTTTTCTATCTATAAGTTTACCGCTCGCTCGTTTCACATTCATATTGATATGAAAAAATAGGGAACACCAAGAAATCACAGAAGTGTAGACACAGAGCGGATGCGTTTCGATACAAATATAGTAAGATATATAATAGTAAGATCACCGGTTCGCATAACAGGCGCTAAATGACAGCCTTAGTATAAGGTATAAGACTGAAGGCATGCCGAAGGCCAGAACGAGCCTAGAAGTGTCCACCATTCAAGTCAATGCGCTTCTTCCACACACAACACCACCACCACGAACAACGACAACACTACCAACAACGACAACAATAGCAACGACTTCAACAATGTCGCGACAAACACACTAACAACAACAACAACAGCAGCAGACAGCACCGTGACTAAACCGCAAAGTCATGCACGGCGAATAGACGGGCCGCCCATCTAACCTTCAATCGATTGAAATCACCGCTTAAATTCTGGCCTTCGTGGCTTTCGTGTTCATTGATTCATTTGTGTAGTCAGTCAGACATTCGCCATTCGGGTACATACGGGCGCATACAGACATATACAATGATTCATCGTGTTTCGGTACTCCGGTACGCCGGGTGTGTCGCCGGGCTGACTACTGCGAGACGCGTCAAATCGTCACGCGAGAAGAGTCTTTTGAGAAGAGTATATCGAACAAATAGTAGTTCGTCGTGCTGATTGATACTGCCACTGTGCATAGCCGTGTGCGGAAGTAGGACATCCAGTCGGCGTACCGCAGTTTATAGTCGCATGGGGTTCGACTGGGGGTCTCTCATGATTGGGGCTTATAGGTTTTCTCTAACTCAATAAGACTTGCATCTGCTAATAGATAGAACGATTGTGAAGTATCACCCACCCGCACTAGATTAGAAACAATTTGTAGCAATATTCGTAGGTCTCGCCGTAGCGGGACACCTCATGTATGTAGAAATCTAGACAGCTGTTGCCACTACGAATACGATTGGCCACGTCGGGCAGGACGCAGTTGATTCGTGCTGCTGTTGCTGCTCTCTGCTACTGTCGTTGTTCATGCGGTTGTTGTTGCTGTTCGGTTGTGACGTTGTGGTTGCGGTTCTCGCTGTTGCAAACAATGTTGTCGCCGACGACAACAAAATTAAGTACTCAGATAGGTTGTTGATGAGTTAAGATATTTTCTAGAACCGAATTCATGTTCTGCCGAAAGACAAGCCGAGTCCATGAACAATGCATGAAGCACGCAGATTGGCCAGCAGGGCTTCCTATCGACTTGTTCGAGGCTGACGCCGTATATGCCGCTAACACTGCTTCTGCTGCTGGTGCTGCTGCGGGCCGCCGTTGCAGATGCGTCATTAGCGGCAGCCAACAGGGTCAGCCTGTGCCGGCGACTGTAGAAAGGCGACTCAAAATAGACTCACACATAGCTTTGAATCACGGTTCACGCAGAGCGAAGAGAAAGAGAGGACGGACAGGAGAAGCACACGGGTAGACACTAAGCATATCTATCGACAACTTCTGGCCTGGACGTACGCTACTTTGCTGATGAGACAGGCAGACATTGCAGAGGCATGTGGTGGGTTTTTCGTCCGTTGCTGCGGCGTCTGCGCAGACTGGATACGATCGACAGTCTTCATCTACCAGTAATGGACAACGGTGGGTCAGCAAGCAGACAAGCCGACGAACGGGCCGATAATACCACACAGATAGGCGGATAAGTAAATATCTAGATAAACTCATAGGCTGGCTATATAGCTGACAGTGGGCCATTCATAGTAGGCATAGTAGCGCGGCCACCGTTGACGTCTAGCGGCCCACCGGACCAGAAGAAACGGAGGCGAGAAAACGCGCGATAACGACACGTTCAGAGATATTGTCCATCCACAACTCAAGCCGACTTCAGGTAGGCTTCGAACAATAAACAAAGAAGAAGATCAATTTGTAGAAAAATAAACATCACAACAAATATCGAGGATGATAACGCCAAATGAACCCTCTCAAATGTTATGCAAGAATGTCAGCAACACCAAACTGCTAGTAACTAACATTTAATGATGGTCACGCGTAGAATTAACAATAAAAACAGCAACAACGACAACAACAACGACAACAACAATCAAAGCAACATAGTGTAATATGGAACCACTTACTTACCTTATGTGATAACAACAAACAGTAATAGTGAGATATAATTTGCTCCTCTTTTTTACGCTAGATACATTGCATACTGCGCGTAACATCTATTCTAGTTTTTGTTTACAAATCGAGGCCGATCACGCGACGCCTAACGCATGGTGGCATGCCCTTCCGCTAGCGGCTTCATCTACTACCAGACTGATTTCTAAACAACAACAATAATCACAACAACGACGACAACGTCAACAACGACACCCGGCGTTGAGGTTATCTGGCAATGGGTGGATCTGCCACGACCAAAACAAAGTAATTCCGCCTGGCTCATATGCACGCACACAAACTGCAGGCATGCGTCCATGACACGGATGGTGCTGACGATGGTAGTGCAGTTTCTATTGTTGTTGTGTTGTTGCTGCGGCTGCTGCTGCTGCTGCTGCTATCACTGTTGTTCCTAGTCTTGTTGCCATTACACTCGTTGTTGTCATTGTCGTTGTTATCAATTTCCCAATAAAATGACTAATGCTGATAACAACGTGCAACGGTTTGTATGCGCCCAGTGCACCGACGTCGAGTAGGAGGTCAGTCATGATGTCGACGATGATGACAGCGCTCGTATTGATGGTGGTGATGATAATGATGACAGTGAGGTATCCTGAAGGCGAAGGCCGTTGCCCTCGTGAAGTCGCGCCCAGCCAGTCAGCTAAGGAGGGCTTCGTTGTTACCATCGGACCCGCAAACACCGAGGTCGTTGTGGCTGTTGTTGTTGTTGTTAGTGGTGTTGCTGGGGTTGCTGTTGTCGCTACGGTTGTTGTCACAGCGCAGGCAAGATACATCAATCGATCCGCTATATCGGTAAAGTGGGCGGTCGGATGCTCCCACAGTTATAATAATAATAATAGTCCAAATATAATCTTATTATTACTATTATATGCCCGCGCATATGTAATGTAACGCTCATGCCGTACCAAGTCAAGCGGAAAGCCCTGACTGGGTTAAGGTGGGCGATGAGCGACCTAGTGGCCTACCGAGCTAAAGGTCCGTTGAAGCACGTTGGTAGCATGGCCTAACACGAGTTGTTGTCGTCGTCGTCGTCGTCGAAGTCATTGTCACCGAATACCAATGATTTGCAACCGTAATTACCATGTTCCCTCATGCGTTTTCCTTAGACCTCCTTGTCCTGTAGTGGCTGATCCCAGTAGCGTGGTGATGTTGTTAATGTTGTTGTTGTTGTTGCTGCAAATGTTGTTATTGCTTTTTGCTGTCGGTGCACGGCGTCGTTACTCAGGTCATGGCTGCCTTCAGCAACTTTATCTTGTCGATCGATTGGACATCGATGGCGGATGGCTGTAGGGCGGTGCCGGATCAATCACTGCTGGTGAAGGCTGATTGAGTCACGCTTTACTGAACTGCCCGATGAGAGGTGAATGATTCGGCAATTCGTCGACCAGTGGCTTAATCTATCAAGGATCGCCGGCCGATGTTCATGTCGGCATCGGCAACAAGCATCGCCTTCGAATTATGCTGCTGCTGCTACTACTGCTACTACTGCTATTGTGGTTAGCGAACTATGTAACTTTCTTCCATTTCTGCAGCAACCACTAACGGTACTAAGCGTAACTGTCGCCGTCTAAACCACTTATTGGCTCGGTTATTGCATTCTAACAACATTATTAGCCCATAGTCGTAATTAAGCATCGTTAACAAGCAACTAACAACATTGTCACTAACACTACCACTAACGACGACGACGACGACGACAACAACAATAACAACAACGAAATAACGACATAAAGATCGCTATTGTCCTTACGAACGACATGATCGCGCCGCACATTACGCAAGAGGCTCTAGTCCACAGCAAAGCGTGCCAACTGCGTGAACACTCTATCAAGATTCCACTCCTAAAAATAACACCGCTATAACTAAACTAGCGCCTAAAATCTTAGACCAATCTACTTCTGTTTTTCGAGATCATGACCATCACCGAATATAACGGTGACGCCAAGCGAAGTCAGCGCGAAGACAACTACGACGCGAAGAGATCTAGGCACAATGCGCAACACACAGATTTACGTCTCGTGCCTAGCGCAGCCGCACTGAAGATAATGATTCACCCAACCGCTATCGATCGATTTATTCACTCGAGAGACGCTGCGGCGTACTGGCGCCATGAAGATACTAGACGGCGCAGAATTGGTGGAGTTTACTTATTACCAATTCACTTAATTAAAACCTCGGTTTTATGTTTGTTTCGTATGAGATTACTGGAAAGATCGATTTCGTCTTCTCGAATGTTGGGCATTCAAAAGGAGGCAAAAGTGTTCGAGGTTCATTAAAAGTTGAGCATGCCGCTTAGGAAGGACTGCCATGCCAAACCTAATTACCAGAGGTGACTCCTGTTTGTTAAAAGAAGCACCATCCGACGCAAGCACAAACCCGACATTGCTTAATCAACTCCCACTGGCTTCCTATATAGGCTTTACTTTTAATTAATTAATTACTAGCGTAATGATCACAACAAGAGGTAGCTGCATTCTCCCAAGAAATTCTCTCTCGTACAACAGAGTGATCTCGGTGCCATCGCTTGCTCAAACCACAGCAGTCCACCATGCTCTTTGCAAGTACTCATCACAGAACCATGCAGTGCTAGCTGACACATCGCATCCAAATATGTGGCCCTGCTCTTACTGAAGGCAAGATGAAATATTCGTGTAATTATAGTTGTTTCTCGGTCAGCACGATAAGTCTTCGGAGACATTTTAGCAAATGTTATAAAAGACGTAGTTAACCGTCGCAACATAGGCCCATGGATAAAACTATAGGTATTTGCGACCATTACGCGTAGGTTCCGCTCAGTCGGTGAAATAAAACAAAATCAGTTGCGCAATAGCTTTGCGTCACATATCTAGGAGTTCAAGCAAGGCATTACATTACAGGAGAGTTTTAAAACGTTACTACACAATCACTACAAGCCTCGACTTAGACAAGCAGACACATTAGCGCGACAGAAGGCGACGTTAGGGCAGCCGTAAGACATTTTGCCTCTAACGACATAGTAGCTCCGTTGATGATGGAGTCTCGTGCTTACTCAGACCCCCGTCAATGCCCGAGGATGCTATTTATGCCCGAGGCTTCACTGGCATTGAAAACTAGTAGACTAACAGGCCCGTGCAGCAATACCCTCTTTCTCGCCAGCGACAACATGAGGTTTTGATGCTGTGAGACTTCGTCAACTTTGGGATGCAGTAAACTGTATGAACGGACTGATCTGCATCGTTCCCTGGTATTGTTCTGCAAAATAGTTGTAAACGGATGAATTTGAAATGAACCTTTTTAAAAATCCAGATGAAAGAATACTACCGATTAAACGTGGCATAATAAAGCTAGTGCTTATGCTTCAACGAGAGAATGCCGTAGCGATATTGGCTTCATTAAGAGGAGAGACTGAGGAAGCTCTATGGATATAAATGATAGCGTCCTTGCTGCTGAACTGCCTGTGTAACAGGCGGATGCTCGGGGTTATATATATATATATATATATATATATATATATATATATATATATATATATATACATAATATATATATATATATATATATATATATATATATATATATATATATATATATATACATGTTTGCAAATGCATATATGTATACACATGTTCGCAAACAAATATATACATTCTTACACATCCGGCCTTGTCAAGCGTTAACTGCCAGCGGAGAATATAAGTGTTGAATGTGCGATTAATTAGTTATTCGCCTTCACATCGTGTGTATCAGCGAAAGGCGACGAACGTCGCACATCAACGTAAACGCTCACTAATAGCAATACGATCACAGCAATACGAATATTAACAACAAACGCAACAACAAAGACGACAACAAGAACAACAACAACACCAAAGAGATTAATAACAACAAACGCAACAACGAACTACTTGCATTGACTGTTGCTTGCGACTGCGTGGGCAGTATGAAGTAAAGAAAGACATGCAGAAAACCGTTGAAATATGACCAATTCTCAGGCAGCAAACAACAACACCGCAGAAAGTAGAAGCAACAACAACAGCAGCAACAATAACAACTACAAAATATTAAACGGTATTGACCTCTTTCAGCTGTGGTGGTTCCTTGTTGACGGTTCGCGGGCCTGTCGGCTGACCGTAGCAAAGAAATCATAATTTTACAAAAATCATACAATACCATCGCTATGATCGCCAAATTGTGTTCTTTGACAAAGCGCACAGCCTCTTTCACAGCGCGCGTAGTAGCTGCGCCATGGTGAGAAGTCAATGCTTAGGAGTTTAACGCTTATACCCCCATCAGCGGGGGTGGTGGAGATGATGACGGTAATGGGCGGTCGTAAAGACAATCATGATGAACGACGCAAACCTCACCGTACCGGCGCATCCTCGGCGGTGCAAATTCGGGCTTGGAATTCAGAAATCGGTCAACCGCTTGGCTAATTACTTTCGCTCGTTCGACGTAGCAGCACAAGCAGCAATACGTACGAGCAGAAGCAGCTACAGCACTGCTAACAATGCATTGTTCGAGCCGCTAGACGAGGGGTAAGGGTATCAATTAGGGACTCTTATCTCGCTTGGGCTAACAACAAGCATTGGTTCTTTCCGCCAATAGGACACGCCATGTTGACCTACCTAGCATATCTGTAGACGACGCTTTTACCGACGTTCGTAACGAGGTGGCCTCATTTCAAGACCGCCAATGAAGAGAATGGTCTTTCCTAACACAGATAGGTACATTTAAAGGCGCGAAACCGACTGTAATGAGGCTGCTTATAATCAGCCTTCATCTTACCACTTAGTAATTGCGTTTATATTTGCATTTCTAATGAACTTCAAGTTTGACCAATTGCTTACGTACAGCAAGCATCAGAAAGTAGACTTACTACTAGACAGCTTTACTGTTCCAAAACTCGTAGAATAGATCCTCCTGCAACTTCGTCGCTTTTGTGCAGAAAGAGAGATGGACGTCACTGGTTAGTTGTGTGGACGGCGTTTTAGCAGCTTACCTGCAACAGTCATAACCAAAGAAAGGCACCCGTTAGCATACATACGCATATTTGTTTAGACTCTTGCGAACCACAACTATAGTGACTTACACGCACGACAAGCGTCAGAAAGCTTCCTGCGTGAGACAAAAAAGGGCACATTCCAAAAATAAATGTGACCATTCGAATGACATCGAATGAGTCTATTGACAGACGTCTACGAATGTTGTTCGTTGAAAACAACAGTAATCGTAATAAACTGTATGTGTGTCGCGCATAGCTAAAAAACTCAAAATAAATACAATTAATTCGTGCACACACACACGACTATCGGGGGCGCTTGAGCCAAGATCACTTACTGTGCACAGGATCAGGAGTCTCAATGTGGGATGGGTTCGATCGCCCCACCTAACAATGGACGATGTCCAACAACGCCAATGATGCTACGGCCAAGAAAAAAATGAAAACAGGAAGAGGCAGCTAACTATACACGATGAGCCGACAACGCCATGACACCAAGGTCAAGGGGCTGGGTTACAGCGAGAACGCAGAAACGAGCAGAATGCAAGGGCAAGAGGCCAGAATGAACCGGGCCAACACGCGCCTCTGGCTGATGGCCTCGAAGATGACGACACTCTAAATACGCGTTCACAGGTCGCCTTTTCTCAATAGTTAAGACTTTAGCATGCCGAGGGGCGAACAAGGGTAAAAGCGAACTGGATGAGGGTAAAACGTGTAAGAAACGATACTGCATTCGCTAACTAGGTGGAGTAGCTGTTGTAACAGCATCAGCAGTACCCGTGGTCACTCGTGATGAGTGTTCGTTACGCTGCTCACGTTATCTGTATTGCTGTTGTTGTCGTCGTTGTTGTTGTTGTTGTTGTAGCGGCAGCACAAGGCAAACATATCCGCAGAACAGTGGAGAAGTAATTAGCGTGCCAGCAGATCTACGAGTGGGAAACGGTAGTAGTAATTATTATGAATAATAGTCTTAAAGTAGAAATACTATGAGTAGAGGTAAACTCGTGAGTAAACTGGAAGGAAACCAGCTGTAGTTGTACCAAGACAACAACAGTTGACCAATCAGTATAAAAGAGAAGCAGCTGCATGAGGAGGCGGTATAAAGCGAGGGCCTAACGGGGGCGACGACGGCGGCAGCGGCAGCAGCAGCAGCAGTAGTAGTAGAAGTCAAAGCAGAGATGGAAACAATCCAATGGCAATCCAGCGCATAGTGGCCGCAGTTAGCAGCAGAGACAGAAACAGCAATACCGATTGTACAACCGATGTAGTATGAGGCACGACGCCAACTCTCAAGAATGGAACGAGCGCCACATGCAAAAGCCACAGGATCCGCGTTGGACTCGCCATCAACATCAGCTGAAGCATCGCGAGCCAGCCAGCCAGAAATCGTCAATCGGCGTTGGAAGATACGTTGATACACACAACTAATTCCGTTGCTGCTGCTGCTGCTGCTGCGGCAACCATGTACCGATCAGCCGGTTGATCAACTAAATGAAGAAGCGATAGAGACCAATGCTGTAGTGATTGATGGCGAAAGGTAATGATGGTTATTATTATTATTATTATTATGGTGATCATCATCATCACCCTGTTGCTGATGACTGCGGTGGTGGTGGTAGTAGTAGTGAAGCAATATACAATATACCTTTACGGATCGGGCTTTCCTGTTGCGGGGTGTTGGAGTGGGGAAAAGCGGTCCTGCACGTGAACTGCTGAGACGCGAAGCGCTAGCTGTCACAGCAGCTGGACCAGTAGCACACGTCCATAGACACGTCAAATGCAAACTCGTCATCACGTGGAATCGTCACAACGATGTTCTTCACGCTCAGGGAGGCGACATAACTCAACATGAACTGATACACAATGAATGTCGAAATCGACAGAGAGAGAGAGCAAACAACACGAATATGCGGAAATGGAGGAGTCTATGAACAAGATATGAACAATCTCAGGTGAGAAAGTAGACCGACCACGATAGCACGACAAAAACCGAACGGAAAAATCTGACACAACAACAATAACAATATAGCCGAACGTGCAATAATCGACACAGCAATAAAAGCAACAATAACGACACTAACAGCAAATTACAAAAGCAACATTAGCAAAACGAACACAATCACAATCTCGAGAATTACCGACAGCAAGATTAACAACAACGACAGTAATATACGGTATACCAGCAAAGGTGCGGCACCGAAGAAGTAGTGTATATATATACTAGTGTACGTGGTACATCTCATCATGCGAATTGCCCTCGTGTGTGAGGAGTTTGTGGTATATGTATAGGCGTGACAAGTTTCTAATTGACACGCGCATCGCGTCGAAGTGTGTCTTCTACGTGCGCTTTGCTCAAATATATATCGGCGCTTTGGTTAATAAAGGAGCTGTCACGAAAACACAACGACAGGGGTCTTAAGAGGAGAGTATATATATATATATATATATATATATATAGACAAGATAACGCTAAAGAGCCAAGCCATATCAAGCCCCATACGAATCACCAAACAACAAGAAAGTTCGTATCCTTGTAGAATCAATTGTTTCATTAATCGGTCGGATTTTATCGGTCAACCAAGTCCGCGCCCGAAGCTAATTAGACAATATATATATATATATATATATATATATATATATATATATATATATATATATATATATAATGTATTTACGGTTAGATAGTTGCATTATACTCGAGTAGATGCAAGCGTCAATAATCAGACGTCGGATAAACGTTGATCTGATTGTATTTGTCAACTTTTTCCTCGTCTACAGAGGAATACACATGCTATGGAGTTCAAAACCACGTGCAGTGGTTCGATACGAAGCCGGGGCTGCAGGAGAAGGCTGAAGGGGGGGGGGTGAACGGGGGGGGGCGAAGGGGGGGGTGATGGTGTCGTGCAGAGATGAAGTGATGGCTTTGTCGTAGCAGCACACGTCGTCGTTGTCGTCATCTCTCGCTCATCGCCGAACATGTAGTAGTCAGTTTCGTTTCTCCCGCCCACTCTTTGCTTCTTGGTCGTCTCTTAGATGTATATATACGTATGTGTGTGCCTGTGCTCGCGTGCGTATGTATGTATGTGTGCACGTATACACAAAATGTATATATTTATAATTTTGGTTGTTGTTGTTGGCAAAATTAGAAGCAAGCCGATTCGGTGCCTTTGCTACTGCTGCTGCTGCTGCTTGCGTTGCCGATGGCCCTGGTTGTGGCCGGCTCTTCGTCGCATCATCATCATCATCCTCCTCATAGCGCTGTCATGGCGATGGCCGTCGTGAGCCGTCATCGTCGGAGGGAGGAGGCCGTGCTGTTTCCTTTTCTGGATCGATTCGCGCGCCTCCGCCTCAGATCCGGCATCATAGCAACAACGACGACAACAACAACAACAGTGGCGACCGTAGCAGCAGCGACGGCCGTAGACTGCCAACGCAAGGATGGCCAGTCACAGTCATAGCCAGAAACTGGCCACGGCCACGACAACAAAAAAGACATCAGCAATAACAACAATAACCACGGCGAACACCAAGATAATCTCTCTCCCCCGGTGCTCTCTTCTTCCTTTCCTCTGTTCATATATATATATATATATATATATATATATGTGCACATCTGCTGTCACTATATTGGCCTTTGTTGTGTTGCCCGCATTTAGATGGTTTCCATATTTTCTTCGTGCCCTGCTTCCCTTTTCCCTTTGTTGAAGGGGAATGCAACAAACAACCCTTTTTGTTTCTATTTCGTCATCTGCTTTCCTTTCCCCGCTGTCTCTCTTCTGCTCGACCCTTCCTGGGTCGTCGTCTCACTGATCTCGACTCGCTGTTTCTCGTTTTGCTATTTGTCATCTCTTTCCTATTCCCTCACTTAATTTGCGCGTTGTCGTCATTCCCTGTCTTCATCCTCGTCCCTTTCCTTCTCCTTGTCTTTGATCGTCACCGTCACCCGTTTCCCGTTTTTCGTTCCTGTTTCCTCCTGTTTCTACCCTTTTTTTTTCATCTTATTCATCCTCACCATTTATCCTTTCTGTTATTTTGTCTTCGCTTTCCCCTTGTTCTTCTTCTTCGTCGTCGTTTTCTGTTTGATGCCGTTGTTTTCTCTCTGTATGTTGGTCGCGATATTCTTTCTACGTCTTCTGCGATATCCTTCGGTCCGTCCCCCCTCCCTTTCCCCGACCTCTGTTCATCCCTTCTCATCATCATCATCTTCTACTCTTCCTTTACGCACACTTCTTTTACAAATCGAAACAAATACGTGATGAGACGAGGAGACAATATGCCCATATTCGGTATGCAGCAATGGCAGCGCTGGCGACGGTATTGACGAGCCAAAATACAAACACAACAACAACAACTACAACAACAACAATAATAACAGCTGGGATAGCCGCCAGAGTAACAACAGCAATAACAAAGCATATGGAGTACACATTGCTCTCGTGAGGGAAGGGCAGTGAGTGAGAGAAACAGAGAGGAAAAGCAATGCATTCGGTTATATACGTAATAGTTGCTGTATTATTGTTGTTATTGCTGCTGCTAGTGATAATAACAATTGCCGGTCGACGAAGTTAATACTCGTTAAGGCGCCCGCGCAAATTGAATCACCGCGGCAACTTCGACGGCCTCGAGAATGAAGTCAAGGATATGGCCAGCGACTTTGACGCGAGTTCAATCCGGAACCGACACCTCATGCCATATTTAAACTTTCGATCTTTCTCAGGATTTGCAGCTCGTAAGTATACTATTACTACTACTACGACCCCAACTACTGCTAAATCTATGCTCAAAACAGGCAAGTTTACAATTCGAAGTGTTGCGCTGCGATATCACTCCTAAAAATCGAGAAGACAACAGCAGCAGCGGCAACAGTATTCACGTGGAAATGCGCATGGAACAGCAATATTCATAATGAGGGTGATGATGATTATAATACCGCGCAAGGCCTTCCTTTGCAAATTCTGTAACGATGATAGATCCTAGAAAGCTACACCCATTAAGCTGCCCTAAATAGTGCCCGAGTTGGCTCATAAGGCTCGTACACAAACGGCATGATTAGGAGGATTACTACTTAAATCTGGAATACCGCCTCCCCGATAGATTAACTGTATTTAACCCTGTGGTCCCGTGGAAGATGTTCAAATTGGGATATGACGGTGTTGTTTCCAAAGGACTTAGCAAGATGTATTTAGAAGCTTACAAAGCGCCAGTTTCAAGCCAGCAAATCATGTCACTAGCCATGTGTAGAGGGAATGCTATTGTCACAGTAGATGCCACAGAAAGTCTGTCACGCTGAAGAACCTGTTGTTCACACGTGCAAACCTGACAACTTAGAAATTAAGTGAAATAACAATACACTACACAGGTAATAATAGAGCTAAGAGTTTGCGAAATGCCAGTGTGAGTTGAGCAATACATGTATATCGTATGGATTCGCGTTAATCAGTCATTAATGCGTTTGTTATCGATTAGTAAATAAACGCTAGAAGTTGTTGTTTATATATATATATATATATATATATATATATAAGACTGAATGATCATTCATTCACATGGCCATTCAGTTTGCAGCTGCCAAAACGGCCGCGGGTGCCCAATCAAGAATAACGTCGTCTTGATCGGTGGTGCCACCGCAGCACGGTGCCACGTGTAACACACGGGCTTTGCAACAGAGACATCTGCTACAGTTCAGTGGTACTCAGGCTGTTTCTGCTGCTGCTGCTGCTATTGATGTGGTTGTTGTTTAGATGTTCGCCTACACCACACCACCTCATAGTTTGTTGTGGTTCTACAATCGGCGTCTTCATTGGCGTGTGATGGCGACGCACGATGGACAGAGGGAGCGGCGACGGCCAAACGGATGCGGCTCAATCGACAATCGAAGCAAACAGCAGCAAGACGAAGAGCGACCACGGCAATTCATTGGCAGCTGCCAATCTTTTGGCTATATCGACTTCCGCATCAACAACAACAACAACAACGATACTATTACAACAACAACAGTACCGCCACCCACGACCACGTAATGATGACAATAACATACAGCTATACGTCCAGCCACCCATGACAGCATAATCCACAATATAATAATAATAATAATACTTGCATCAGTAATAATAATAAGGAAAACAACAACAACAACGTCACTACCCATAAGGACTGCAGCAACGGGACCATCAACTAGGGCAGCAATAACCATCACTACTACAACAACAACAAAGACAACAACACTGTTGCTGTGGAACAGCTGTTTTGTACAATTGTTGTAGCTACACCTAAGCGTACATTCGACTCTTCTCCGACTGATTCGTGGACTACTGATTGTTATATCTTTTTGTTGATTGATTGTTGATTGTTTCTGTTATAGACGACCCTGCACCTTCAAGGCTTTAGTGACTTAATCAAGTTAGTTTAGCCAAACCATTTCAACATCTCTTTGGTTTCGTCGTCATCTTTATATGATCATTGTAATCAGTGCGTCAAATTAAGCTAAAACTCGGAAGCATATCGTTTTGAACCATCTATGATGTTGTTCAGACATTGGTGGCGTTTTGCTTTGTTTGGGGTTAGCCCAAAAGTAGAGTCATCGCCTTAACTAAAAACCGTTTAAATCCAGCTGATGGTCGCCAGTCCTGTACTTAACCCATGACTTGCCGATCACCGTGTTGAGTTGATTTTACTGCAAAACAACACTACACACGTCTTAAGCAAAGCAAACGTGCGCCTTGCATCTCAAAATACGACTGAAGATTGGCACCGAATTATCTCACTATATATATATATATATATATATATATATATATGTCGAAAATACCAGGTAATGCATAAATACTGGTGTGTGTGTCTAACGGGGTACGTCGGTTAGATTCTTACCGAGCGAGAGTTATGCAAGACGCCAGAAGATTTTGTACGGCAATAACGAGCGTTTAAATTGCTCCATACAGGTATCGTCGGCAGATGACGCAACCTACAATAAGGTCTTCGGTGTCTTGCAGTAAGTTCTCGACCTTCTCTCTGAAGTACCATTATCGCCGATGACGCTTTGAATGCGTGGACAGACGGAAACAGATGAATCCGTGAATAGACTGACGACTTGCATTCGCCGAACCATTATTACCCAAGTACGCACTATCCAAAAGACCCGCATAAGCATCGCGCTTGAAGCTGCCCGATGGGTACCACTACCAACCACGATAGCCCATCATCACCAAAACGCATAATCAGAAATTAGTTCCTCGTTAGTCAGATATATATATATATATATATATATATATATATACGCCCACATGTTTTACGCCACCGTGGCGTAGACTACTGTCTAGCCGTACAGCGATGGAGGAAGAAATGGGGACGAGTTCTATTGACCGTCAAAAGTCACACTTGCCAAATACCAGAATCCGAATTGAATCAATCAAAGACCGCACACGGTCGCGCACGGCAGCACCTCGCGTATCCGACCGACCGAACCTCTGCACGCAAACAAGTTTTTACTGTCGTTGTTGACCACGACACTGATTCAACGACGTCGTCGTTGTAGGTTAAAACATCGTTGCAACTCCTCTATTCTTGGCATCGCTGAGAGTCTACGAGTCCCACCTCATCTGAACCTCGCCCTCAGTTCCGAACCGCAGTTAAAGCCGTAATTAAATTAAAAGACAGTGCATTTTTCAAAAACACGCTGCTTACAGAACATCCGTGTTTCATACAACATAGAAGTACTTGTCATCCCAGTTATCTATAAAATTATTGGTATTTATGGACACTCTATATAAACTGTATGAACATATTTATAGAGAAATAGTAAGAGATATCGTAGTATGTAATGTATTTGATCCGATGTCCATAAAAAGTTCATAAGAGGAACAACTGTTTCCTCTCCGGGTTAGAGAACCCGTGACTACACGTTCGCGCGGAGACAATTGTTCACTTCAAGGTGCTAATATAAAAAAGTTATATAAATAAATTTAATAATAAAATTGATTCTTCTTGTATATAAGCGAATAAAATAACACGCCCATGTTGCTTAGTTTGCCCAATTTAGACACAATCTGCTCGAGTTTTATAATTATAGCATTTTTACGATAACGAAAATGCGATAGGTCATTCAGAGAATTTCAGTTATGTGAGAATATTAATGAGATTGTTTTTACCCATCTTCAAATCAAATGTTTTTTTAGCATCAACGAAGATACCAGCAATTATTTGATTGGAATCCCAGCTTTTAGTTATTTGCGCTTGGAAATGGGTAAGAGCTAAGCTGGTATTACGATTGCTATATATCATCATATTTATTTCACTCATATTGAGCATGCGTATTATTATTATTATTATTACGATTGCTGCAGAAGCCAAAGTGCACTGTACTAATAATATGTGTATTGGGTGGATATAGGTGAATCTGTTCATTGATTTGAATCATTTCAACAGAAATGGAACGCAACTTATTGGTCAGTAATTAGTTGCTTCATTTTTATTCTCTGTTTGAATATTGGTGTAATCGGCCCGCGAGTGCGAGAACAGAGAAATTCCTGTAAAAAGGCAAATTAACACACCAGCTCATGAAGCGGAATGCGTACCTCATAATAAGCAAGAGAGGGAACAAATTGGAAACGAAAAGAACAACTTATAAACTGGAATCATACAAAAATCCAAGTACGAAGGAGCGGCGGAGTGCTTGTATGGGAACTCGTTTCTTCAGCACAACAACAACAGCCTGAAGAAACAAACTCGACGCCAGTAGAAACAGTACTACACCATACAAGCAAACAGCCGTTTAGGTCGAATAGCTAAGCACTAAAACACAGAGTGACATAGTGTAGTAACACCTAAGAGAAAGATTACAGTGGACCGAGCAGAGCGGTCTGATGGCAAAGCTACTATTGCCTTACAATCGAAAGGGCGTGATTGCAAACTCTAAAATGCATACAAGACTCATTTTGATTCTTCATATATGTGATAGTAGTTTCGAATTCAGATGAGGCAACGCCCAGAGTAGATTCTGTCATGGCCAGCAACAAACAAGAAACATAGAGCATAATTAAATGAATCAATTGTCTACAGGGTATTTTTATGTTATTGTTATCTTGGTTATTTTTAAATACCGAGGACAAACATGCGGAAAAGAGGGCCAAAAGTATGGAGGTGGCGAAACATACCGTACTATAAATTGACATCGAAAACCAGTCTCGTCTAGATTTTGAAACGTCATCGTCATTTTTCATACATGACAGCCTGTAATTCGCGACCATGACTAATCACTGACTGCTGATCTTGTTGTCCTTATTTCGGCTATAAATAAGATAATATTATTATTGTATTACAGCACGCCAACAGCTCTCTTCCGTATCTCTTCTCTTCGTTTTTCAAACGAACCACGATTAATTCACGATTACCTGCGTAGGAAATGTGTAACGGATCTTTACGCCGCTATAATGTAACTAATCTGGCACACAAACGAGCAGCTTGTGCTTGTATTACACTGCTTTACAGAGCTAAGGAATACCTAATCAATCGTATATATATATATATATATATATATATATATATATATATATATATATATATATATATGTATATATATACATATATATATGTATATATATATATATATATATTGCGAACGCTTTAGTAAACTTCCTGTTCCATCGAATAAACCTCTTGCTAACCGTGATCGAGCTGTGCTGATAGAAATAACCAGGTGATAAATCTTGACTGATAGCCAGTCCACACGTTAACTATACGTGCATAATGGTAATAATAGTTTATCAAACGATAAACAGTAAACGAATCAGGAAAGAGGCGGGAGGTGTACGCTATGGCTACAGGGGACGTATGACGGTACAGATGATGGTCTGTTTGGTTCTTCCAAGCGAATAAGCGAATTAATCGGTCTGCACAGAGGCACGGGTTAGCCGTCGTTCCTGTGTGGCACGCAAATGCAATGTGGTGCCTTGCTAGTTATGCTAACATTGATGATTGTTGTCATATTCGACCGATATAGACCGTAGGCAATTTAAGCATTGCTAAGTGCCCGCCGTCTCAGTTTATTGTTGTTGTTGTTGTTCTCGTCCTCCACGAACGTAGATCGGACGGCTGGGGATGCCAAAAACAAGCGAAAGAGAAAGAGAGAAATCCAGATCGCTACAGCCGACCGCTTAATCGGCGTATCTACGGCGTCATCACAGTCTGATCGACACATCGTGGGAAAGCTATGGCCACAGTGTTTGCCGTTGTCGTCGTTGTTGTTGACGTCATTTTTGTTATCGTTGTCATCGCTACTTTGTTACTCACCAGCCGAAAATAACTTGATCGGAGTCTCAAAAGATTGAACGCTAGTATCCAACCAAAATTTGCTCATTTTAGAGCCGGCTTAAGCTGATCCCCCAATTATCCGACATCAATTTCACCCGACAGCGTCGGGGACGAGGCCGTGGCCGAGGCATTGGCGCTACCAGCAACAGAAGCAGTTGCAGCATTAGACAAGCATATCTATCGTTACCTTACCTCCTTATTATCTACCACATGAACGCTTCGCTATATATATATATGCAAAATAAAATAAAATGCTATATATATATATATATATACATTTACATAATGTGCCATTATGCGTTTGCTCAGGTGTGCATCCTCTGTAGATGGTTCAGACAGAAATCGATTGATTATAAGATAAGGGACGCGTAAAGTTCTTTGTAGGGAGAAGCCTTGTCATTAATGGTTCTCATTATGGTTAGTATTCTGATCGTTATATATAGAATATTTTTGTTATTTGTATATTATTGTATATTTGCATATCTATACTATACATTTACGAGTGTTTTTCCATTACTACATGAAAATCATGCATTTATTCATTGCTCAAAACGCCGCTCTCCTGAATGAAACCTCGTTACGAGGAAAAATACGAGTTTATCTTTGATGTCATTCAATGTCACAAAAGTTATTCCTCATTTTATTGCGAGCAAAAGGTTATTCAGCACATAATCCGGCATAAGAAACATAAGACCAGTAAGCTGGCGTGTTGCCGTAATAAGGCACACAGAACTTTGCAATAACACCATATAATGCTTATAGAACTGTGTAACATAAATGCGGGTAAACATTTCTCTTGCAGTAGAAGAAGCGGTCAGCAGATCTAATGCCTGTTCCGCTTGTTTCTTTGTTGAGGTTCTTTTTAAGCACTACTGTGAAGATTGGGCTTTGGTTTCCATATCAAAGCCGTACATCCATAGCTCGTCATCTACGACGACATGCGACAAATAACTGCATTGACGTGATTTTTTACAAAATGCCTACTCCTGTTTGCGCCTCCTTGGTAGAATTTTGCTCGTTGCGAGCAAACCTTGCCTCCGGATAACAGTCCATGACTGCCATTGACGGTTGGCAAAACCTTTCTGTGTTAATTCGGCTACCTAAGTATACAGATTCTCCTTCCCGGTGCAAAACTTGTGTAGGTTCGTTTTCCGACTATGTCATTTATGAAAATGCGCTCCTTGCTCATGCTGAGTTAAATGCTCAAATACTTTGATACTAACCAATCAGATTTAGAGCATGCGGGCCAGTCCTCATATATATATATATATATATATATATATATATATATATATATATACATATAAATTCTTCTAAAAACTTTAAATTTCAAGTGTTTAAAAATCTCCGTCAGTTTGCCGAAACAGAAATGCCGCATTAGCGTGTTTCTTTTCTCTCTCTCTCTCTCTCTCTCTCTCTCTCTCTATATATATATATATATATATATATATATATATGTATATATATACATCTTGTTAAAATTAACCGCATATACGATATACATTTTTCTTTTATCTGGATCAGCTGTTTCGTTTAAACAGCGCGGGGTGGCAAAACCCCGTATTTATTTCTTCTCCCGCAGTTTTCCATGTGTGTGCGAGGGTCGGTATCATCGTCCGTCATTTGTTGCCGCCCGGGGCAACAGGTAGGCCACGACGAAGACGACAACAACAACAACAACGTTTCCACACAAGTTTTCCATCGCCTCGCCATGTCACCAACCGGCAATGCTGTATATATCTGCCATCGTCTTGAAGAACGCAAACACGATTGAAACAACGCAGCTGCAGGAGCAGCTTAGACTAATTTGGTACCGAACCGGCCTAGTTAACATCATCATCATCATCATCATTACTGCGCATGTTATCACAGCGCTGTAAATATGTACGCGTGTTATAAACATGCCTGCACGTGAGAATGGTTAACGGGATCTCTCGGGAGTTCGATTTAATTAGCTCATTCGCTAACTTTGTTGTTATGTAATTATTGTATTCAATGCGTCCGCTTACGTTGTGTTGATGTGTATCAAATCACACTGTAGCCTAGCCACGTGGGCCTATCACTAATTTGATATCACTCTCTCTCTCTCTCGAAACAAGATGCGCAAACTCTTGCTCAGACGCTGCACATTCGACGGGAGGATGGAGAACAAAAGTTTTCACGCAAAAAAAAAGAGGCAAATACTAAAAAACACGATCTGTAGTACAAAGACGATTCAATGTATATTTCCAGAAGCGAACGATACATGTATATATATATATATATATATGGTAGCTGCCATAAACAGCAGAAAATAGTAAGAAAGATGGCCTCCATACACGCCTCAGCCAAAAATTACGAGTAATTTTCTCCCAAAGTGGGTGTTGCTTGATAAATATTGGCTTTCAGTGTTCTTTTTTTTCACAATATAACTAGTTTTAGCAGTTTGACCGTCACGTCGCGCTGTCTCTTTTTCTCGCTTCCGATCTCTTTATTATATTGCGATTGGTTGTTGCTTAGTGTTGATATATACTGACGTTGTTGCAATCGCTCTTGGAGCTGGTCGCATTGCTCCCGGCTTGTCTTAGCCGAGCGGTCTAGACATAAGACAAACGGGATGAATAAATCACATCATATGAGCCTCTCCCATGTTTCAGCTCATTCCAGATCCTAACGTCAAGAATTACCAATACACGATGACTATATATATATAATCATAAAAACTGTCTTCTGACTGCAGCAAAACGTTACGCCAACGTCGACAATTTCTCTCGATCGATGACGACGTTTCTTCATTCATTGACCGACCGAATAGCTCACGGCTGGCTGATGGCCAAAAATCGTCCGCATAAAGACCATTGCAGTGTGTAGCCGCTATTCCATCATCACAATATATTTGGCCTCGTGTACATAATTATACATGCACACACACAGTTACATACATATTACACACACACACTAACACACACACACATATATATATATATATATATATATATACACGTGTAATCGGTCGTCGTACCAGCAAAAATTCCTCAACTGGTTTTTCCGCCATTCTAGTTTTCCGCCCGTTATGGCCAGCTGCTCTCGAGATGACCACCACCGTTATGATTGGCACAGATCGATAGAGGATCGTGGTTGGTAATCGACATGTTTTGTGTTCCGATCCCTCCCCCCTTGGCTCGGCCCAAATGACAGAATGGAACGTATGATGTTCCACAGACGCCGCGCGTGTGTCGACACACACACATACACAGGACGACAGCAGGTAGTGAGAATATAGTTCGAGTACTCGCGCTGAAGATGGCTGTCACCACATCTTAAACAGTTTAGATCAGCCGCGATGAAGTTTTTCTAGTAGAACAAGCAGCAACAGAGAAGTTAAGCCAACCAGAAGTAAAGTGTAGTGAGAAGTGAACGGTACGAGTTACTGTACGAATAGTGCTAAAACTCATGATAACCATGATATTCATCCTTATTAATACAGATCGTTATAATGATGATAGTACTAATGATTAAATACGTAGTAATCATCCCAGCAAAAGTACAGATTGGTATGTATTTTATTCATTAATAATTATTAGCAGATGTATAGTAGTACTAGTAGTGATCAAGAAGAAATAGTTGTGGAGGCTTGAATCGTACTTGTTTGTCATCAATTACTAAAACTGACGACACAGTGTTTTTGGCTCACGCGCTGCAACACGTGTTGCGCATACAGTGAGCTATATGACACGCCGATGGAAGTTGCGGCAACAACAACAACAACAACGAGGACGACGACGACAACGAATAGCTGGAACTTGCGTTCTTGCCGAAGGAGCGAGCTAGTGGTCAGCTGAAAGCGTTGAAAACGTTTCGAGGAGCGAGGAGGCCGCAGATGCGAGACTCGATCACACGAAATCAGACAGATCGGATCGGCACGGGCCGCCCGTCACGCTACGAAGAACCGAACAAACGAAAACGACTGAACGAACAAACACTCAAATGAACGCGTGAATCGTTCGTTGATCACCACTAGTTAGCTGCTGCGGGCGGCTGGCTGCTCGGTTGGTTGCGTGTCTTCTTCATTCTGTCTCGTATCGAACGGCCAGACGAAGAAGAAAAGTTTCCACCGGCGTTACTAAATAGCCGTGCTCCGTGCTCGTCTCTATGTGTGTGTCGTCGGCAACGGCGGCAGCGGACACTTGCTTGCTTGCTTTTTCCATCCACCCCCCGCAGTCTCAACCACAGCCGCCACCGCGGCCACCATCGTCTTTCTGCCCTATCGACCCCGCCGGGCGCACGCTTCTGCCGGTGGGTCGCGCCTGCCGAATGAAATTTCGACCCACCACTTTTACTTAGTGCGAATAATGTTTGATCACACACATATACATATATATATATATATATATATATATATATATATATATATATATATATATATATATATATATATATATATAGATGCGTATTGTGTGAATCAATGCCGGGTTAGCTTCGCTCGCAGCCATCTTTTCGTTGATAGCTGACATTAGTACTACTAAAGTCGTTGAAGTCTACAACGTGGTCGTCGATACAGAAGAAAGGGCGATGGACGGTGATGGTCCACCAAGAAAGCAACGCCATCACCACTATCATCATTACCATCACGGACAACAGAAGAAACAACAACACAATAACAGTTGCAAGAAAGAATATCGACATCAAGAAGAATGACGACACGAATAAGGCAACAGCAACACCTGTATACTGCAACGTCTACTACGAATAGTCAGCGCCCTCTAGCGTTTCCAGATTATGATGGGCTCTAGTGCTAAACAGATGGTGAATCAAAAATGACCATCTTTGTTTTTGTTCCCATCTCGTTTATTGCTACGTGTCCTCCCGCATTCCCAATTCGTCCCCTCTTTTTCCCTTTCTGTTTCTGTGTTGTGTGCGTCGTCTTCTTCTCTTTCTTTTTCATCGCCTTGTTGTTGTTCCTCTGCCATAGACAGAAGATTTAATCATCTTAATTTTAGGGAACCATATATCGTATCATCACCACCGCCTCCTACTCTTTTTCCCCACTGATACGACAGCGCGCTGCCGCAACAACAACAACAACAACAACAACAAGAGAAGCAAACGTAGAAGATGAAGAAACATACCGACATATGAGCAACAACAACAACGCCGACGACGACGACAACAACAACAACAACAGTACACGACGCCACAACGATCGCGTTAGCTTTCCCCTTGACGGTTAAACAGGCGAACGACGATGGCTAACCATTGATATAGGGACGCGCAGTCGAACAGATGGAAGAAGAAGCCCGCCACCATCAACAACAACGACCATAACAACAACAACGCGCCGGCGGAACCGCCGATGATGAAGAGCCATCGGGGCTCAACAGAAAGACCAAGAACGACAACAACAATAAGAACAACATCAACACAAAAGAACGACAACAATACGAAAAACGACAACAACAACAACAACAACAACAAATGCAGCAAAAACAGAAACAATGCCGACAACAGGAACAGTCTATTTGCAGTCTGTGATCGCAGGCCGCTCATTGACTGAGTGAGTGAGTGACTGGTTGGCCGGTTGGCAATTGACTGCTGGTCACCAGTCAGATAAACGATGCCGGCCATGTTGGGACGGACGCTCCGGTCCCCCTCGGCTCGTACAACGACTGCTACTATTACATTTACCACTACCCACGGACAAACATTTCGCTGTAGCAGCAGAGCTAATAATAATAATAAATAATAATAATAATAATAATAATAATAATAATAATAATAATAATAATAATAATAATAATAATAATAATAATAATAATAATAATAATAACAATAATAATAATAATAATAATAATTATTATTATTATTATTATTATTATTATTATTATTATTATTATTATTATTATTATTACTACTATTATTATTAAACGTGTACCCGCGTAGGCTCACCCCCCCCTTCTCAATCCATAGAGCCGATGATAGCGGCGGCGTTTCCCCTACATCCTGCGAGCGAGAGTTGCTGACGCAGAAACTCGCCCTTGCGCTGGTCACCCGTGTTAGCACAAATTTTGACACCTAGGTCGGGCCCATCGTTTCCATGGCGACGGGTACGAAGTGATATCTCCTCCTTATTAATATTATTATTATTTGTGTCTTTTTATTATTATTATTATTATTATTATTATTATTTATTACATGTTAAATAATGTTACAATTGTGAGGTCTGAACGTATTATTGCAAATTCTTTAAATAATAATAATAATAATAATAATTATTATTATTACTATTATTTACATGTTAAACAATGTTACAGTTGTGAGGTCTGAACGTATTATTGCAAAGTTTTCTTAAAATAATTAGTTCACTCCATGGCGCCTAAAATAGATGCTGATTTCCCTCTGCAAATGGCCAAGGACAAAGCTTGCCTCAAGAATTGACCCTCTCTTCGGTCGTTCGTGACCTCCTGAATTCGCTTACTTAAATCTTTGAGAAATGCTTCGGTTCCCTTATTATTATCATCATCATCATCATCATCCTTGTCGTTCCGTCTTTTCAATAGTAGTCCAAGTAAAAATAGTAGTAGTGCTAGAATTACGCCTCGAAACAAGCCTGACCGACCCGTACAACAGCCAGCCCAAAAACCGAGAAATTAATTAAGAAGGCTTAAGTATTCTAATGCTGCTGTCGCTGCTGTATCTGCTTTCTCCCCGATCACTTATGTTAATACGTGGTACTAGGTAAAGTCATGCATTTTGTTCTTGGTGACAACAATTCGGAAAAGGGCAATCCTTCCAATTAATAAAGAAGGAGAACCGTTATGAGAGCGGCGGCGGCGACGAAGCTGGCTCCTGCTGCGTTAATATTTGAGTTAGGCCTGCTTGCAGAGGCGCTGGTTGAACTAGATGTCCGCCATATCATTCACAAGGTCAAAGACGCGGCAGAGTTGGCAGCTAAGTAAATGATGGGTCTATCCCGGAGGAACATCCCACATGAACAGATGCAATGTTGTATCTAGAGAGGTCTTAAAGAATCTCGCATTCCAAGTGGAACCTGCGGCCTTTTTAGCCGCACGAGGCACGCTTGGTGGCGGCTTCCTTAGGGCTTTCCCTTCTTCGCAGCTAGTACCACGCTGAACTTATGTGTCTCGTCCGGTCGCAAGGCGCACGCAAATGCACCACGCTGCCGGGCTCGACAAATTTTGTCGATAGACAAGGATGGGCTCCACCCTCCGAGTTGTATTACATGTCTAAAAGCCAAAGTAGACGCAATAATAAGGCGCGTGCTGGAGACTGGGACTCCATGACGATAAAAGACCCGACGGTGTCACCATCCCGCCGTGGAAGAAAGGCAAATGCCTGGCTTGGGATGCGACAGTCTCCTGCACAGCTGCGCCGTCTTATTTAAGCCACGGCGCCACCGAGGCGGGATGGGTTAACGAATATGCAGAAAAAAGAAAAGTGGCGTAAATACACAGAGTTAGAGTCGAGATATAATTTTGTGCCGATTGCAATGGAATCAATGGGCCCAGTCAGCAGAAGTAAAAGACTTAAGTGATCAAATACAAGCAAACACCGGGGATACCCGCGAAGACGAATTTCTGTGGCAGCTGCTTTCATTGGCAGTTTGCAGAGGAAATGCCGCGTCGTTATTAGGTGCGATGAGCTGAGAATAACTAGAGGAAATATAAAATAGACATAGGAATACACATTCACACCTCACAATAATAATAATAATAATCTGAGCCGAAGCACCGTCATCAGAAAATTGTCACCGAAGGGACAAAAGGAACTAAAAACGCAAAGATGCCCCCCAACCCCGAGAACGATAAACAAAAATATAATTGTACAGTGATAGCTATAGAAACAAGTATAGATCTGTCAGCAGTGGAACGGCGGCGTAAGGTACTCGAGATCTTGCAGGCCGAATCGAGGCAGTGGCAGACACAACAGCCGCGCTGAGAGGACTTATGTTTTCGACCTAGCAATAACAGTATGACTCACCTATGCTATAGTGTAGTAATGGCGCCGCTTCCCTTGCTAGCGTCATGGCACGAGGAAATAGCCTAAAAACAAGAGTGCCGAATGGCCTTCATTTGAACTTGCCAACTCTATGAATGAATTGCATTACTAATAGTAACTCCGTTAAGACTACACTGGTGACGACTACCCCCTCCTCCCTGCTGAACTACCCTTAGAAGAAAAACAACAACAACAACAAATACAACTATCATTTCCACGAGAGTAGGAAGGACAATAATTACTTCTATTTGCACGACCAATCCAGTTATGACGGTGACAGAATGACAATTATACCAGTAATAGAGGAATAACGGCAGGAAAGCGAACAACAATAAAAATTATCGCAACTGGTGACTGCAGCAGCGGGCCGGCCGGATGTACCTATTTATAGCAATATGTAGTCTGGCATCATTTAGCAGGCAATGCTAACATAAATTTGTTGATGCAACGTGGGACGTCATTATGGAAGTGAGACACCGGTTGAAGGTATTGTATTTCTGGACAAGAAGGTTCCGTGTAAAGGTGCAATAGATGAGACAGCAACGACTATAACGTCCATCAAAGTCCATCGCAGTCGTCCGGGCCCTCCTTGAATTTATCCATGATGTAGGCAGGCATCACAAAGGTGTGGCTACGGTTTTTTGTCCGTTTATATGTGTTCCTTTAGTTCTGTCGAGAGTAACAACAACATCATAGCAATAAATGTCCAATTGCCAATCGCTAATTAATTAATGAAAGGACGACAAAACTGAATATACAACTAAAGTGAGATCCAGGAGAAAAAGAGAGAGAAAAAGAGAAGGCGGAATGTTGTCCGCAATAAACCTTTCCTCTGAGGAAATAGAAGGAACGTTCCCGCATGAGCCCGACCGCATGTTTGGTTGTTGTGCTGCCATTGCTGTGCGAAAAACAAGCCGATTGAGTTGCACATAGGTCGAGGAAGATAGAAGCATAGATGCCTGTCACTGCTTAACAGCTCGTCGCTAATCGCCTTTTCTCCCATTTTTATTTGCATATATATATATATATATATATATATATTCCCATACGGTCTTACATCCGGTAACATCGATATACAAACGTACGTAGAGAGCTAACTGTCCGTTTGGCGTAAGTAACGAAACAGCCGGGTCTAATGCTGCGGCTGCAACGACAGCACGGCACGGCGCAATACGTAGCCGTTCGTTCGGGCGTCGTTCGCTACAGATACAGATCGATGAATCATTCAATCGACGGCAATAATAAATCAATCAGTGTAGCGAGCGCAATCAATCCGTCCCAATCAACAGCCGGCTGGTCTGTTTATCATTGCCTATTCATGTGTGTTACTATTATCTATGCTATTTAGCCACAACGCTAATCAGAATCGTCGTTGTCGTTGATGTGGTCGTCGTTGTTTGTTGTGGTTGTCGGTGGTGACGTCGTTCGGTGGTGGGGAGCGGGGGGGGGGGGGGGGTGATGAGGTCTGTGGGACCCGACGTCGGACTAAACGGGGGTAGCCCAGACGCACGAAGCTTCGGGCTTCGACGACCTCGGGCAAACGATGAGATAGTCGGGCGTTTAGAACGTAACGAACGCCACCCGCCATGTCTGGCCGTCGTCTTCACGTCACGATACAGGGTGGGACGACATGGGGTGGGACACACATTACGGACATGGTTAGCTGATGCTAATATTGTTATGATTACTACTACTACTACTACGAGTATTATCATGATTACTATCATTGGTATTACTATCGCTTGGCTGTAGTTGTCGCATCCGCCGTCGCTGTTGTTGTTGTTGTTGTTGGTGTATCGGGTGATTCGGTTTCTGTTCGTGGTTCCTGTTGCCGGCGTCGCAGTTGCTGCTGCCGCCGCTCCTGCTGTTGTTGTTACTCGAAGCAATGACGGCAGTGTCGGGGCCCAATCAGATCGGTTCGCCAGTAGTGGCTTGACAGAGACCGACAATCTATGCAGTAATCGTAGTACCCCGGGACCTTTAAACCTACGGAACCGCGTCGACGACGACAATGATGGTGATGATAATGGTGATGCCTATGCTGATAATAATGACGCTGATGACGACGATCATGTTGACGGTAGCGGCGACACCGCTGGCGGCGGAAATGCTTCCCTCGGCGCGGACTTCCGTCGGTCTGTCCGTGCGTCAGTTCCGCTGCTGCTGGTGCTGCCTCGATCCGTGCGGCAACCCGTTGTCGTAGTCCGACATGTCTGTGGGTCTGTCGCGCTCATATGTCCCTTTGTCCCCTCCCGTTGTTTGCTCCCTTTTTTCTCTACACCCCCCCCCCACCCCCTTTGCTTGTTTTCTTTCTCATTACGCCTTTGCTTTATTTCTTCTTCTTCTTCAGCTTCTTCTTCTTCTTCTTCTGCTTCTTCTTCTTCTTCCTCTTTGTTTCTGTTCTTCGTTTTTATTCCACCATCAATTCCCTTCAACTAGGGTTGTTCCGTGTTATTCAGCCTTTCAACCAACTTTCTCGTGCACCTTCTCTTATCTAGAGACCTCCATGGCCATCAACAGCAGCCGTACTGAGAGCCGTACAGTCGTCTGCGGCGCCTCGACCATCAAGCGCCTGCCTCGACCACCGAGAGCCGTGCACACGTTTGACCTACCACCACTAGCAACTCGATCCACCACTCGATTCAGCCCTCGATGTGTCCATCAATCGATCTCTTGGTCAGTGGCCCGTTTCCCCTTCTCCGTTCCGGCCAGTGCCTCATCCGCTTGACACCGGGCTTGATACAACCAGCCAGCCAGCTGGTCGTTCATTGATTGCCCGCTTCTTGATTTGCTGGCTTCCTTGTCGTCGATGCTTGCTGTTGTTGTACCATGTAGTGAGTTGTTGTTGCTGTTGCCGTTGCTGTTGTTGTTGCTGCTGCTGCTGCTGCCGCCGCCGCCGCTTCTGCTCGATGCCATTCGATGGCCCGGAAGAGGTCGAGCTACGCATCCACGCGCGGGCGCGTGTTGTACGACATGCACCACCACCACCATCATCATCACCACCACTAGCCCTGCTGTTACTACTACGAGTAGTAGTAGTGGTAGAACTGCTACGGGCGGGCGGACGGGGGACGGACGAACTGACGGCCGGACGACGGGATACGTAAAAGCTTGCCAGGGGTTGCCACTGGTAGGACGACAACGACGACGACGACAACAACAACAAATATTGCTGACGCCTAGCGATGTCAATGAAGATAATCATCGTGATGATGGTGCTCATGATGATGATTATGATGGTTGAGATGGTTAGAACGACAAAGACAACAACAGCAGCAAAAACCACAACAATAACAACAACAACTACAACAACCACAACGACTACCGCCACAACAACAACAGCCACTACAGCTATAACAACAACCACAACAACGACCGCCACAAGAACAATAACAACAACATCAACAACCGCCACAACAACGGCAACAATAGTTTTGCTGCACTGCTGCAGCAAAACATTACATTGATAATGCTAACAACGACAATCGCCAAAGCACGATAAGCCGCACGATCAGCAGACGCGAACCACGAACTTCGAGAATAAGAAACAAGCTAAAGAAAAACTGGGAAAGCGAGATGGACAGGCAAAGGGGAAGAGAGAGAGAGAGCGTGGAGGAGAACTCGTGGCGTCGGAAGTATTGGACAGGCGGCAGCGACAATGATTTCTCGCATTGACACACAGCACCGCACAGCCACCACGACGGCAAAATAACGACACCATAACGACAAAAAGAACAACAACAACAACACTAGTATTTTCGGCCGGAGCAACCACAACAGCAACAACAACCGCAACTGGCCTTTAGGCCATGATAAACACAACAAACGGAACAACAGCTGCAATACCACCGGATTGGTGCAGCAACATCAACAATAACACCTTACTCGTTATCGCATATTATGCCAACAACCATAGATAATCAGCTGTTAGCAGACGTGGTGACAATGATAACCTAATAATGGCAGACGAAAGCGTAACAATACACATATATATATATATATATATATATATATATATATATATATATATATACATATATATATATATATATATATATATATACGAGTATTACAGCCGTAACAAGATGGCAAGGCGGAACGGACACAAGAACCACAATGAGATCAATGAAAACAAGGCGAACAACAACCTTACAAACCTCTTTTGTTGGATGCAGCACGTCATGGATAACTTGAAGATCACCACCTTTGAAGGATCTAACACATAATGGACGTTATGGCAAAAACAATAATTTAGCGCAGTCACTGCAGTAGTTATTTTTGTTGTTGTTGTTGTGCTTGCGGTTGCTGTTGTAGGTGTCGTTGTTGCCGTCCGTAGTGATGATGATAATCATTATAATAAGGTTGTCTTTTTATCAATAGCGTTATGACCATTATAACTACATGCTCATGCATTGTTGTTGTTGCAGTTGTTGCTTGCTGTCCTGCTAGACAGCTTGTCCAGTAGTAGCACTCGCGTGCGCCCTGTGCGTTATCATAGCTTTTGTTACCGTGTTGCTCCACCGGGGACAACACGTGTAAAGATCCGGCATCATGTGCAGTACATTCTTGCGTGGTACGCGTGGGTGTACTGCACACTCTCATACCGATCTGCCTGCGGCAATGTGTTGTCGATGTTGCTTACGATAAGTAACACACATGAAAGTGATCTTTATCGGATGAACACACTAACTACGTCTAGTCACTATGTGTCCATCTACTTACTAATGGGGCGTTGTAACCGAATCGCCTAGCGCCGCGCCTGGTCTCTGACACGAGAGGACGCACCAAGCGATTAGCAAATGTTAAGTCCGCCAACGTCGACTAACGCGTGCGAATTGCCTACGGGAAGCGATACTGCGAATTGAAGCAAACCCATTCAAAATTGGCAGCACAGATGCAATGTTTTTTTTACATTTTTTAAACGTGTTTTTTAGTTTTTCCGTAAGGCTTATTAATGCCAGTGTACGGTTTATTTCATGGCTGATTTTTTAGCCACACATGCATTTACCTTGTCTAAATTGGAAACCAATTTAAGAGTGGCCGGTCTGGGTCTCGAACCCAGGCCTTCCGAATGCATGGCAAAGCCTTTGCCACTATGCCATCTTGCTCGGTACTGTACTGTTGTTATTCGGTGTAATAATAAGAATATCTGTACATGCATCACAATTACTAATATATTACTTATATAACATCTTCGAGATTGCTTATATTATTCCTATTGCTTGAGTGTCGGTGACATCATCTTGACGTTGCCCCTCTGTGGTTCCAATGACACTCTCTGTCAGACGAATAATAATAATAACCATCACATATTAGAATTGCGTCCACCCACGCAACCTCAGAGAATGAACAATTCAAGCCGTCCTCAGACCGGCTGACTACTAACACCCCGCCGTTCCGACGAAGCTCTATTGCAGAACTGGCCAGACTTACGACAAACTGCATTGATGCTATGGTAGTACACTAACGTACCGCAAACGTATCGACAATTTGATGTTGACAGGCAACACCAATGACGTTTTCCACAATCGAATTTTCTTCGCTTTGACGAGGTATAAAGTTAAAGGAAACGTTGTTCCATTTTCGTTCAAACCAAGAAAACGGATAAACGGTTGGAGCACGTCTCAGAAGGGAAATTGGAACAAATGAAAACCTCGCAGCCCCATTCCATATGGTCAGCCGAGCATCACAGACCTCGGTTAGAGCCAAGAGAACATGGTTTACGGATACAAGCGAGCGTATCATTCGTATAAACATTGCGATGCATTGGTAAGCAGTAGTATTAGCAACCAAATCTAACAGAAAGCTACAACAACACTAACAATTAGTATCGAGCGGTTCACGAGAAACTGTAAGTGCCGGATGCAAATAATTTGTCTCGGCGCCATATGACTACAAGTTTTGTACACTTACAAGCTTTGTGCACAAAATAGCTACACTTCTGGAAGCAAAAAATGTCAGTCCTGACAGCTGCAACGTATACCCCTGCCTCATATATATATATATATATATATATATATATATACAGTAAGAGCCATGCGGTAATAAATACTCCTTGATGAGGAAGCATTAGTAAAAGCGCCTCAGGGCGAGCTGTGCGGGTCGATGAATGATGAAGAATTAGTCCCTTCAGATAGGCAATAAAATGCCGACAAAACTGATAACCTCACGAGGTCCAACCACGGGGGGAACCGAGGGCGCGAAGACCGACCGTCTACCACTAGTAACCCAAAGGCCTTTCTATCGTCTTCCGTTGTTGTGGTTGTTGTTGAAAAACCCCAAACATGATCCACACATCAGTGGATCATCGGCCAGTCGGCTGCCAGCAATACAGAGTTGGTGCGACTACGCCAGTTTTTATCCATGTGTACACATTGCCAAATTAAATACAACAAATCTGTATAACAATAAATTATAGTACCAGTAACGATAGTAAACGTAACGAGATTCTAGTACTATACGATATACCTACAGCACTATTACATAGATGCAAAATTTGTATTACAGCCCTGTACAGTAAGTCATATACGCGTTTATCTATATATGGCAGAGACAGTGACATTTTTTTTATCTAAACGACTGGAATGTACGTTAAAGGTGCACCGGTGTCTCGAGGTCTACTCACTACATAATAGGACTAAATGGTACACTATAAAAAGAAAATGTTGTGTTTACATTCAGCAATGTACTGCTATTTATTTAGTCTAAAAAAGTTTAAATCTAGTGATGATGTGTGACGTCTCCTGCCTAACCATGTAGCAGACGGAAGTAACACGGACACGTTTTGACTGCTAGTGCACGCACGATACTTTCGCACTTCGCTGATAAGAGACACGCATCATTTGCGCTCATACAGCTCGGCGCGTAGGTGGCTTAGCGTAATCCTGACAGGCGCCCTCTACGCTGAATTTGTCGTTTGGTGTTATTGTTGCTGTTGATGCCATTGCTGTTGGAATGCTGCAGCCATGTTTGTTGTGATTATTATTATTGATCATTTTCATTTACTCCAAAACGGGTAATGAGGGAGCTGTCTATGTTTGTTGTCGCCATCCCGATTTTTTATTGTAGGTTGCTAATAAAAGCAGTTCAATTATATATATATATATATATATATATATATATATATATATATATATATATATATATATATATATATATACATATATATACATATATATATATATATATATATATTGATTGATTTATTGTTTGCTTGGCATGTATACCTAAATACACATGTCACCCTTTTAGATCAGGGGCGCTTAGAGCGGCAGCATAATATATATATATATATATATATATATACAACGAAACGCGAACTCCCGTGTTTATGATCGTTATGAGCAGTGACAGTAGGACCAAAAACTCGAAGCGAGTGCACAGTGAACCTAATTTGAAGAGCCGGAGCATAAGTGGCGCAGTGCGGGAACCCCAAGCCAAAAGTGAAAACTCCCTGAGCGAAACCCCTGCATAGGAGGAGGAGGAGCAGAGTGGCCGCAGAGGACAGAGACGGGAAAAGTACGAAGCCGCCAGTATCGACTCGTCGACAAAAAGAGAACTTTGACCAACAGCGTCACCAGCAAGCCAGACAGCGTCACCAACAGAAGTGAGCAACCAGCAGAACATCATCGCAACTCGGAACAACACAGCTGGCACCCATCGAATGGGCCGGCGCAGAAACAGCTGGTTAGTTGGTTGGTTGGCGCCCAGGTGTTGAAAGCGGCGGCGGCGGGGCAGTAACGCACTCAGTCTGGTGGAAGGGAGCGGCTATGCTGCTGCTGCTGCCGCTGCCGATATGCTCGACCGACCACTTGGCGCAGTTGTTATGAAGCGTGAGTATGGTATTCTGATGAATCGTGTCAAAGGACACTCTATCCGCAGTGCAGAACAACTGACTGGCGAACAGCAATGGCGAGCACTGTTCGCACAATCCACCGGGCACTGTGTGAAGCTGTGGAGTGTAACTGCACACTGCAGTCGTAGCTAGTTAAACCGACCTAATATCGCAACGGAGAATGTGAACGCAGACACTCATTTCTATTACACTGCGGTGTCTACTACTCAAACTAGAGTGGGCAACCCTAGAGCGTGAATTTGCCACATACAAATCACAAAACGCCAACAAATGACGTACAAGACCCGGCACTGAGACTGTGGACACGGTAATCTGCCCACTACAGCTCTGAACGTAGTGGACCTTCTAGTGTTCACAGAGACATGGTCCCTGACGCCCCTACGCTTCAAGGATACTACGCGGCAGCACACAGTTTTGTTATTTGAGCCAACAACATTGGCTGTACTTTACAACAGCTTTCTGGGAGACGTTCAAGATGTAAGTACGGATGCGAGAACGGAGGCGTTCTGAGAGGGAATGTCGGTCGAGCTTGGGCTTTTGGATAGCTAATGATCCGAGTTCGCCAATCTTCAAAGGTGCAATGGGGAAATCGACAGTGATGTGTTCGCAACCAGTATACAGGAGAAGTATGTGCACTTGTTGGCAGGGGACCACCAAATGAAGTAAAAAGCTGATTTAACAGCTAACATACCAACAGGAAGAAAAGTCACTAATCTTATGCATCACGAACCTCATTAGAAGTTAAGACTCGTATTAAGTTCTCTTAAAAGAGGTCGCCTCGTAGTCCTCTTCCGACGTTTCTATATTTTTAATATACATATTAAAAATATTAGTATTATTATTCTAAACGCCAATTCAATACGGACATCGGCTATATTGTATTGACGTTTAAGAAAAGAACTGTCATCTTTTGTAACTTTGCACGTATACATATATACACATATATTTGTATTTGTAGATAATATTGTACATATAAATGTTTTTATGTGTTTATAAAGCTATATATGTGTTTGTACAAATATTTATATAAATCGATATTCGTGTGGCGGCAGTTTTCGCTAATTATTGCTGCTTGACTGCTTCCACTGTCGTATTAAAGCCATAAACGAACATACGCGCAATATATATATATATATATATATATATATATATGTATACACACTGCGTACATATATGGCCTGTTCTCGTATTTGGCTAGCAATGTTATGACCGTCGGCGTAATTAAAAGCTGGCCTTAATATAAAATGTTATATATATATATATATATATATATATATACACGTACATATATATTGTGATGTTGTAAGGCGTATGTATACACGTTGTTGTCGTTACCGCCGCCACTGCTGTTTATTCATCGTCATCAACGCTATAGCTGTTAGGCCGTGGTTGTTGAGTTGAGCCGATTATTGGAAGATCGAGGCGGGGGTAATAAAAAATGATTCACCGCAGCTGTCATCGGTCGGGCATCAGCATCGAGCGGCAACCGACGACGACGACGACGACCACGGCTAGAAGTCGTCGTAGTGATCTTACTAGTCGAAGTAGTAGCAGCGGCCATCGTGCATCGGGGCACTGCTGAGCCGGCACTGGTGCCGCCGCCGCCACTGCCACTGCCACTGGTGGTCATCACACATAATCCTAATCACACCGACATCATACATCGCTCGCCGTACAGACGATGTTGTACAGAACCGTTACAAACACTCACTCACCCCACCCCCCTCCGGCCGCCCGCCCGCTCACATCACCCGCCCTCTCGCTCAACGCACTTCACCGTCGCCGTGACGCTAACAGCAGCAGCTGCAGCAGCAGCTGCAGCAGCAGCACAGCGCCTCGTAGGCGAACAGCGAAAGCGAGTAAGCGCGCGTCAATTGTTTTGTGAGCGAAATCGCCAACAAACACAAAAGGGAGAATACAATAATAATAATTCTAATAATATTAATAATGCTTATCGTCACCATCATCATCATCATCGAGATCATGCTGCTATATTGACGATGATTACCTAATCGAACAAACTAACTGGTCAGCTGTTACTACAGCCGCCGTCATAGTACAACCTGAGTGTTGCTTGTTGGTGTCGTCCTGTTGTTTGTTATTTGTGCTGTTGCGGTTATTATAATTATTATTATTATTGCTGTGATTCTCGTTGTAATGGTACATATTGTCGTCGTGGACATCCTTGGCCTGTATACTGTTCTCATTTTCACTGCTTTGCCACTGCTAAGGTCGCTATCGATGCTGTGTACCTTCTTGCTCCTCGTATTTGTATCATGCGGCATTTATCATTTAGTGTGGCAATTACTGCCACCTACGTCGAATAGTTAGCAGCGTTAAGTTTTGTCGAAATAGTTACTGTTCCATTCCATACGGCATTCCGTATTTCGACAACAAAGATATAAACACAACATGTATCCACGCCAATCAAAGCATCCAATTAACACAAAATTGTGTTTATATATATACATTGTTGCTGACACCATTGCATGCTGATCTAGCTGTATGAAGAATATGGGGCAGCAACGCACACACACACACACACACACACGCACACATATATATATATATATATATATATATGCAAACAGCACCTGTTTTCTCTAGCAATCTCCCCCCGCAGACGTCATGGTCGTTTACTGAAGCGAATTCAGATGAAGAATGACACTTGGATAGATTTACCGAAAGATCCCCGACTGCCTGTTCAACTACATAATCTACACACGCCTTACTATGTACCAGTGCCATCGCCAGCAGCCTACGGAAAACGGACAGCAACAACAACAATATTGGTAATAAGAGCAACAACAACAACTCCCGCAACAATGAACTAGCAGAGGTTCATCAACAAGGAAAACAACTGCACAAATAGCAGAATTCAAATAAAAGGTAGCAGTGACAACAATAACAACTATAGCAGCAATCAATTGAGGCCGGCAATCATCAACATTACTAACAGCAGTATCCATAGGAGCATCGGGATTACTGGAAGTACAAATTCATAAACCGCTCTCTTCTCACCGCTATGACCATCTCTGCCTATGAATTACCTCGTATCTTACTTAGATGAATGTTTTAAGCTATGAATGACAACTTGGCTCGCAAATATCAAGTGCGTCTAGAGTCATAAAATGACTAAAACAACATAGATAACAACATAAAGAACAATCTAGCTCAATGGAAAATTGCAATTTGCAGCGACTTGACGACATAATTGCTCCATTATAATTGAATACATTTAATTTAATTTGCAACAACAGAATGCATTATAGAGTGTTTTGCGTCAAACATTCAGCGCAGACCTGATCTCTGGAGAAAATTTAATTTAAGAAAAAATACAAACACTTCTAAGGCAAGTCGTGTGTACACAAGGCAAGCTTAGAAATAATCATACTAGCATGTATGGACGCGCCTACTTGAGAAATACGTATACACAGGTCGTTAAGTATGCTTCACTATAATTTATACTATTTAAGAGATGACTAACGTTAAACAGGCGATTGGCGTGGATTTTGAAGCAGCAAGTAAGCACTAAAGCCACGAGTTATGGCTAATTATCAATAAATATTGCAATTTAGGGCTTGCGTGCGGGTAGGCCAAACATGATCAGTTAATTAAATGATTACTTATTTAATTGACAAGTGAACCATGCACATACGTGCGACGTAAGTGAGTACTGTTGTGCGTCAAAAGTGAGTACATGTGTGTGTGTATGTGAAAAATAGTGAGAGGTATTCATGAATGACTATGTTTGTGAATGGATGCACCAATGCGGGGATAAATTGACAAAATTACTGGTGAGATGTATTCGTAGATATTAGACTCTAGACTAATGGGGCACCAAGCGAATCAATTCATAGGCGAACCCTATGCATGAATTAGCCTCGATGCATTCATTAACGGTTGTTGACGGTACTAGAGATGAAGACGATTAGAAGCATGGTACTCGCAGCATGTAAACATCCGACTAAAGTGATCGGAGCTCAGCTCGTAAATCGATCGGCCACAGCAAGCAATGGTAGAGCTACCCTTCTTTAAGCAGTGAATAATTATTAGTCTGACCACCGCTCGTATGCCTGCAATGGTGGAAGCGTAATCGTGTGTGCATTCACCTGAATATAGACGTTCTCGCAAGAGATATGCCATTCATAGACGATACACGAGTTAGCCATGTATATAATTAGTACGTTTTGTTTTCGAACAGGGGATTGTTCCGTTACATACATATTATGTCAGTAGTATGTATATATATATATATATATATATATATATATATATATATATATATATATATACATATTATGTCAGTAGTATGTATATATATATATATATATATATATATATATATATATATATATATATATACTGGCACAATGTACACTAAGTTTATTAATTACTCTAATAGTGGCTGTAATTATTCGTTGCGGTGCAAGAAAATCCCACTACATCCACATAACTCCTCTAAGAACTCGAGGGCAGTACGAAAGCTGTCACCACCGGTATGGCCAACAGTAGCACCAGTACAGCCGCAGCAACAGCAAAAGCAACAACAACAGCAAAAGCAGCAACATCAGCAACAACAGCCAAAGCAGCAACAATAACAACAGACTGTTGGAGTAAATCGGCCACACCCGTCGTTAGCCGCCGTCATGACAACAAGTTGCGACTTCGTGGTGACGGCACCATTGTCCACTCGCGTGGTCTTCGTGGTCAGAGCAGCATCATAATATGGCTTCCCACGTACGTGCATGATCCGCGGCCATATATATATATATATATATATATATATATATGTAAACACTTCACCACAAACAGCTGCTTTCGATTGACACCATTGGCCGCGCACGCAGCTATAGCGATTAATGTCCTTGTTGCGCTTTTGCTGCCTTTCGGAGACCTTTTGTTGTTGTTGTTGTTGTTGTCGTTGTTGTTGTGTCTTCGTCGTTGCCGCGGTCCATTCGACAACTCTTTCCGTTTTATTTTCGTTGCTTCTCAATTAGCGCAGTAGTATAACGCAGTAGCCTATGGTCAAGTGGTCGCTTTCCCCGAACAGTAGCGAAAAGCTTTCGTTGACAGCCAGCTCTCTTCGTCTGTCAGGAGCACAATCCAACGATTTTTACCCATTAAATGGCGTAAAAATCGGCCGAACTAAGCCATGCTGCGCTGCACCCACACTGACGTGTAGTACACAAACCTTATATATATATATATATATATATATATATATATATCTACATACATAACATTCTCTTCCTCTTATATATATATATATATATATATATATATATATAACTCTACCCGAAAGTCCATTAGGCAACACGCATAATATAATACAATTAAACTTTTATCGTACGGTATATACGCTTACACACACATACACACAAATATATACATATAATTATCCTCTATAAACGTATCGCTTGTAGCCAGGAATAATAATCATAGTAAGCGATAAAGAAGAAAACACGCACAAAATATCGTAGCCACAGTGGGCGCTGGTAGCGGCGGCGGCGCTGCTGTGGCTGCTCAGGGCAGCAGCCCGGATAGGTCGATGCCGGCGCTTCACAGCACGCTAGTGGGGGACAATATGAAAAGGTGTGCTGTTATCTAATCGATACTCGCTTACCAGACCGATACCGCTTCAACTAGTGCTAATAACATGAGCCAAATGTCTTCCGACTACAGGGTCTGTTCTCTGTTTATCTGCCAATCTATCTAGTAGCTGTCCATCTAGTAATATATAGGCGGCAGGCTTTATCCAGCTGTGACAGTGCGTGCAGCGCGTTTTGACCAATCAACAGGACTAAAGAAAGAACTCGTAAGTCTTCAGACCTACGTATGCATGCGCTCCTCTATCTCTCCCTCCTTCTGCATGTATATATATATATATAATTTTGTTTCGATGGAAGTACTACGACAGAGGCTCTCCGTCACCGTTCACCGGAGAAACGCTGCGGCAGTTTTAGGTACCCTTTCTATATATATATATATATATATATATATATATATACGACGGTGACAAGGAATGTCTTCGATAGAAATAACGGTGCGGTGATAGTTGCATAACCTATTTAGAACTTTATTCCGAATATATGAATGCACATGAATTCACGGCCAACAGATTACGCCAATATTTTTGCATGTTTCGAGAAGAACAAAAGCATTGACTGATCGATTGACTATCGATGTCCGACTGAATAGGTGGGGCGGTCTGCGAATATTCGTACGACCGTGATATCTGGTTTGTGCTGAATTCCTTCGCGTATATGTTTTTTCGTTCTCTTGAGGATGCGATCGGCTACTTTCTCCATTGATGGCTGAAAGTGTCGTTGCTGGCGGTATGCGTACGATGTAACGATGCACGTTAGTGCGTTCGTTATTCCTCCTATTGTTGGCGTTTTCAGTATTGTTGCTACATTATTTATTGTACTTGCCTTCTTACTGGCTTACTTTGTTGTTGTTGTTGTCGTCGTTGTTGTTGTTGTTGTTGTCTTTGTTGTTGTTGTTGCCGAGTACTACTTACTCCGCCACCGCAGCATTAGCTAGTCTTGATGGCGTCATGATGACGATGATGGTGATGGTTGCGCTGTTGCGACACAATTGAAGCGCACGGAAAGGTTACCAAGCGCGCCCAGCCAACGAAGCAACAGTGGTCCACGGCACCTCATCCCGTAGCAGCAGCAGCAGCAACAGCACACAGGAGGCACGCCCCTCATCGCCCCCCCCCCCCCCCCCCCCGCTGTCTCACTGTGCTCGCAGCGCAACTTGATCACGCAATCAACCTTCGCAAAAACAATGCCCCACCACTTCTACTACTACTACTACTACTACTCCGGCTAGATGTTGTCTGACGTCGTTTTGGTCATTCCTTTACTCAATTCTCTCATCGCCCGTCATCGCCTCCACGAGGGAAGCCTGCAGTGGGTTGAAATGCCTAAATAGTTTATTTCCCCCCTTTTTTCGTATTGTTCCACCCGCTCCGGACGATCATTTTCTTTTCGAAATGGCCAACTAGTTCGACCTCCAAATCACAGCCTGAACTAGTTCGACCTCCAAATCACAGCTGCTCCAGCAACAGCGCTTATCGCCATTTAGCTGGTGACATACCATGGCTATTTCGGATGACACAGTCGACAAAATGGAACCTAGCCCGCCCGGTCGCACTGGCACTAATTGATGATGAAAATAATGAAAAATAAGAAACACATGATCAACAAATCAAGCAAAAACAACCAGCAGTAACACCAGGCGATTATAAACGACATAAGCAGTCAACTGGCAATAGTTAAATACAATATATATATATACATGCACATATTTTTTTGTATTTGTATTATCGAGATGATGTACATGCTGCCGCCAATCAAGCTATTAATTTTTAACGAACAAAACCTCGACTCGAGACGACGCCGCTATTCCGTTATTCTTATAGCGTTCGCTCTTGTGAGACAACGCTTTTTGCGAAAACCTCGACTGGCTGCATGTATATATTATATCAACTAGTTAAACAAATGCATTCCTATAGGTTACTTTCTCGGTTGATTATAATAGAGTTAAGCTGGCAGCCCCGCCTTGACTACCCTTGAACTGTGTATCGATTTTGCTCACAGTCCTACACCTTGATCACTTGAACTGTCTGAATTATATATATATATATATATATATATATATATATATATATATATATATATATAGATATATACTGAGCAAGATGGCTTAGTGGCAAAGCCTTTGCCTTGCATTCGGGAGGCCTGGGTTCGAAACCCAGACTGGCCACTCTTAAATTGGTTCGTATGGTTTCCAATTTAGACAAGGTAAATGCCGGAGTGGATTAAACATCAGCCATGACATGAAAAAAAAATATAAATATATATATATATATATATATATATATATATATATATATATATATATATATATATATATATATATATTCATAATACGCACTTTATTTACAATAAAAGGAAAATGTACATTACAAAATATCATAACATTCATGCATAGGTTCGGATTGCTCTCCAAGGAAACAAGGACATCACAATTTCCTATTTCGCTATGCATTTCGCGGCAAACCTTAGATCGCTTATGCAAATGTCTACAGTTGAACATGCGCATATATATATATATATATATATATATATATATATATATTGCATAAAAAGCATACAACGCTGGACTAACTTTGTTGCGAATGCTGCGTATAAAACTCTTTCCGCTTGGTTACACCGCCAAGTACAAGCTTACACATATACATTGTGCGCGTGCGTAGATGCGGCGCTTTTTCGTGCGATATGTGTATAAGACAAACCATGAGTAAATTTATATATATATACAACAAACGCCACTACATCTATACGTGTAAACGTACAAAAATGCAGTATATATATATATATATATATATATATATATATATATATATATATATATATATATATATGTGTGTATTAGTTAAACTAACGCCATAGCTAGAGCCATCCTGCTGATACGAATACCAACAAGAGTGGCGGTACTGTGTGTTTTTCAAGGACCCCTGTCATTGGTCAATGGTAGCCAGCCGCTCCCGGCAGTGACGACGCTGAAGACGTCGCCGGCGATTAATGTGATGACGACGATGATGATGATGATAATAATAATGACAAAATGCCACCGAAACGAATTAATAGCGACAAATTCATTAGCTCATTAATTCGCTCGTCGTTCTTTTCTCTAGCTCTCTCATGCGCGCGTTGCTTCTTTCAAATGTCTCCTCGTCACCACTCGTTATATTTGGTTGTGAGTTACTTGTGAGTAGCATAGTCATATATAATATAATAATAATAATAATAATAATAATAATAATAATAATAATAATAATAATAATAATAATAATAATAATCATAATAATAATTGCTCACGGTCAAGAACAATCACCAGATGAATCCGCCGGCGTCTAGCAACAACGTCAACGGAGATGAGCACAAAAGACGAACGCGAGGGCGATCAGCGAGTACGACGACGACGACGACAACAACAACAACAACTGCAATGACAACGACAAAAATGCGGGCAGAATTCTATCGCTGCCGCTCCGACAGCGAGGAGGACCGATCCTTTCACGTCGCCAACTATATTTCTGCTATGTGAAGCTTCGTTGCTGGCCAATCTATCTGTCTGTCTGTCTATCTGCCTGTCTATCTATCTATCTATCTATCTATCTATCTATCTATGTAGGCGATGTAAGGCAAAGAGCCTCCTGCTAGGCGGCGCAGCGAATTGATGATCGAGCACTGCTCCCAGCCACTCAACGGCTGTCATCAGTGCTGCTGTTGCTGTTGCTGCTGCTGTCTCTCCGATCCTACTGCGAGTCTTGTACTGTACAGAGTAAAACTGCTCGCTACTACGAGTTAATACGGGCAAACGGGTATATACGTTTGCACGTTTACAGCCACGACATAAATATGCGTGTATGTATGTACGGCTACTACATACGTATGTATACGGCTAGAACTACTCTTACGTTATAGAAGTAGTATTACTAGGGAGTCCCCATTTGGGAAAGACTGCGGTGGGCATCACTTCAAGGTTAGTCGGGGGGCGAACGGCAGCTCCACAGACATAATCGAATCCACCGCCACCGCCGCCGCCGCCGGCTGTCCGTAGTGTTGGCTGACCAGAGACTGCTACATATGAATGAATAACATAGTTTATCGAGTACTTGCAAATACACTTGAGAGCATGCAGTATTATAGCTACTGCGAAGTTTGCCCGATAGAGCAAGCTCACGTCACTCTATACAATCTATGTGCGCAAAGGCAAGTATAATAGTACCAGTTATTAGTATAAGAATAATAATAATAATAACTATAATAAATAAACAAATTATATTAATATTAGTAACATATTAAGACACAATCTACTAAGGAGGAACCGCAACTTCTTTGTTTGAAAAAGACAGGCGTACATTCGTATCTACCTTCTGCTAGATCGTTGCAGCGTTTTCATACTGGACTCATAGGGCCTTCTTCTAGCAGACACGTATATGGCAACAGATACAGGATGGTGCCTCCTAGCCGAATACATCAAGAAGCCAACAACTAGAATCCAAGCATCACCAATTTTGAGCTGCTCACGCTGCTGGATAATTGTTGGACGTGGGGTTACCCTGCTTTCCCTTTTTACGACAACGGTTCGACCAGTTAGCCGGCCAAGACACCGCCAATATACACAATTGCTACTACTCGAACTAGTATCGTTAGTATTGTCACAAATCCCATTACTGTGACAAGAGTTGCTGGTAGCAACATCGACTGCAACACAAATGGACGAAATGGCCGAAATGACGTTTTCAAACATGGCGGTAACAGAGTTAGTCACGCACTATGGTCAAGGATGAGAGGGGGCAGAGTATCAGACAGATGGAGCTAAAATGACATGCCGACGGCGAGATGAAATGGCAACTGACAACCAAAATTAGAAGGAATAATAAAAAAATGAATAAAAAAAATAAACGGAGCGCACAGAAGAACCTACATTTTCAGCAAAGTAAAACGAAAGTAGTTCCGATACAAATGGCTGCAACATATATTCAATTATAAAAAAAAAACGATTAAAGAGATAGTCAAGTCTAATCAAAGTAACGCCTTCGGCAGTACCTGCGACTATATCGCCCGAACGAGACCGTGTTCTTCTCCGTCATCGTGGTCATGTAAATACGGGACAATTTGATGTTGTTGTTATTATTGTTGATGTTGTTCTTGGTGGTGATGGCGTTAATACGATTACCATATCCTTTCGCCTGCTTCTGGGAATAATAATAATAATAATAATAATAATAATAATAATAATAATAATAATAATAATTATTATTATTATTATTATTATTATTATTATTGTTAGATATGCAGCATCGTGCCTCAAGGAATCCATGCTGCAGTGAAGATCACATCGCAATTAACAATATCAGTCGAAGCACAGAGTTATGTCACTAACATACAGCTACCGCTGCAAATAACAAACGGCAAACAAACAAAACACGGCAATGAACGAAACAAGAAAAACAATCGTTGAAAAATCCATCTCCGTCTGTCATCTTGTCTAGGAGGACTTTGACGCTATGACACAAAATGGAAATCCTAGGAAGCACCGCCGATGGCGTCTACCTATTATTATTATTATTATTGAACCTGTCAGCTAAACAAAAATTAGTTACAAAATCAGTTGCTTTCAATGGCCCGGCCCATCAAATTCGGCAAGTGAATGCAATTACCGACCATCAGCCCATATTTATTGTCATCGTCTACCAGTGCAGCATGTGATGTGTACGCGTGTACATGCCTGTGTGTACGTAGTCATGTAATTAGCAAGCTAAATGACAGCTTCGAAGGCAGAGCGAAGGCCTCGAGTCAAGTGAAACCAGTGTTCGTTGGCTTCATTGTCAAGCTGTGAAAACGGTATTTATCTTATAAATCATGCCCAAACGTGTTTTTGTTCTTGCTTTATTCTCTTCTGCCAACCCACCAACGAAATGTAAGCCATCATCATCTTAGGATGATCTAATCTGCGATTAGGAAAACTCCTTAGTACAGATGTTGTATGCTTTCGAGCGTTTTTGCAAGTACGTAATAATGTTGTTGTTGGATGGACGCAGGAAATTTGTATCACGCTCAAAAATCAATCACCTAGCTCTCTCTATTGGTTTCCAGAGCTGCGACGGTTTCTCGATTTCTAGCGATGGGAATTCTAAACCAGTTCACCAGCTGCGAGAACCCAATAATAAAAAAACTCGTTTCCCAATACACTACATATATAAATATATATACGATTGCGCCATCACTGCATGGTCGATATTATATATATATATATATATATATATATATATATATACAGATCAGTAGGAAATATTCTTGGAAACAAATGCCAAATATACGACTAGATGGCCTTCGCGTTTGGCTGTGCGTAGAAAGAAGGAAGAAAGCTATGGGGCGAAACGGTATTGTAATCGGCCGTAAACGGCGGCAACAAGAGCGACAGACAGCACAGCCATTCTACGAGCAATAGCAACCACCATGATAACACTCACAGCTGCGACAATCACATAAAAAACACTCATTTCACTCACTCACCTACCTAAGGAATAGAAAGTTGTACGTTTGTGAATACACTGTTTTGATATTCTATCGACTGATAAAACATATGACAGCGACCACAAGCAAACAAACGGACAAACAACAACAGTGGCAGAACGACAGGCATAATAAGAACGTAACGAACAGCAACAGCAGGACATCGGCGACAATACACAGCAGACGGACATTAATCATCGTCATCATCATCATCAGCAGCAGCTGCAGCAGCAGCAGCAGGAATGTCATTGAAAACAATAGTCCCAATGTACACACGACCATGTAATTCCCGCAAGCTCACATATGTTTATGTAGCATCCGTTCCACGAATGTTCAAACAATACATCTGCTAACGTCCGTTGCGAAATAACCGTAGGAGCTACTAGGGATGGCAAAGTTGAGCTTACATCCTGGCCTTTACGGTGCCTTTACCAATCGTATTGTGTCTTGTGAACAAAGCATAATATGAAAACATCTTGGTGCTTTTCACAACAGCCTTTTAAACTAGATGTTTGATGATGGCGGAATCCACTGGTCGTTTCGTTGGTAGCAATAACTATTTTTCCCGTCTTCGCGTCTCTCAATTTTGCCCATGTTTAGACCTCTCACCCTGCTGATAATGACCTTCGGAATACCTACTCATCTCATATCATTTAAAATTTCCACGTCAGATTGGATAAACCGTGCCAAAGCTACTATGTACAAACATAGTAGTTCATCTAGCACATACGTAGAGTCATGCACAAGACACGGTAGCCGGAAGTGATAGAGACTCGCCTTTAATATTAATATTATTGTTATTAAAGAACAAATGTGTATAACGAGCATGGGTTATACTAGTGTTTGCAGATGTCCATGACAAGTCCTATGGAAAATTAAACTGCACCTTTAAGGCTATTCTGCGCAGGGGTTATTCGAGGGTAGACCAGCCTGTTTCAAGTGGCGGCTTGTTGAGATCTCTTACACTCGTCTCCGAGACGGGTTTCCTTCACATTATGAAGAGTGACCAAGTTAGGCGTTTTCAACTGATGACAGATGCCCTCAATACCATACAGGAGTGCAGCCTTGAAGTTGAAAATCGCAAAAGCAAATCTCTTCGATCGACATCGTGGCAATGAGGAATTTCCTAGTGCATCCAGCGATGTGCCTCCCATACGATTTGCCAATAGACGACAAAGTTAGGTCTACATTTGGTGATATCACGGCAGTAAGGAGGTCCTCGTCGTAATCATATTGGCTGGGTTAAAGATCGAGATACTGCGGGTTGCAACATAAAGTCTCATTAGATTGATATTCAGTCATTCTATACTTCATCATATAACGTGAAAACAAAACCTACTTAGTTGATTGAGGCACAATACTCATTGAGAGATATCATTGTATTTCTTTGTTCTAAATGATTATACATGCTCTAAATGCGTCGTCGTACAATTTCGGTAGGTCGTCGTACAATTTCGGTACGAGCGATAATGCACCACCAAGACGCTTGAGTTGCGCGCGCTGTAGCAGCGTCCTATCTTTCGCATAGAAAGCCCAGACGTGCGTACAATACGTCCACCCTGATACAACTATCGTTTCGTACAGTCTAGAATGTAAGATGAAGAAGAAGCATCTGTAAGATGAAAGATCACAGCTAATAATATAAAGATGATTATTAGTATCAACATGTTATTTTACCGTTCAGGTAAAAAAGCCCAAAATAGAAACGCCAATGTCTAACAACCCTACCCTCCGGTCCCTCATCGGTCCACCTTCAATCTAATTTCCTGGCATTGCCTTACAATGCCGATTCACTAATCATCCTCAAATGGTTTATATATATATATATATATATATATCGATCCGCCTTTGACTTGATTTCCTGGCCTTGCCGTACAATGCCGACTCATTAATGATTCTCTCAGATATCTGTGTGTATCTATAGATATGTGTGTCTGCGTATATAGATGTGTCATCCATATCGACAATGTTCATCACCTTTAATTCAACTCATCAAATAATTATGGTGATGTTGCTAGCGCGCTTGACCTGGCCGGATCACGGATCAATCCATCGATCAATTAGCAGGAACACACAAAGAAAAGGTTGAATATACGCCACAATAATAATACAAACAACAACAGTTCGAATTATATTAATAACATTAATTGCTGTAAACAGCGCTACTCATAACTATATATAACAACAACGACATCAAAAGAAGCATATCTTCATTGTTAGCTAACTGCTTCAGCACTCCTAGCGCCCTACGCATGTGTCAATATGATATATTGTATTGCTGCTATTATCAGTATGGTCAATATTGTGGAAATAACCAGTTTTTCTGCCCTGCAGCTGCCTCGAACCGTTATGTGATATTGAAGGTAGGTTCCCGCTTCGACTTGACTTGTGCAAATACTAGGCAGAAAGCCACAGATGCGGGCCACAGAAGACGATAAGATACTTGCTTGCGCATTGGGCCGATGATAGAGCGCACAAAGAGCCAAACCTTATCATCGCGCGGACTCTGCGCGATATCCGCCATATGAAATCGAGCTAGCCTTTACTGAAACACTTCAAGCGAGTGCAAGACTGACGATACAATTACGATGGTAGTCATGACAGTGATCATAATAATAATAATAATAGTAGTAGTAATAATAATAATAATAAATTGGAGGAAATGTCGTTGCTATCAGTTAGTGTATGAAGGTATATTTTCTCGGTGATTGGATTGTGGATTACCGTGTTTGAATAAAATGTTTTCTGTTTGAATGTAAAACACAATGATTTAGTCATATCTGCAAAAGTCTATTGAAATGAGTCAATACGGGTTTGATCCCCGCCGTTGCACATTTGTATGTATGGAGTCCGTTTTACGAAGCAATCCGAAAGCAATTTCGTTCCGACGTTAAATGTCGGCTGAGACAAACGGCCCAAAAAGAAACCGTTTTTCGAGTGAGTCGATATACATACAATAAATGTCTACACGTAGTACATAAGTCTAATTACGATAAACAATCAGCTTCCTTCTTAGCTAGCTGTCCATTTCCCGCAGCGGTTCGGCTGTGCTGCGAACATTGAGCCAGGTGGACAACTGGCTGGTGCCGTCACGTCTACTCTGGTCGCGGTCGGATCCGCAGCTACTGTTCGTAATGCTTTCCGTTCACATCAGCCGCAGAGCGATTTCTCAACGTATGCGAACTTGCACTGTAAGTCTGCTACAGCCGCTAACACCAGTGACACTCCCCCCTTGCATCACAAGCATTATATGTTATCACCGCGCTATCATAACGGTAGTTGGTGATGTCGCTGCTGTTATTGTTGTTGGCGTTGTTGTTTTTGTTACTGTTGTTGGTGGTGGTGGTGTTGGCGTTGTTGTAACAATGCTTAACTTAATGCCGGACGACACAAGCAATTTTAGTGCGCATCACTGTGATAATAATTGTCCTAGTACTGTGTTAACATCGTAGTAGTACTCATAGTAGTAAAAAATGGTAGTAGTGGTAACCATTGTAGTGACACTGGTATGTGGCCGCCCGGCCCTCTGCTGTGGAAACAGTAATATCAGTGAATGGTGGTGGGTCATCATCCACCAGTGGGTGGATGGGTTGATTGTCGGGTGGGATATCACCCACTGCGGAACAAGCTGCTACAGCTGCTGAGACTCATTCACATTGTGTTTGCCACACGTGGTCGCCGGGACATGACGTGCAACGTATAGATACCATCGTGCACGTAGCAGACGGATGCGAACCGCGTCCGCATCGTTTCTTCCTTTAACCGAAGTCAACGCAATTTCCAAACACTGCAGTAGTGCTGTCGTGTTGTTGAGCTAGGCGCCGTTGTTGTAGTTGTTTGATATTGTTGTTGTTGTTATAATAATAATAATAATAATAAAATATATTATTATTCGTGTTAACTCCGATGGTAAATACAAGCGAAGGTTTATATAGAGAAAGAGATAAAGAGAAAAAGGAAGGGACAGAAAGAGGGAAAGCAAGAGGGGAAGAATCAGCGTTGCCTATAGAACCTAACAACATGAAAATTCTTCACGATGTAAATTAAATAAACGAAAGCTACCTGGAAGAGCACAGGTATCTTGTTCGTAACGGCTTCTCTATTACCACAACAAAAACACAATCAGAAAAGGCATCGCTGATTGCAATAACTGCCACCACTCTGATCGCAACAATAGCAACGCAAATTATTTTGTACGAATGACCTCGAAAGGTGGCTGAGAGAAACCCCTGTATGAAATAGTAGCCCATTGTCAGTACCCTAGTATAACGTCCGTAAAAACAGATAGCCTCAGGCCCACCCAAGTACTGTATGCCCTCAATAGTTCGTTTGGAAGATCGCACCAACCGTCAAATTGGTGTTGCGTTAAAGAGCTCAACTATCGCATGGGCGCATCCGTTCGATCCTTTTAATTTCTTAACGTGTGTGGTATTGTGATTACGTGTGTGAATGTGTGCGTGTGCCTCGGGACGCAATACGGAAAAATTCGCAATTCGGCTAATTTACCATGGCAGCCAGCCTAGCGAAAATGATAGGCTGGACCCCAGCAATGAAGTAGCTTAGATCGTGGCCTACCACACTTATACAGATCGAATGAAGCTGTTCGTTTAGGCGTCTCCTGCTTCATGGCACGAGTTAGTGCGTGCTGAAGCCCGTCAGTTAACCAAACGTTACTAACAAGAATGCGGTTACGCTAGAATCAGAAAGTCGGCAATCGACAAAAAAACCAACAATTCAACAAATCAAACCATTTCTTCCGTCCTCTCCTCATCATCACGCCATTCTCACCTTGCGAAGGGTCGAGTTTCGACGGCATACGAGTCCGAGATGGGGTCCTGGCGAATCGTGATCCTGTTTGGCCACACCGCTTCGTTGAGAAAGCCACGAGGCTTCTTCTGGTTAGAAGAGCCTCCTAGAAACGCACTCATGGCTGGCTGTCTGTCAGAGAGCGGGCCAAATAGCGAAGTAGATTACGATAGATAGATTGAACACACTCAGTCACGGTAACAACAACAACCACTGTGATCAATCACCGTGATAACCACCAATAGCTTTTGGTGACGGCGTTAACTGTGATGATCCACACAATCACTGCACAACTTCTAGCCATGCATCCAGCCTCGCACGCTCCGTGCCATATGGACTCTGCCGTGCCTCGGTGGGTTCGAGCCTGATTCAACTCGAGTGTGATTGGACAACGTCGAATATCGTTATAACAACATATTCTGGTGTCGCTAACGTATCGCACCGAACGAGGCGAGAGGAGTGTCTCGATGCTTCGTAGAGAAAGCCTGAAGTTCTTCGCCACCGTTTCACCTGCAATGCAAGACAAAATACAAAAATGTACATAACTTTATTTATGGTGAACAGAACATTTTAAGATTAGCGTCTCTAGGCGTGCGGCTCTACTTAGGACTGATGGCGGCACCCTCGTGCAGCTTATAATTAAGTCACGTGACGATTGGACCAGTGCTATTGCTCGTACTATTGAGAACATCCTGCGCGCCAAGGAGAAGAAAAGCCGTTATTGCATGATGGGGCAATAACGGGGCATCCCGGGATAGCTAAGTTCTTAATCTACTCTCCCCGTTTGACGTTATGCTTATGCAGCTACCGATCGGATGCGGGGATTGGGACATGACCGGTTTTTAGTGGGTTGGAGCCCAACACTACCGGTCCACATTTGCAGACGAGTTCCTTGCGGTGGTGTCCGCCTGTGCGTACCGCAATTTTCAGTTGGATCTATAAAAAAGGATTGGCGTCGGCAGGGGGAATTTCATTGCTTAATGCATACTGTTGCTCAGGCCAAATCTTCTTTCTTACAAGCGTCTGAGCTTCATCAGATAACAAAACCCGCTCAACAATAAATCTATATAAGTTTGCAGAGTGTAAAAAACGAGCGAAAAACAATCAACCAATCTTGCTAACTTGTGATACGTCAAATGACATATGCCCTTTAATATTATTAATATGATCCGTTAACTATTAGTGAGCGCGGGGGGAAGAGAGAAAGGCAATTAGGAGAGCTTACTGATCGACGTCTGCCGATCATAGTCTGAGGTTCCAGTCGGCGAAACGATGTCCCGCATCGGCTCTCAGAACTATCTGGGTACACAGCAAATAGTCTTTATCATAGCATTCACATGACTTCGGCAATAACAGCCAATAAACAAGCTGCGTGCTCAGCTCACGGGAAGTGCGTGCGTAGGCTCGTGCAAGCTACTAATACACACACACACATACTCAAAAATGCGACTGCAGCGGCGGGAAAGTCAAAGCTAAGTATAAAGCTCTAACGATGATGAAGTTTTTGATTATCGACACTGGCCAGTTTCGAGCTCGTGCTCACTGAGTCGTAGACCTATCACGGAATTTGACTCCCTGTACACGTGATTAATTATACCTGTTCAACCGAATTAGTCATACATCTTGTGTCACACAGCGTTTCAAATCACAGCGTGAGCCGTCGCGACAAAGATGACACCCAACGTGTGGAACTTAGCAGAAAAACAGTCACGCAATTCTCTATCAGATGAGGCTAAAGAAAACATTAGAAGCACGGCTGGATATATATATATATATATATATATATATATATAACATAGAAATCACTGAACACAAATCTAAAATCTAAAGAACCCAAACGTGAGATGCCTGGGTGTTCGATTTGTAGATAGCTGCGTGCATGTGTGCGTGTGTGTGTGTATACATAAGAGACATGGAACATGGCGATCTAATGCCTCGATTGGGAAGCGCTAGGAAAGAGGCCAGCTCTTCAGCCGGAACACGGGATTCTTGGTCAAACGGATCGCTATAGCAAATAAATTGTTTTGCCGCTTCGTAGCTCAGCTGGTCGGTTCGGGCAGTCACTCCGCACTAACCATCTATCTACGCGTCCTTTTTCACAAAAGGATGTTTGTTTTTGTTATTGTTGTTGATGCTGTTGCCGTCGTATTCGAGCAACACACGATTTGAATTAAATCTCCAATATATACGTAACCGATCAGCAACTACCACCGGCATTGTGGTAGGAATTGTCATGATCAGCATACCAACCGCCATCATGAATATTATAGATAAAACACACCTTTATTGTAACTAGGGAGAAGTAGAGAGGGGGGGGGTAAGGAGGCGATGTATCCATTTAGCCATGCGCCAGACAAAATAATTGTTTATATGTTCTGTGCGTGCGACCACTTTAGGGGTCACTGAGAAGTGGCTCCGTAGATCATTCGATCGAATGCCAAAAAAGTATTGAACTACATTCGCTCGCTGAACTTGCGTCAACTTGCCTTAAATCTCAGCCCCTAATGTGTTGACCACTAAAAGGTCAGCGAGTGAACTAATATGTGCATCAGTCATACTTATAGAGCACCTCCGGTGTGGTCTTATCCACAAAGAGTAAAAGTACTAAGACCAAGCAACGATTATTATTATTATTGGCTGACCGCCGATCGAACAAAAGAAAAGCAAAGGAAGACAAAGTAAATGTGTTTGGTGCGGTTGTCCGGGTGCCACCCTCCGTGCCGAAAACGATTATATCTCTCTATCTCTCTTTCGTTCTCTCATTCTATCAATAGCGCCTTCCGAGACTGCTGCTGCTGCTGCTGAGCCTCAACGACGACACCCGACTCCCCATCGGTGACCAACACCAGAAACGACAACAACAACGGCAACAGTAACACCCGATTTGGACACGAGTTGAAGCGATCACGGTCGCCCGACGGTCGTGATGATGACGATGAAATCGGCGATGTTGTTGTTGTTGTTTGTTTGTGCTGCTTCTTTTGTTGTCCTTTCTGCGAGTGTTGTTATTGTTGTTGTTGTTGTCGTCGTTATCGCTAGTAGTATTGTTGTTGTTGTGGTTGTTGTTGTTGTTATTCCTTCTGCTTCTCTTGCTGGCGCTGTTTTGCTATCGTTGGTAGTAGCAGACGTAGTAGTGGTGCTGCCGCTGCTACAGCTGGTGCCGATGTGCTCTGTCTGCCTGGCGTTCCCAAAAAGAACCCCCTTCGAAGCGGCGCCTTCGGCATCCCAGAAGGGGTCACCCACTAACGGGTTTCTGCCAACGGTTGAGAGACCAACAACCATACAAACAGACGGACAGACGGACACAAGAGGAAGTATTGAGAGGAAGAAAGAGAGAGAGAGAGAGCAAGAGAGACAGCATAAAGGTTGCCGCTCACGCGTACCTGCTACATTCATTGTATGCGTGTATGCAGAAGAGCGAGCGCACCATACAGCACACAATCAGTCACCATAGGGTGTTGTCAAGCGTCGAAGCAAGCGTTACAAACGATTACAATAAAGCGCCAAAAAAATATAAGCATGGTGGTGATGGCGTTGATGATTATGCTGACGGTAATGGCAATGATAAAGGGATGATGGTTATGATAATGATAGCGGCAATGATGATGATGATGATGATGACGGTACAGACCGTCGCGGCGGCGCGACCACATCGCACAGAACTCGACGACGGTCACGATAGCCAGCCGGAGACACCCATACATGGTAAAATCAACAGAAGACGCAAAGAAGCACGTGAAAAATGAAAAATTGACAGAAACCCCTAACAAATACACACATTGAGTGAGTAAGTGCGTGCGTGAAGGAGGGAGGGCAGGCGAGCCAGCGAGAGAGATAGAGAGAAAGGAAAGGAAACAAAAGATAAACTCGAGTGAGACGGAAATACGAACAAAAAACGACAGCAAGAATATAACGAAGGCTCGTTCGTTCATCGCGACGATGGCGGCGACCGCGCGCTGTCGCCGTGCAGAGAATTGAAATGAGTGCGGTGGCGAGCAGCAGAAAATCCTCACTACGGTGACGAAATGGTGAAAATGATGATAATGGTGGTGATGATGATAATGATGATGATAGTGGTGGTGGTGGTGGTCGGAGAGGTGAAGAAGACGGTCGTCATAATGGTGATAGACCAAGAAGCCGAGAAATCGTAAGGGAAGACCGGTGGTCTTCACGGAACGTTAAAATGTGTAGAAAATCAAAGTGACAAAGGCAAGACCAAACGAGGGAGAAAGAAAAAGAAGGCGAAAATAGAAGAGAAGCAGAGACCAAAAAAAGCAAGAGAGAGAGAGAGAGAGATAGAGCGAGCAGTGGCACGGATGGAATAGAAATTGACAGAAAAACGCCTTGCGAAAGGAGGGTGCTAGAGTGGGTGGTCTGCTATGATCGGTAGAAGAACGACAGAAGCATCCGGATGACTTTTCTGCCCCTCCAAGGAGTGGAAGGAACAGGAACTCGGTTGGAGGGATGCAGAAAACGCGAACGGGTGGAATATCGGAAGCGGAGGACAAATTCTAGCACCTCTTTGAGCTCCAGAATTTGCCTGCGAGTCTCTCGGTCCACACGTGTGTATATACGTGTCTAGGTGAAGACATCTAGGTGAATAGTAGAAGCAGCAGCATCAATAGTAATAATAATAGTAATAGAGTGCGCACAAACAAGCAACAGACCTAACAAAACGAGAACGTGAAATGAAACAGGACGAAAAAACGAAAAACCTAAGCAATAGTGAGAAGCAATACAAGAAGCCTGATGGGGCCTACCGCTTAATGTTGCTGTTGTTGGGGCAATTGCAGGTTGAGACAAGAAAGCAAGAACATGCCTTTACCATTACCAAGAACGGATCGCTCTACTGCGAACACCTCGGTTAGCTCGACTGAGACAGTCATCCTCGCGGTCAGCCAGCGCGGATACCGACTCGAATAGATGATTACTAACTACTACGACTACTACAACGCCACCTCCGCCGCCGTCGCCATTTTGATGGATTGCGGAACGAGATAGCCGTAACGAAATAATTTTGCCTGCCAACGTCTTCTTAGCAGACCATATCTACAAACAAAAATATACAATATATATATATATATATATATATATATATATATATATATATATGTATATTAAGGAGATTGAAAAATGTTGTTCGTTCCTATATCTACGCGTATCTTGCACGACCTGCCTTTTTTGGGAAGGATCAGAACGAGAAAAAATGTTCTTGGTTCTGCACATGCAACAGAAGTATCGCTCGTCCTTGTCGACTTCGTGACCAAAGTCTAACTGTCTCGTAAGAACGCTGAGGAATAGTTAGTGAAAAGACCGACCGTCGAAGTGTTTCGCATACAGACCAGCGCCTTACACTGCGATTAAGGAATATCAGCCATCTTTTTATGGTGATTCTGTGGCCCGATGAATCTTATGAAAATGGTCCGAATAGTCCGTGAAACTTATCTGCGCTAAGGTCTGTGGTGCATGGCCGTTCTTAGTTGGTGGAGTGATTTGTTTGGTTAATTCCGATAACGAACGAGACTCTAGCCTATTAAATAACACACAGAATCTCGTCTTCTGTGGCGTTCCTTAATGGGATCAAGTGTGTTTAGCACTTTGAAACAGAGCAATAACAGGTCTGTGATGCCCTTAGATGTTCGGGGCCGCACGCGCGCTACATTGAGAAACAAAATGAGCTTTCCGGTCTTTAATAAGGCTAGTAATCTTTAAATGTTTTCTTAATGGAGATTGCAATGGGGGCAATGCAAGGGGCATTGAACGAGAACTTCCCAGTAAGTGCTAGTCATTAGCTAGTACTGATTACGTCCCTGCCCTTTGTACACACCGCTCGTCGCTACTACCGATTGAATGGTTTAGTGAGATCCTCTGAGTAGATGTCCATGTACTTTGTACGTGTAATATTTGCAATGAAGATCAAACTTGATCATTTAGAGGAAGTAAAAGTCCCTCTACTAACTAATCTACAACAATGTTTAGAACATGTGCAACACACAATAGTTACGTTCCAATAACTCGTGGAACAGTTTGATTTTTTTAGTACTTTAAATTAACGCTACAATAGTTGTACAACTGTTGGACTTAAATGGAATAACTTCTAAACAACTTCTGCAAATGGGTTGTATCCTCGCGAACTAAGGACCGCCTGCGCATATGCATTTCACATCTACTCGCCACGGGCAAACCCATTTTCTTCCAAAAAAAAGCTTTAATGGGAGGACAGTGCATAAGCTCAGAGACGATTATGTTCCATTCCTGGTAGCATCCGCAACTCATTAGCAGAACGATGATCGCCTTTACGAAGAAAAAAGCAGGCTCACTTGAGTCGTGCGAAAGCCTCTGAAAAATCTAAAATTTTGGCTACGAACTCACCGTAAGCTCCCACCGCTCTGTCCCTTAAAAAGTAAGAAAACAGTCACGTTTTTTTCAGTAAGTGCACACTTATTTGAACAGAGGGTTTCCACAACAATTTTCTGAGAGAACGGAATACTGTGACAAAAACGACAACATTATGATTACTGTTCCCTACAGGCACTTTAGCACAGACAAGCAAGTGTTGTAAGCAGGCGGCTATCGTCAGGGGCGGCCATGATGATTAGAATGATTATAGTTCCAACAATTGGGACGCCAGACTTCATCAAGCTTGCCGAAGTCTTCCTTCCAAATGAAGAGAACCGTTCTTCCTCGCATCGCTTCGACCGCTAATACAACCCAAAGGAGTCGACTAGCCGCCGGGTTAACGGATGACATATTTTCCAATCCTCCTCATTTGGCTTTCAGAAAAAAACGTTGCGTTAATCTGCAACAGCGTGCCGAACGCCTGTTACGACAAGTGACAGATGTATGCATAACGTGAGTGTAGCTGTTCTTTCACAGATAGTCACCGATGCATATATCAATCACCGATTCATTTGTGCGTTGATCACGCACACTTGAAATCTACGTGATTGGAAATATTTGTCTCCATGCACTCAGTCATATCGGTTGTGTTTTGAAGTCCGAAGACTCCACCCGTGTTGAATGATAAAAAAAAAGGTAACGATTACAAATTGACACAAGTACGAGATAGACATCGATTCGAAAACGACGGTACGATGCTTCTTTCCATCAAATAATGCTGACGGGAATGGCGGTGGCCATGAGTGCTTCGCTCGAAGCCGACAGCTAATTGGGTAGCAGTGGTCGTACTAACTAGAATCAGAATAACACTAATCATAGTTAATACAAGTAAAAATAAGTCAACTAAGCTACCGATGAACATCATATATATGGATAGACTGCTGACGAATCGCGTTGAGGGCCGCTAATCTAGAGCCCAGATCAAGAAACTGACTTTCTCAACCATTACTCGATTGGCCATAATATTGGCGTCAGTTGTCCGACTGCCCAAGTCTGCATCAAAATTAAGATTTTGGCACGATGAACAGCCACACATCACTATCATCATCATCATCACCAACAACAACAACAAAAACAACAACACCAACAACAATAACGACAGCAACAAGAACAACAACATCCATCTTGCGACATCAACGGCTACTGCAACCACAATTGCTGTTGCTGTTGCGAGTAATTCCACAGCTGCTGCTGTTGCTGCCGCTATCCTGGACTAGAAACAGCAATACGCAGCAAGCCCTGACAATAACAACATTGTTCTAGTTGATGCACGACAACCAACCACTCAAAACGCCACCGAAAGCCTGGAAGAAAATTTCCTCCTGTGGCACACTTGCTCTCCTTCCATCTCTCCCACTATATATATATACCGTAGCACGTTTGATTCTATCATCACGCAATGCAGCGAGAGCTCCACGTGTACACGTGCACAGCGCCGTACTCACCGCCATACCCACGCCCGCCGCCGCAAAAGCAGCAAGCCGCATTCGCTACAACACCACGCTCCACACAGCAGCTGGGAAATGGTCTCTCCCGATGTACTTCATCGACAAAGTCGTGAACAGCTCTATACGATGCTGTCACGATGATGATTGTAATAATGAAGAGAAGACTGATGATGATGATGACGTCGGCGTCTAGGACGCCGCCCCTTCGTTTGTCATCCGCTTGGAGTGTCTGAGTGTCGATCTATATAACATGTGCACACATATATGTATATACACAAACACGTATATTCATTACCGTGCATATATCTACGCATAACCAGTAGTAAGCAACACGTAAGTAGAGCTGCACCTCGCTAGCCGTACATTGCGTGACAATCTCAAAGTGTTGTGGTTGTTGTTGCTGTTGTGCAACAAGAACAACAACCAAAGCAACAATGACAACGGCAGCAATAAGAACAACAACAATAGCAACAAAAACAAAATCAGCCATGTCAGAATCGAAATTTATTCGGCTGTGCCAAGCTGATGCTGCTGCTGTTGCTGTCATTGGTTCGGCGGGTCGACCTGATAGTAGTTCCAAGGCGTATCAAAACGGATCGCTCTTGCCATGCGCCAATTAGAAGAAAGGTCTTTGCCATCGTCATCGTCGTCGTCGTCATCATCATCAAGAACAACAACAGCAGCAGCAGCCGTCAGCAGCATCAACGCTATCACAAGTTAGTCACAATACCAATCATGATTACCTCCGTTGTCTTCGCCTTTACCATCCAGCCACCGTATAGGGTGGCGCACACACAGACCCGTTTTCTGCATTTTGTTTCTCTTCATCTTCTTCTTCTTTTATCTTTTTATTTTTTCTTCTTCTCATCTTCGTTATCTTCTTTCTTCTATTTCCAGGCAGGCGTTGTGTCGTCTTATCGATCGAAGCATTTTATCAGCTAATCTGCTTCGAATGTGACGCGGCCAAGTTAGAAAATTATAGCAGCATTCACACACGGACTCGCACAGATTCCTGCGTCTGCGCCGCTGCAGCTTCTTCTCTACCCTCCGGAATGTTGGGCCCAACTCCGATCCACAATGACCGTTGTTGTTGTTGTTGTCGTTGCTTCTTCTGCTGCTGTTGTAATATTCGTGTTTGTTATTGTGGTTGTTGTTGTCCTCGTCGACGGAGGGCCACGACGCCCTCTCTCCAAGTCTTCCAAGTGCACAGCATATCTTCAAGTCTTCATGTCATTGCTTAATTGGCCGTAAACGCAGCGGCGCACGGTCACGCCGACGCCAATGAAGACGAAGAAGAAGCCGACGACGACAACGACGACGACGACGACGACGACCCTAATCCTTATCGGATTTAGGCGAGCGCCAGTTGTCCATCATCCGGATTCAGTCGTCTTCCTCGTGTTCTGGTAACGGCGGCGGCGGCGGCGGGTTGACTTCATCAGGCCTCTCAAGGCATGAGAGGGACGACGCACCCTTCCACTTCGTCGGCATCGGCCGATGTCGAGGCGACAGCTGATGAACGTCGGCGCAGATGTTACCTCATCGGCTGGCAACTGACACCCAAATTAGGACGTTGGCGCACAGACCGAACAAACTGCACATGTTCGCTTCGACATACACACACATCTACAATGCTGCGTGCACATATCTCCTCATGCATACACTCCAACAGTCACTACTTCACGCATTCACTAACTCACGTGCGCGCGGACACGTTACGGGCACCTCTACGCCAACAATGTACAATGCTGTCCAATAACAACAGCTTCATCATCAGAGTAGATGCAGGCATATGTCCATAACCCCTATAGACATATAATCGGCATGCTGTATATATAGGTCGTACTATTAGATGACACTGCTAGCTGGTTGTGGCCGTTGTTATCTTCGTTTGGTGCAGACACCTTCGAAAGCACACGATCCAAGAAGCTCAAGATCATGGCTCAATTGAAAGAAATGCACCCGCTGGAATCGTAAATACACCCGGTATCTATGCTTAGATGAAGTATAATAAGCGTTTTTTGCATTATATAATTTTTTCACATTTACGAACGGTACGCGTAATACGCTCTGATAAATGCCGCATACACAATTCAAACTCATAACGAATTCCATATATATATATACATTTTTTTTCTTTTAATAAGCACGTGGCAACATTTATTATTTATATAAGTTCGTTGTGTTAGCACTTTGGAGATATATACATATATATACATTCATACATTTCTTAGTACACATTCAAAACAGAATATTATTTACCCAAGAAGCCACGTTTTTTTCTAGTGGCTAAACGATAGGTGCCTACTGTGATCAGTTCGGCCAAGTTTTTGCCGTCTTCCAAACGAAAAGGCACCGTCTCGTGAATGGAAAAGACCGTTATCTTCCACCAAAACAACGAGAGGCCACATGTGAGTTTACCTAACCTCCGCAAGACAGCGAGCTTGGATTGTAAAATTTTGTCGCATCCACCGTACACTCCGGACATGGCGCCGTCGAAGTACCACCTCTTTAGATGTCTGCAGAACTATCTACAGGGAAAACATCATTTCACTAGGGGCAGTAACAACACACGTGGAGGCACTCTTGTGGAAATTTAAAGTTGAAAAATGCCAGTCCTACCCATTATACATATACTTATATATAATGAGTGTATTCACAATTTTACAGTGATCTCAGTGGTGTAGGAGCGTAGTAAAAACGAGCATTACAATAGGGCCAATATTAGAAAACATAGTGCTTAATATACTAGTCAAGTTTTCGGGCTGACCCTCAGCCAAGACTTTACGTCCACGGAATTGTTTTTCATATTGCTTCATCGACGGACCCCCATAAATACAAATGTGCAACGGTGGGGTTCGAACCTCATGCGCGCCTATGTGTCTCCTCCGGTTGCGAGGCGCAGACTTAATCCACCACGCCACCGGGCTCGACAGTGCTTATTATACTAGTAGTACTAAAGTAAAGTTTTCGGGCTGACCCTCAGCCAAGATTTAACGTCCACGGAACTGTTCTTCACATTGCTTCATAGACGGACCCCCATAAATATAAATGTGCAACGATGGGGCTCGAACCCGCGCACCTATCTGGTGTCTCCTCCGGTTGCGAGGCGCAGACTTAAGCCACCACGCCACCGGGCTCGACACTATTACTACTGCTGCTGCTGCTTTAACTATGACTAGTAGCAAACAATACGACGTGTAGCGCCTCTCGCGGTCATTCTAAACAGATGATCGCCGACAGGAGCTCCGGCGGCGGCGGCGGCGGCAGCGGCGGCGCCGCGCTTGCTCGTTCGATTCTTGTGCCACTTTTAGCGGCGATGCGTCTGCCGTTTTAGCGTCGGCGCGCGGGCCGCCGCCGCCGCCGCCTCCGCTCAGCTGTTGTTGCTCGATGTTGATGTTGTTGTTGCTGCTGCTGCTGCTGTAGTAGTCGTACAAGTCAGTAACGTCGACAGACCGGTAGGCGGCGGGGAGGCCGATCCGACGTTCTGTCTGTGCGTCTGTCTGTTTGTCGTCTGCTCGGACGCCAACGAACGATCGATCCAACCAGCCAACAGACAATCAGGCAGGCGTCCAGAACAAAGACCAGACAGGGACCGATCGACAATGACTCGTCATCGTCATCGTCATCATCATCATCATATCATTATTATTATTATTATTTATGATCATCGGCCGACCGTCGGACATACCGAGAATCCATAATCCTCTCTCTCTCGCCCTCTTTCCCTTGCGCGTTCTGTTCGCGCTCGCTCTCTCTCTCTCTGCTGTTCGACTGTCAGTAAATAAAGATCCCTGTCAATAAATATACTGACCACGTTGTTGCTGTTGTTGTTGTTGTCGTCGTCATCATTGTTGTTGCTGTTGTTGTTACTGTTCGTGTGTATGATGCTGGCTGCCGGCGGCCGTTGGTGAACGTGTCAAGTCGAGCCGTGCACCAATACAATCCAACGAACCAACCACAGAGCCAAGAAGAGGCTAGTGATTCTGCCACACAGACAGAAACCGACGATCATACCACTCAACAGTAACAACAGCGATGGCAGCCACAACAACAACAACAACAACGGCGCCAACAATAACAACAACTCACTCACGTAGTCACTTACTTGATTGTACAGCAATTATTATTACTATTAAACAATTGATTTCGCCGATCTCAGTTCAGTTGTCAATCTGCCGTCGAGGTCAATTCGAGTCAAATTCGAGTCATTGGTTTGAAGTTAGAGTTAGCTGGTGCGTTTGTCTCTCTATGATGTCCTTGTCACTTGAGCGACGGACGAGCGTGCCTCGCTGCGTGTCTCTCATGCACTACTGTTAATTTCTGTCCACTGCTGCTGCTGTTGTTGTTGTTGCTGCTCTCGTCGGATCCGGGCATCCATTAATTAGCTCGTTAACTCACTGTTAATTAACCGCTTACCGTAACTAGCTAGCGAGTGCTGTTAATGAGCGAGATGATTAGACGCTAAAAACGGCTAACTAAAGCTTGTGTCCACAGCCATAGCCATCGCTACGATCAAAAGTTACCTTGCAAAGATAACGTTTTCATAGGCGTGCATTAATAATAATTATGGGGCCATCGATTGATCTAGCCATCTATCTATCTATGAAGAAACGACTGCGTGCGTGTGTAAAAGTAAAATGCAAAAAGCAAACGAACTCAACACTCATGTCACGATTGCCGCCATTATATTGCTAGCTTCCACGGTCATATAGTTATTTCTAGTCAAGCCCCCCCCCCCCCCGCCAATGCCTAGGTAAGGAAGTACGTAGGTAGGTTACGCAGACGAGTGACTGGGTGGAATTATTCTCACCACAACGTTTGATCGCGACCCGACCTTGGCTTGCCTTTGTTATTTTCTTTTTGTTTTCTTATTTACTATTAAGGTAATGTCGAAACCAAAAAAAAGCAACAAGAACAACAACAGCAACTAGATTTTCCTAGCACAAGATTCCCGCCGCAAAAAAGGCCGTTTAAATCTCGGAAAGCTGCAGCTGTCCAGTATCGACCAGCCCGCAATCGATGAATGGCTTAATACAACCCCAACTAAGACAATGGCCGCAATCTCGAAAGCGATCATGGCGTGGAATTGGTGAAATTTTACGTAGTGGATTATAACGTAATGACAATGATAGCAATGATCACTGCATACGAATAATAACAACACTAGTCGCTAGTCGCAACAACGACGACGACGACGACGACAACAACAATAATAATAATAATAATAATAATAATAATAATAATAATGTCGATAAAGGGGGCCATGGATATGTGCTTTGTGATGGCGATGTGCTTGGCGATTGTTGACCGCTGACTGTGATGATAAATGCCAGTAAAACGGTGGCCAAAACAATGAACGCACACGCACGTGCCAGCTTGAGATAAAATGCCTTTGTTTCACACGAACGAAGAGAACAAAACGCCAACCAGAGCAGCAACAGCTGTTGCTCGAGCTAATTGCCATCAATCCCCCGTCGTCCCCCGAGCCGTGACCCACTCACTCTCTCTATCTGTCTGTGACCGATTCGACGGACGGACGGACGCGCGTCCGCGTCGGCGGCGGCGGCAGCAACAGAGAATCTTGCCTATACGAATAACCAATACGTGCCTATATATCTATAAATATATATATATATATATATATATATATATATATATATATATATATATATATATATATATATATATATATACATATATATAAAAGATTCACGACACCTTCTCTTTGCGTCCGACGGATCGCGTACAGTTTGCCGCTTCGGATTTATTAAGCTATTCTATATAGCTTTATATATGTTTCTTTCACCCCTTTCTCTCTCTCTGCCCGCGTGGCTTGTGGTCCATGAACGATAGGAGATTGAAGGGGTAAACCTTGATGGTAGTGTTTGCGTCAAGTGTTCTTCGCATATATATATATATATATATATATACATGATGAAATCGTGTTAAGACGATTGACTCTCTCTCTCTCTCTACATGTATATATATACGCTACTTCTCCTCACATATACCGGCACTTGGTGTCTAAAGCTGTAGGATAGAGCGGGAACGACGAGGTGACCAGAGAGACGAAAATACGCCAACGACAACAAGCCTTAAAAAAGCCGCCGGCGTCAAACAAATCAGAAAAAAGAATAAATGTCGCCTTTGTGTTGTGGTATGCATATACACATCTCTACATAGATAGGATGCATTCATGTATTCAAATCGATTTTGGTGGTGCCATCACAAAGACAAACCGCCGATCGAGGCGCGTTTTGCATCGATGTTGTTGCTGTTGCTGCTGCTCGGTTCTGCACCGCCTGCATCTTCGTCTTCGTTGCCTGTCGGCGTCATCATTATGCGGGTGGCAGGCCATTCATTTGTGTACACATAGTAGATAGGCACTTCCTTCCGTCCATTAGGTGCACAGAAACGACGTTCTCTTTTTAGCTTCTACAGAATCTTTTTCGCAAACTTTTCGTCGTTTTCACACACACACATATCTGGCTATATATATATATATATATATATATATACAGAGATAGAGAGGGGTAACTCCCGCAACGCTCTTGTGCCGCAACCGCAACTGGTATTGCAGCCGGTATAGTAAGTGGGGTAGTCGTCATCTACGAACCATGCATGCAACCTCCATCTATGTATGTATGTATGTATGCAACGCTTCTTTATTCATTCGTTCGTTCATTTCATCTGTCAAAATGGTGTTTTCTTTGATTATGGCTTCTTTCTGTGGGATGCCAAAAAAAGAAACGTTATAATCCCCGCCACTACCCCGCCCCCACCCCCGGCGCCCCCACGAGCTCTTCGTGACTGACTGCCACCCAAGCCGCCATAGAGCGCCACCAAACTGTCCAATAGGTAATGTGGTCATCGTCGCTGTCGTTGTAGCTCTATGGGCGTTCGTTAAGCTTTTCTTCTTGACGTTTCTTCTCTTTCATTATTATAAGCGTCAACGCCACCGCCACGCCATCAGCAGAACTAGTAGCATCAACACCGCTTACGCTCGCGCCATTTTCTTTACGATCATCTTGGTTGTGAGGTTTTTCGGTTTTCTTCTTCCTTTATCTCCTCTTCTCCACCATGCTCACCGTGACCGTATTATTATGATTATCATCATCAGCATCAGCGTGGCATCGACCATTCTTATTACTGGCACCACTATCAATCAGCATGATCACAATCATCGTCTTCGTAATCACTCACTTACTTCATGAAACTGCACTGTCTTCACTTCACGACCGTCGTCGTCGATCTCGTAGCTCGTTGGCGACACTGTCGTTTCCGTGCCGCACTGCTCGTTGATACAGTACACTTAGAAGTTTTACTGGTTGAGGGTTCGCTGGCGTTCTTTGTTTAGCCGGTTGCTTCGCCTGTTTGACTAACTGTCTGTCTGTCCGTTCATAAATTTTAATTATCCAGCTAGTCAATCAATCAATCGACTAATTCGTCGATTAGTCAATCAATCAATCATTCAGGCAGCCACACTGTCAGTCACTTAACAACAGGTGGTGCTGTTGGCGGTCACCGCTCTTCCAGCCAAATGGTCCTCGTGTGATGGTACTAATGGTGTGCTGGTATTGCCGATGCTAATGCCCCCCCCCCCCCCCCCTCCCCGCGACAACCCCTCACATCCATTGTGGAGTGAAGGGGGGAAGAAGCGCAAACGCACGTCAAGGTGCGCAGCACAAAGGTAAAATCGGCAGAGACCACAAAGATAACGACTATAACGACGTCGTGTCTGACGCTTGGCATGGTGACGCCATCGACAACGCTACGACATCAGACAGCACAAGGCTGCCGGCCACGAGAGACAGACCTGCCTGCCTCACCCCAACCAGTCAGCCAACCAGACAGATCGCCGCCCGGCCAATCAACCACCCACCCACCCACGGTACTGGGGGGGGGGGGTAACAACTGGCGGAGATCTTTCGCACTTCTTCCCCTTGCCTCCCTAATGCCACCTCACTGACTTCACCTCGTACCCCCATGATTCCCGCCGGCCTGCCAACCGTCGTCCGCGATCAGTCGTATCTCACCTTGCAGTCTGTTTTCAGCCAATATACTCGCAATAATCACGATATATATATATATATAAATAAATTAATCATTATTTATTAAGAATACAGATATATATATATATATATATATATATATATATATATATATATATATATATATATATATATATATATATATATATATATATATATATATATACATATATATATAAAGAAATTAATCACTATTTATTAAGAATATATATAGCACCGAGCAAGATGGCTTAGTGGCAAAGCCTTTGCCTTGCATTCGGGAGGACTGGGTTCGAGACCCAGACCGGCCACTCTTAAATTGGTTTGCATGGTTTCCAATTTAGACAAGGTAAATGCCGGAGTGGAGTAAACTTAGCCATGACATGAAAAATCCGTACACGGGCTATATATATATATATATATATATAAATAAATTAATCACTATTTATTAAGAATATATATAGCACCGACCAAGATGGCTTAGTGACAAAGCCTTTGCCTTGCATTCGGGAGGACTGGGTTCGAGACCCAGACCGGCCACTCTTAAATTGGTTTGCATGGTTTCCAATTTAGACAAGGTAAATGCCGGAGTGGAGTAAACTTAGCCATGACATGAAAAATCCGTACACGGGCAAATGCTTTACAAAAATTTCAACAAAAAAAATATATATATATATACTAATGCTTACGGTGTTGTAACGGGAGGAGAAAGATGATCGGAGCACCGAGCATTGAGGTTACTGTTTGCGGAAGAAGAAAAACAACGCTTGCTAGCCCCGACTAGAATAACGCTCCAATAAAGCAAAACAAAAATGAGCAAACACCTGCCCCTTAAGTGAATAGGTGCGCTTCACGACAGCCAAAAAAAGCAAGACTCGAATGCTCAAATGTCGCGACTGTACCTACGTCAGATTCGCTTGGTGGTTTAAATCTGACAGAATTGAGTTTATTAACTAGCGTTCTTCGCAACTCTTCATTCTCTCGTTTTTTTTCTTTCTATATATCAGCAGCACATATTCGTAGGTTACTACAGCATGAACCGTGTATCCAGTGAAACAAAATGTTTCCATCGTATATATATATATATATATATATATATATATATATGTATATACATGCGTGCATGTGTGTCTAGTCTAGACTGACCGCATGGCCAGGTCACTGCTAAATTCGCAACAACGCTGGGCGGTTTATGGTTGTGCAACTCTGATCAGCAAGCAGTCAGTGTTCGTATGTCAGCAGACACAGCAGAGTCGCTGACACAACCAACTCGTCGATCGCGCATGTCTTCAGGGGCAACGTGTGCGGGAACGGGAACGTGTATGCTTGCTTGACTATGAGCCTACCACCACTGATTATAGCGCTGTTTTTATGTAGCTCGTTGTCTCGGCTCTCTTGCTCCTCATCAATCCAATTCGTCTGACGGGCATGTATTCAAAATACGACTGCGCCTCAAACTCAAGAAGCGAACAACGAGGCGTGTCGTGAGGCCTACAAACCAACGAAACGAACGATATCAGCATATTCGATTGACATCGAGTGACATCAAACGCTCACTGTGTCACTCACTGTCTGACCGACAGCAACAGACAGACAGACAGACAGACCCATCGGCCGAACGAAACACAGCCTCGACGCTGACACCGACAACAACAACAACAACAACAACAATAACGACAACAACAGCAATACAACGTCGTGGAAGGCACGAATAAAGCAGCCATGAATAAACAAAATGGCTGACCGACTAAATGATGGCAGACATGGTAGACAACGGAAGAAAACAAAACAGCAAAATAGATAACTTGGCCATCTCCGCAAAACCCAACAATCTAGGCTAGCATCAATTAGCACCATTGTAGGACTTATCTACGACCCGCCTATTAGCGTAATGGTATCGAGTTATAAAAAATAACAACACAGAACAAAAATACCTCTCTCTCTCTCGATGCTCCTTTTTTGCGTGTACAGCAGCTAATCTTTCGGGTGTTCAAACAAACTACTACTACTACTACTACTACTACTACTGCGACTCAGATTAGACTAGGCTGCAGCAAAAACGCATTCGGAGTATACTGAACCTGTATACTGTCTGCTCTAACTCTATATCGTGATGCAATCTGGTGCTGATTGAACGTAAAACATCAAAAAGCGGACAGGACTTCGCTGCGTGCTCCGACTAACCACCGACCGAACAAGCGACGACACAAGCCCACGGACAAAAACGTTATTTTTGTTTCTATTTGCAAAATCGAAATTGGCGTGCCTCTGTTCTGACCAGCAGTCGAGCCAGCAGCTGTTGCGCTGGCAACATCGTCTTCGCCGATCGTCTTCAGCAGCCCGATTCAGTCCTACAATACTGCCTGAGGCCTCGCTCGCGGTGCTTAGAATGACAGTACGTCATGCTGCTATCTATGCACATTCTATATATATATATATATATATATATATATATATATATATATATATATATAAATCCCTTGTTTTCTCCTATTTTTCTCTTGTCTTCGCTTTCCCGATAATCGGCCGTTGTCGACAGTTTGTCAACAGTTGTTTTGCGCGAGCAGGCGAGCAGTAAGCATTGCATTGGCGGCGACAGCAGCGCTCACGAATTACGGCCACCTCACGAATGGATTCGATATGGACAAACGGATGAACGAACAGAGGGACTGACACAAATAAATAAAAAAAAACACATATGAGAGATTACGAACTGACGTACGGGGAAGCAGCGAGACGGGGAAGCCGGTAAGCTAGGCAAATGTGGTGGTAACGGTGGTGGGCCGGTAGCATAGCAAAGGCCGACACAACGTTTGGCTTAGCGGCGACGACCGTGAACTTGAAACTTCACCAACGGAGACGACGTTTGAGCAATGCAGGTGTTAGTTGTTGGTCATACATAGTGCTATTTCATCGTCATTGTCGTTCGAAGTAAACATTGTGCATGTATATGGCTCTGGTCTCGTCGCGTAAGGTAGGTAGGCGTTCATGGTCAGTCACATAGCAGATGCAACGAATATCAAGAGGTGGACCTCAAAAGTGGAATATAACAAAATAGAGAGAGGGGGAACTGGAGACAGTGAGAGAAGGAGAGAGAGGACGTTCAGCAGGCAGGAAGATTTTAAACAGTCGGACATTTGACGAAGTGCCCCGCTGAAGAGCAACAACAACAACAACAACTATCACAATACCAACAGCAGCACTTCGTTCGTGGGAGCTCTTTGAAAGGTTGGTTGGTTGTTGTGTTAATAGTGCAGGCGTTGACCGCACTGCAACGTCGCTTTCTTGGTCGTTGCGTCGTGGTGCGCCGCGTCCACCATCACCATCACCACCACTATGAAGGCAGTCCACGGCAACAATGGCAACACTAACAACAACAATGTCACCGACGACGACGACGATAACCACAATATCAACAACAACAATGATGATGATGATGATGATGATGGGAGACGACGACGGGGATTATGATGATGATGATGATCATGATCATGAAGGTGGTTTTGACGACGACGACGACGACAACGACAATCACTAGGTGTAGCGGCAATCGGTCGCCGACGAAGAGAACGCGAAGAAACCGACCAAGCAAGGGACCGATCGAACAACCGAAGGAAAATGCCTTCTTCTTCCGTCGTTCGTCGTACGAACTGATAGATTATGATGCTGATGATGATGATGATGGGGGTGGTGGTGCTGCTGATGATGATAAGATGATGACCACCACAGGACACGGTGGTGGTGTCTATACATGCCAGACGGTGAGCAGAAGGTGGGCTGACGCTCCAATGGCCGCCATAAGGTCAACTACCCCCCCCCCCCCCCTCCACCCCAAGAACAAGATCAACCAACATCACCATCATCGCCACTATCATCCCTATCAGCGATGATCAACCGCAAAACAGCAACCACAGCGAGAAAGAGAGAGATAAAGAGAGACAGACAAGTAGCTCTGTATCGCATATTGCTATCTATTGCGTATTGCAATATATTGCATTTTATCCTGCCGTTGTTGTTGTTGTTGTTTTTTGTTGTTGATTGACTCCTTCAAGACCTGCGCCGTCACTTGTAGCCATTAGCAGCAGCAGCATCATCATCATCATCATTCTCAGCAGCGTTATCACAGTCGTGACCATTACCAATATCACAACTATCATCATCATCAGCAGCATCACAATCGTCATGACATGAAATGGCGGCAACTGCAGCAGAAGCAGCAGCAGCAGCAGAGTTCGTGGCGTCCGCATCTGTAGCGAATCCGTGCGAACCGACAAGCCGGTGCACCGGTGGTCGAGTGGCTCACTGAGCGGCACCACAAATGTACTCGGCGACAACACAATCGAACGCTTAAACAAACAACTCAAGGAGGAGGCACCAACATATATATATGTATATATATACTACTTCTATGGTGTGATGGTGTGAACAGAAACTTCACCCGCGACTCGCTCAATGTGTCCTAAATACATATATCTAAACATATTCAGGTGTATATTTATATATATCGAAGGCCTTACAATCTACCACAACAACATGTGTACCACGTACCACAAGCTTTCTGACGTTCGACTTCTCAAACCCGTGTATCTGTTCTCATCGTATCGAAAATAGAATTAAAGAACATTGGAATCGCACGGGACTTGATTTACACACTCGGAGTGAAGTTATCCTCGATTTGTGAGGGACCATTATTGCATACTACTAAATATCTCAAGAACAAAAATAGTTCACTGGTTTTGGAAAGTTAAATGACGGTGACTCCAACATGTTTTGCCACTGATGTATTGACTAACCCAACATCCTCCAGCGTGTAGAGAGACTAGAGGTTTTGCACTCCAAGAGGCAAAACGTCACATTTAATTGCCAAAAGGCACAGTTCCATTTCCCTAACCATTATTTTAAATCAATCAAAGTTTATTGTAGTTTTCGGCAATCTTTCGTTCAAGGCCTACAATAGTGCGCTGCCAATCATGACTATCATTTAAGAACCCGCACATATGGCTCCCTATACCGTTTCTTTTAGAAAGCCTTATAAGGCGTCACCACCATGGAATAATTTCCTATTTTCCTTTACATAGAACCGTCGCTGCCTGCCAAACAAGCAGCCGGGGTACCACTCCCTTCTCCGGTCGAACTGAGCTGGAGCACTATCGTAACGAAATGTATGACGTAAACAACGTTAACCGTTACCTTCATGGGAACAACTTTGTTTTGTCAGAGAATGTGCGCGAAACAACCCCAGTGCAAAGAGCGCGTGGCCGCCACTCTCGTGCAATGCGCTGTCATGGGAGAAACACAAGCCTCATTAACCCTTCCTTCTTTTATATTTCCAGGAGAAGGTAGCGCCAAAGACCCCTGTACAAGTGCATTATAGGTTTCTTGGAACTTGTATCGTAGCAGGTTTTGTTTTGTTTCCATTAAATCAACAGCGAAACGATGTATACAACGGAGCAGGGTAGTAATAGTGAGGCTATGTCAACTATCGAGTAGTGTAGGAGAGGCGGTGCCTTTCAAAGTTGACTAATATTGCTGAATTATCCTTCAGGCAACAGTTAATAATACCAATAATGCCATTTGAATAAAATAAATCCACGGAAACGGTGTTTTGAAAACTTTAGCACCCAACAGAGGTGGGGCAAAGCTTCTCAACAGAAATCGTATTCCTAGTTAGTCTGTGTTCATGGGCGACAGCAAATCACTGGCTTGATATTTCTCAATCCCATCATCTGCGCAGAGCAGACCAGCCCGAAAGTTTCTAACTACTTGATGAATTCGAATGTTCAGTTTTTGCTCAAGACGAGTTAGAAGAAACACGCAGAGAAAATGTGTCATCTCCTCATTATAACAACAAAGATGTTCGCCGAAATTCTACGTGAACAGCAACACTCACCGTCGCTGAGTCAGGCCTGCGGTGAACGATAGAGCGCAAGCTTTGGTTTCGTTTACCTGAAAGGCGAGAAAAATTAGATTCTTATTATGATAGCTGTTCGATATTCGAATGCAATAAAATGCGGAATCATAAAAAAATCATATTCGATTCAAGAATGGACACTCGTTATGTCTGACAAGCCAAGAAGAGCATTGTGCTAGACGCCTCAGCTCGCTCAAATCATGAAGTAGCCATTGGTCCCACTTTGACGCGAAATCATGGGCGCAAAGGTAAACGACGATGGTTGAGTGACACACCCCGAAGTCCATGGCGTAGTCGCTCGGGTATTCTGTTGCACAGTTTCACGCAAGCGGTGTTAAGCGTAGTTCGAGCGGTGTTCCTCGAGGTTGTCCAGAACGGAGTTCATTCAGAACACTCGAGTTGAAAAACTTCAATTACTTTCGGACCAAACTTTATATATATATATAACATCAAATTGGAACGGCGACAACTAAAGCACCGTAAGCTGTACGTGCTCGCTACGCTACGTGTCAGATAGACACAAGAAACGGTCATCATGATTAAACACGTAGTTAGTATTATGATTATAGCTATAAAGTCAGACATTGATATCAGCGGTGTTGGCGAGTGGCGACGTCCGCTAGGTTTCACATCGTGGACGGGAGTGACGCCGCCGGTCGAAGAGGCCGTCCATGGAGTTCTCAAAGACAGACAGAGAAAACGACCGACGAGAGCAAGTGCAATTGAATAGACAGGAGGAAATAAACATACACTAAAGCACACAATTGTGCCATCTATGATATAAAGCTCACATGTACGTCTGAAGCGATTAGGGACCATTAAGGAAGATAGCATTCGTAAGAGAAGTGGCTGTTGTTCTTGTCGTCATCGTCGTCGTCGTCGTTTTTTCGTTGTAAAAGCTTGATTATCATGCATATCATCATTCTATTCTAACCGTCACGGAGCTACGCAACGACCTCTTGTACGGCGTCGTACGGAGCAGGAACTGTTAGCGGGCCACCACTGGTTACAGAGCAGCGACCCGAAAGTTCGTCTTGGGTGGATTCACTCGTGGAATTGGTAACCGATTAGAGGAAGGACCGCAACAACATCAACGACAACAAAAGCAGCAGCCGCAACAACAACCGCAATAAGCAAAAGGACGACCACCACGATGCCGACAATCAAGAGCCATTGTATTGCTGCTAACTACCCCGAATTTGTTGTGCTATGCGACACCGAAACCTACGGTGTGCAGGAAACGATACGCCAACAACCGGTCATTGTACGTGGGGGGGATCGTAACCAACCAACCAACCAGTTGGCATGACCAACCGCTAACTCTGTCCGCTTTCTTTAGGTATGTGCCATCAACGCATGTGCAGTAATAGTTACTGCTCTTATTTATACTATTCAACAATATGATATCGTACTTCGAACATAATTTCTGTCTGCATGACTTACTGTATTATGCATTATACTACACGCGTATGATTTGTCCAACCAAAAGGGCGACAGAGGAACAAAAACGAACTAATAATAACAACAAAAGCAATAGCGACGACAATGACGACGACAACAGCAATAACGACAACAAGAACAATAACAACAACACTGCAATGGCCGCTACCAATGATGCTGGTCGCCATCATATTCTGAACCTGCCTCAATAGAATATACTTCACTAAAGTAGTTTGAAGCCGTCGTCGTCGAAGCCATGGCTCGAAGCTGTATGCTGCCTATGAGACGGCGTTGCAGCGAAGCGTCATGAGAGGCCGCCGCCACACATCATCCCATCCCATTCATATAGCGAAGAATTAATTAATTCATTCATTAATGATCTTCATGGCCGTTATCACACCCATCTTCGTCGTCGTCGTCATCGTTGTTCATTATCATCATCATTCTGACCATTATGGTATCGGCGGCACCTCCACCTTCCACGTGACGATTCAGGGTGGGACCGTGTCAAGCGTACGTGGGAGGCAAGCTCCGCTACGCTATCTGCTGCTGTTAGCCGTTTCGCTGCCAACAACCAGTCAGCAAACCAACAGGGTGTCCACAACAACAACAATAACAACAGTAACAATCACAATACCATCAAGAACAACAGCAACGATGGCAACAACAGAAAACAACAACCCAAAGTTGGCAACATCGGACGGCCAGACATACGGCGCCTCGTTGATGACGGTCTTGACGCAGATCGCTGCCAGCAGGCAAAGCTCAACCAAAGCCTCAACAACAACAGGAACAACAACACAAAAGGTTCTGCATTGCCGAAGCCACGAGTAACGAGCGATCAAGCTACTGACAGTCTGACTGACTGGCCAACGTTCGTTATAATAGACGACAGTTAGTTCAATTAAGACACAACAATATAACTAACCCAACAAATCAATAAACTTCAACCCTCTATCTATATATGTCAAAATATACGGCCCTTTAGGAATCCCCATTTTTTCTGGGGATTCGCAAATTGATGTAAAGTTACTCAGTTGTATAAGAATGAACAAAAAACGTAAATAAACGAGATGGTAAGCAGGATGCCGCCGGTCTCTGATCGGAAGGGGCATGAGCAGCAGGTCGAGCGGGATCGACCTGTTCGTGAGCGCCATCGGCCAGCTCACAAGCGGCTGTCCGCATATGTAACGAAAATAACACACCGGAACGTAGACGGCCAAATAAATGTCCAGAGGTCGCCGTAACAGGTGGTACTGCTACTACGACTACGACGGCTACTACTCTATTAACCACATAGCTGTCGAAGGTATTTTCCTAGCTGTCGATGATGATTCTCTAACCGGGAAGTGATCTAAGCGTATCTACTATACATCCGACGACCGGAACAGCCAGATGGCACGACCTAACTAACCAGCACTTACCAACTAAAGCGGGCGGTCACAGCAGCCGCTTGTGGCCAGCTTACAACTCATCAAATTCTTCGTGACCAACAAAGATGGGCCAGGCAGTGAGAGGGAGAGATAGGGAGATAGGTGGAGACGGAGAGACTAAGGGAGACATGGTGAGAGAAGATATATATATATATATGGAGAGAGAGAGAGAGGGGAAAATAGACGGAGAGAGAAGGCCAAGCTTTATGAGCATAAGTCTGCTGTTGCCTTAGTACGCTGTCATCCAGTCGCCAGTTGCCGCTAGCTCAGCCGGCGTCAGGTTCAAGACCTTTGAAGGCACCTATTCTCGAGAGAGTGGGTTAGAGGCAGACGACCAGTAATGACGACGCTCACCACTCACGACTACTGAATTAAAGCAACGATCTTAAGCAGATTGTCGTGCCGCGCCGCTCCGCTCTCTGCACATAAGTTGGCCCGTGTCATTTGGTGCAGACATCGGCTGTACATTTAGAGAGCACACAATGTATGGAAATAAACATATATATATATATATATATATATATATATATATATGTTTTATTCCGGTGCCACAGAGGTCAATTTACAATGCAATATTTCTTATAATTTACCGATTTGGGCTAATAGCACAAATTAATGGTATACGTGGGCATACTTGCCAGTTCTTTTTAACAGAACGCATACCCACCCTGTCAAAGTCACACCTCTTGGAATCTGAGCTAGTTTTAAATCAAAAATCAAAAAGAAGAAAATGTGGACGAAACTGAATAATTAACAGCAAGAATAATATTAAGTAGAAGAATGCACCTTCAACTACCAATAATGCTGTACATACGAAATTAGTATTGCAAAACTTGCTCTGAGTGAGGGTGGATATCATTGCCTTCAAATTATAGTCATTGTCGTAGTAACAGTTCACGGTTTGTTCTTGAGATTGTTGTTGTTGTTGTTGCGGGTGATGCTGCTGCCGCTGTAGTATAGCAACGTAGAATCCTGAAGGTCTCCGTCGGCCTATAATGGTTAATGGTGACGTGTTTGATGAACGTGTCAAAATGATTCGGGGTCCTTCGAATCAACGACTTCGTCAAGCAGACGAATGCTCAATCTTCATGCGATGGTGGTGAAGGTGATGAAAATTAATTGATTGAATGGAACGGGCCGCAAAGACGCAGCGATGGATGTTACGATGCTTGACGATAGCCCAGATGGTGCCTGGGTTCAACTATGATGGCGCCCATAATATTATTTCTCTGTGATAAATGTTTGCTATTGCTTTTGTTATTTCGTCATTCTTGATCACGGCTACTTGGATACATTTTACACCCGGTTGGTTATAGAGATTGCTTCATTTCCACGATAAATATTACAAAACGAGCGCAGTAATCGATGACAACGTATGTACCGTTGTGTATTGCCGCTAGGAATCAACTTCAGTACGTTTGCACGAATGTGTGATTGTGTGTTGCATATGTGTATTTATATGAGGTTTATATCATGTCTAAACGAGTAGGTCAGTACTGACGCATCGAATCAAAGACACAAATAAACGCTAAAACCACGAACCCGTTCCGATAACCGCTGAACCTTTAGTGCCTTCATCATTGTCGCTGGCGACGCTAGCGTCACCACTCCGTAAATATTCGTTCAAGAAAAAGATCTCTATCCAATCCAGAAAAGAAAGAGATACCTTTATCTGTGCGGTGTACATCGTTATCTTACGAGAAATGCTTGTCGGCCTTAATTTCAGCATCATTACATTAATTTTCGAAAAGTCGAAAAAGGTACCCCATACAGAGATTGGCTTGCTCCGCGTATTTTTCTTGTGTTCGATCACGTAGAAACAACACAGCTGTGTTCCCTTTCTGACTGAGCTACGACATCGTCGCTATTGGCGCTCGTATACTAATACCAACAAATTATATATATATATATATATATATATATATATACTAATACCAACAAATTATATATATATATATATATTAAGTTAACAACGATGGCTTCATAGCTAACACCGATTACCGACCAGACACCATACACAATAAGTAGAAGCGTTGTGGTAAATTTGCATTCAATATGCAAGCAGACAATATATATATATATATATATATATATATATATATATATATATATATATACATTGTACGGCCAGATAGGTTTTTTTTTAAAGCAACCAACAAATTGATGACTACTGAACTGCGTGCAGAGTTTCAAAGAGACGACGTCGAAAAATATAAAATAGCTTTAGTGTATTTTTATTTTATGATTTTTACCTTGTCCACCACGTTGTATATATATATATATATATGTATATATATATATATATATATATATATATATATATATATATATATAACCTAAAACGACTACCACAAACCTGAATCATCCTGTTTGGCATGTGTTCGTTAATAGGTGCGTACCTAACAAAAGTCATGAAATGACTAAATTATCTAAATATTTCCATCAATTATCAAGAACTTCAAAGTCTCAGCGCTAAAAGATTATAAATAATATAAATAATTGCAGAAAACCAGTAGTAATAAAGATTAAATCAACCGAGAAACCCTAACAGAAAGGCAGAAACGTCTTAAAACTCCCGCAATGCAAACCGAATCAACAACGTACGATATGAAATGCATACTTGTACAGTAATACGTGAATAGTAACTAAGTTTGTGACATATATATATATATATATATATCGTTTGCTACAACAGTGTCTATGTGGCTATCGTGGTTGTACGGTGATATTGTCTGTCATCGTGACCGTCTGCCGTCGTCGTGCTACATCTGAAGAAAAATACAACATGTTTTCAATCGTAACAGTTGTTCACGTAGATCAGCCCTATGTCTGTTATGTCAAAGACATTAGGGTAGCTTTTTTCCGTCTGCTCCCTCATCATACACGTCGCATGCTTGTTTCTTCCGCCGATCCCGTCGGCGTCAATGCTGAGAACGAGAGCTCGATGGAGGAAGCAAACTGCGTAAGCAAGACACTGCATAAGCGACTTGTAACATCAGACGGTCAGGTCAGCAGTAGGTCACAGGAAAGTTTCTTCTTTTTGATTCGTTGCCGGAGAAGGCGACAATAACGGCAGCGCTCACTTCACGAATGAATGTCTGGAATTTACTGTTTCTTGCTGTAATGTGCTTCAATTCAGCAAAGCAACTACAACAACAACACGACCCCTGTGGTAATTAATGTCGTTGCTCCTTCAGCAGGCAAGTGCTACTACAACTACTCGTTTCAACGAAAAAAAAATCGATGGCAAATGGGTCAGAGGTCATCATTGTTGGTTGGAATCAATGGAGGATTTGATCAGTCAACCAATCACTCAATTGGCCAGTCAGTGGCGGGTAATAAGCGAACGTATGAGGGCGGCTCGAGCTTAAATTTACGCCGCCATAGCCATCTTGATGATGTATCTTCTGAGCGACCGTCCTCGTCGTCTTAAACAGCAACAGCACCGCCAGGGCTAATTCCCATTAACTCATAATAGCGAATTGCGTCGCCGGCTAAGGCAAACTCTTTTGATCACTGTGTTAACATTCGAATTAGAAGAATAATAATAACTAGTATCCCTTAAGAATAACAATAACTAGTATCCTCCATCTGTGTCCCTCCTTACGTACGTGCGTAGAACTGCCGTCAGGTATTCGGCCCAATGGGTTCCGCCCAACATTGTCGACAAATCAAGCGTATATATTCTCAGCACACGCTTCAACTGCGGCGTGTCTGCTATCTCTACGTGTAAAGCTTTTATTTGCATTGGTTAACTAAATATTTATTGTGTGTAATAGCGCACTTTCAAGTTTAAGATGCTCATCCATATCACGAACAAGTCAAGCCACGCAAATATCGTCCTCGCATACATCTACCGCCCTCAGTCCAAGTCCCATCTCCAACACTGTATACACTTAATCTTTTCTTAAAACTTCTCTTCTTTACCGATGCGTCTAATTTCTTTAGTATCGCGTCTGCGGCTGTTCGTTTTTTCAGCCCGCATCCAGGAGTTCATTAGCTGCCGCTCGGCGGCGAAATATTGACCGCGAGTCAGTCACGTGCACATCTGGCTTGGCAATTTAGACTATAATTAAAATAAATATATATATATATATATATATATATATATATAAAGAAAATATTGTGATGATTTATTAATCATTTACAATACGTTTGCACATTCGGCAGTGCTCGCCTTCATATATATATATATATATTATTAAAACAAAATTCAGTATGGAATGCTTACAAAGGCAAAACGGGAGCAAAAACGTTGCAAGCCGATCTGTCTTTCCAGTTATCGTCATGGTTGGAGTATCAGCAGCGCAGCAAATGACATTGACTCGTCCTTGGTGGTGCGCGCCCGCCCGTCCGACCAACCACCCGACTGCCCGTAACAATTGCCAGCGCACCATCATCGGCCGGGGGAGAATCATCATCCATTGTCGCTCATCCACCTGCTCATCCATCTGTCTACACGGTTAACGGCGGCGGTCACGTTAACAGCAGCTGTTTCGGCAGCTGCTGCAGCAGATACAACGGAGCCAATGGCGTCAGTACGATGAGGGCCAAGCGATGCGACTGCGGGTTCCAGTCCGTCCGTCCAACGAAGCGGCGAAAATCGGCAGCGCTTTCTCTCGCTGACGAAGAATAACCTCAGCAGCGGTAGCACGCAATGCGCAATGAGCATTGATTCACGATTAACAAACATACGAATCGTTTCGACAACAACCAACCAACCCAGCGACAGCTCAGACGATCATTGCGTTCAAGCAACGACCTAACGAGACAATCAATAATAGCTGCAGCACCACAACAACCACCACCACCACCACGACGATGAGGACTCATCATCGCCATCATTCATTGGCATCAAAGTTGCAGCAGCAAGCGACACTTCTTCGAATGAATTCTAGAGCCCACCGATCCGTTCCAGCCGTGCGGCCTGAAAAGCAACGATCCAGCTCGGCACCACAACTGCACCAGCAGCAGCAGCAACAACAACGCATGGCTGGCCAACCGGCCGCCAAAACAAATGCGGTGGAATTTCGAGAATTCGCCATGTAAAATAGAGACAATCATGCGATATCAGTGCAATTGCGTTTATTCCATTACGGCAGCAACAACAACGACAATAGAAATAGTGAAAATAACGATTGACAATTGGGCAGATTCGATGCATGTTTTAAAGTGTATGTCAACTTATTTTTCCCACTATAAATAAGCACGCACAAGGGAAACGCGCATATATATATATATATATATATATATAAAGTAAGAAAAATAGGAAATCCTTTGTTGCCTCTCATTGTATCATAAACTAATTTAGAAATAGTGACGATCATCGTAACAAGATAAAAACACGATATTAGTATATTACATCGATTTGTTCAGGTATCACATATATATATATATATATATATATATATATATATATATATATATATATATATATATATAAGGGACAGGCATCGAGAAAGGTAGAGGAGGAAGGATAAATATAGCTAGGGGGATAGAGTCCTGGTGTTGCTGCTGCTACCGCTAGCACTGAATTGATTCATTTTCTCTTTTAAATGAAAGAACGGATCCGTAATAGGAAGCAGATGATATCATCACAGCAGTACGGCCGTCGGCGGATCCACAATGTGGCGGCGTCTTTTAACAGTGCAAAAAGCCGCAGCCATTTCCCGTTTAAATCGGCTCTCAATCTCTTAAATCGTCGTGCTTACCATCGATTCTATTGTTGTTGTTTTTGTTATGGTGGTGGTATTGGTTGTTGTTATTGTTTGACTTGTCCCTCGGCGGACCCGCTCTATGGTCGTGGTTTACAGCATCAGCAGCATCAACAACAACAAGAAGATGAGAAATAAAAGAACGACAACAACAACCACAACAACAACGACAAAGATGTACTGACATCTGCAGGACCACCTAGAGCAGCTGCTAACGTGTGTGTAAACCTGCAGCTGCCGTCCTGGTGCAGTTGAGGCCTGATATAGCCGTTCTCCAAAATCTCAACTTTGCATCAGCGGCAGCAGCAGCGGCGGCGGAAACGACGAAGACGACTCCAAAAACCGGGACGTTACTATTATGTGCCAGCGTTAGCGCCTGTACCAGCTTATGCTGAGACACGGCACGAGCACCAGTAACGAGGTATGCCCAGAAAGGAGACGATCGGAGAGCTAGTCACGTACATGCTCACGTCGATCGAAAACAGGGACGCGGTTGCAAAGCCCATTCAACGTTCCATGAAAGAAGAAGCAGGAAGAACAAGAAAAATGGTGGAAAGCGTTCGAGAGTTGTTGCCAACGCGCGACTCGACAAGCAGGTCCTAACTTTCGAGACTTTCCCGACGCCTGTGTGTAGTTACTCTTCTGCGTTAAGAATCCCGCAGGTCGGAGGATACATATATGTAGCCACTGTGCATGTGGGGCATGTAGGGTTTTAATGGGCATTGCCTTAATCCTTCGGCTGAACGCTTGTCAGGCGCCAAGACTTGCCTGCGACACTTGCTGTTCGGTGGCTGAGTCCCACATTGACTAAGCGTGAGCATGTTAAGGGGCTTACCAGCTCCTGTTATGCTTTTACCAAGTCGTAAGTAAATGTATTTTAAACCCTATCCCTCCTCAAAAAACGAACACATAATAACAAAGTATAGGGACAAATATACATGCATGTTTGCTGCTCCACATCACCGCCCGCCCGTCCTAACATTATACCGCCCATTCCTTGCTTGCTATGGCTGGCGGTCAAACGTTGTTGCTGAAAGCCCACGAACATCACCCTCAGTAGTACCATCATAATCACCACCGTCATCATCAACATCACCAGTCAGCGTAACAATCGATCGTTGGCGTTGGCCTACAGAACACATTGCGATTGCAATCGGACTGTTGACCGGCCCTGCGATACGAGCCGTCGCCGCTGGAAACGGTCCACGCATTCTTCGTCAAGCAGTCTGTCGCCAAGCAGACGACCTCCACAACAACAAAGGCTACTCTTGTTCGTTGCTTTTATAATTGCCGGGGTGCGGTACTCGCGTATATATATATATAGTTTGTTGTAGAGGGGAGTTTGTTTAGAGTATTACCTACTAGCGAAATACTGTATAGCCATAATTTCGTCTTTATCTTCTTAGCTATTGTCAGCGTGCTCATGCAGGATTTATTTAGCCATCTTTAACGTGTGCTCAGTATATATATATAACGGCAGAAATCGTGATATACATAATGTTCCACTTTTTACGACCTACAGCAAACCAAATGTATCCGATTATGAGAATATGGTGTCCAATTACTTTAGATCAAACAATATGTATATAATCGCAAAACGCGTGACATCTTACGACGTGTTGAATATATCATTCTTGAATTCCGACTGTTTTTACAGATATCTACCCCTAATACTGCTGCTGTTGTATTTGTCCGTGACGAATCAGCATTTCTGCTAGACACTCCAACCTGATCGAAAAGTTGGAAAGCCTACTCACACGTAGATCCTACCTATGCAGTACATCGGAACCTTTCCTTCTGGACCCAGGCGACTTGGCCAATCAGTTGCTACGGTCTAGTTGGACACAATGTTACGTCATCGTCCACAGTTGAGACTTTAAATCGAGGCTGTGATGAAACATGGAGGAAACCGCAGTGAGGAAGAACACAAACTGTTTTTTTCCACCCTCATGTGGAGAGAAAATAACGTGACGTGTGTATTCGATTACGTTTTCCGCCGCCACTGTCGTCGCCGTAACCACACAGTGGTGACCATAACGTTTTAATTTCATTTGTGGCCATAACACGTTCAGACATCACAAATGCATTGTGACGTATGCACTCGTGTATGCAAGATGAAGAAGATGAAGATGAAAGACTGTATGCATGATTGTTATAATGTTACTCTCATTCCCATATATATATATATATATATATATATATATATGTGGCAGACTAAATGGAATAAACGCAGACAATGGCGCAGCAACGGACACAAAAACAACGACTAAAAACTCTTCCAAAATGTTCTTATTATTAAGCTCTTTTGAAAAGAGACAGTAAAAAGAATAAATGATGAATGTATTTTGTTACGTTTCGTTAAGTTTCACTATTCCGCTCATATATGTCAAAGGTACGCTTATGCATACCTTATCGATATGTCATAGTATAAGTAGTACATCATACAAGGGGTAGGTTCAACCATTCATACAAGACACGCTATTTCGATATGGGGCTGGCTAGTGCTCACATGTGTGTTGCGTTTAGTTGCTAACCACGACAATTTACAACCAATCACTACGCGGTACGGTACATACCTTGAGACAAACTTGCAGAGGAACTCTTGCAAACGATCTAATGGCAACGACAACAACAGCAACTGCAATAACTCTAACAACAACGACAACCATAACAGCAAGCGTTTCGACGACGCTTCGACGCCAAATATCCTGGTGGGGCTAGATGGAAAAGAGTTGATAAATTAATACGTAAATAAATAATCGCGTAAAAATACAGAGAGGTACGAAAGGAGAGGAAGGGAAAAAGGTGTGTGTTTTGTTTTCCAGAAGTGTGTTTGTTCTGTTCAAAATAGTTCCCGCCCGCCGCAATGAAATTGTTTTGATCCGTCTACGTATGCATATAAATAGACACTCGATACTGCCAAGGCTCCTAAGAGCAACTGCGCCTGATTTCGTCGCTGTCGGGAGGAGTCAACGGCTCGCTCAGCAGGCATCATCTGTCCCAGTGGTGTAACTGTTTCTTCTTCTGTCACTGCTGTCACTTGTTCCTGCGGCTGCCTGCGGTCACATGGCGTCGTTCAATCGATCATTTTGGTCTGATTCGATCTTCGTTCGAGGGTCGTTCCTCGATCTACCACCACCACCACCGTCGTCGCCGTCGTTGTTGTTGTTGTTGTTGTTATCGCCAGGTACCTTGTCAATATCAGCCAGCTCAGCACATAGTAGCAACTAGCCGCTCGACTCTACGCGATCGCTAAGCATTACGAGCGCCTATTTACTACTATCTACCCTACTAGGCGGCGATTCGTTCGCGGCACCAATGACCCAGAAGCATCGAATGATCATGACGGCGGCTCAATGGCGTTGATTTGTGGACGCTGGTGGTTCTGCTAGAGCTGCAGCTGTTTACCAGGCCGGCTAACAGTCAGTCAGTCAGTCAGTCAGTCAATCGAAACTGACAGGCGTTTTCGTTGGCGGCTATGGCGGCGCGGATGGTCGCAACGGTGATGGTAACGGCAGCTCAGCAACCGATCAGCCGCGTTATAGCTGCGCTGTACAACAACATTAAGGACAACAGCACCAACGCCACCAACGACAACGGCCAGGACCATTAGGACAATGAATCTTCGCGAGTATTAGTCGGCCTTGACGTAAGATACCACGAGAGAGTGAGCACGGTCACCATTCATCCGTTCGCCTGCCTGTCCGTCAGTGGTCCGTCTGGAAGCTTCAGGGCCGAAACACCAAACGCCAACACCCAGATCGGCGGCGGCGGCCGTCAGGTCAACCCGCCGACGATGGCCGCCTTTCCCGCCAGAAGAGATAGAGACAAACATTGAACAGAAACAATATAACACATAAAAAAACACGCAAACGCATTCACACTCACACACACAGACACACCGTTCAGACATAACGGCTGGATGGATAGATAGATAACACGCAAACAGAAGACGCCACATCTACATGCAACAAGCATTTCGACGAGTAGAGACAGAAACACGCATGACGCACCTATGACGCACGTTGGCTTTCCATCCTCCCCTCTTTCTCTCTCTCTCTCTAATTATCTCTTTGTATATGTATATATATATATATATATATATATTGACTTATTTGACGCGTGGGACACCGAACGAAGCACGCTCAAGTGTATTACAGCATAGCATCTAGTGCATTACTCGGAGGACAACAAAGCGCTGCAAAAGCGAACCGAGCAACCTTGTCACCAGCCAATACGTGCCACTGTGCCAATACATACCCACATACGGGTCTACCTGCAGTTATTATTGTAATCATTATTTTGTTGTTAGTACTGTAACTATTACTAGTATCATTCATATCACTATAATTCTGGTTATGGTTGATCACAATGCTGTAATGGTCATGATCATCGCACGCCTTGCTGCTGCTGTTGCAGGTGCAGCTGCTGCTGCTGCTGCAGCCGATATTTCCTTTATCGGATCGGGCAGAGGGAGGCTGTTGCCAAAATAGCGCGAATCGCGGCCTGTCCGCATCGCCAGGCATCGCAATGCGTGTTGTTGTTATCGTTGTTGTTACAGTCACGGGCCCGGTTCGTCGATACCGCACTGGTGTGGTTCCTGGAGTATCTACCCACTACTAGGAGTAGTAGTATGGCAGTGCTCTGCAGCGAGGGAAGGCGACCGAACGCGCAACACAATGCGAAAACAATAATGAGAGACGAACAGCTGAAAGAACAATACGGTGATGAACGCTACCTCATGGCCCGCTCAACCGCGACCTGCCCCGATAGACAACAGCGCACAGCATTCGTCATTGACATAGTAGACGGCGCTAAGCAGACAACAACAGCAACGATGACGACGACACCGACCCGCATCATCGATCTGTCACAAGGCCGTCGCTGTGCGACGGCGTTACCAATATATATATATATATATATATAATACTGCGATCACGGGGGTTCGGTGGGACAAAGGTCGCTCAGCCAAACAGCCCTTGGTCTTAAGCTATTGTTGCTGTAACGTTCGATTTGAGTCCACTCGTCGTAGCCATAGTTCGCTCGACTACTATAGCACCACTATCCACCAACCTTTCAGTTGGGGCTAAATAAATAACTACACGCCTTTGGTAAGCTGGTAAATATGTGCACACCTCGTAGTATATCGATAAATAATTGCCGAATTGTGTACCTGCAAATATGTTTAATCGTTAAGCCCCGCAGGCCCACAGGCAGGAAAAATCTCTCATAGGTCCAACCTTGACCACTAAACGAGGGAGGAAACGCACGCGCCTTTTCGTAGCTCGACAGTGGGACAGCATTCATACGCTCGCCACACAATGTGTTAACCTTCAATATTCTGGACATATTTCCTCAATTATGACGCAGCTTCCTCGTCATCTTTTAAAATGGCGCTTCACCAACTTAATGTCTCTCTGGACCAAAAAATCCGGGACTAATATATATATATATATATGGGACTAATATATATATATATATATATATATATATATATATATATATATATATACCGAATAAATGTACATAAAAATAAAAAATGGTCTCCAATTTAGACAAAGTGAATGCCGAAATGGACAATCAGCTATGATCGAACATAACAGAAAAAAATGGAGAGCACATGTGTCTTAATAAAAGATCTGGTGTCTTACGCACAGGTTTGGAAGAACATTCTGCCCCCACGTTCACAATTAGGTCGTTTATCGAATAGCTCACTCAGCATCGTCACTAGCATCACTGTCGTAATAACAGAAAATAGTATTTCCTATTTACCTACAAACTCATCGAGAACCTCAACGTTTGAACAAATTGTCAACGATATATATATATACTTCTTGAAAAGCTTCAGTAAATTCCTGATAGAGACGCATTAACATAAGTCATAAGTAGCCGGCGTGGCAAAGCGCCAGCCGTTTCGAATCTGTCCGAACCTCCAGCATCGCAGAACGCAAACCGCGCGCCACCGAGCGCGACTCGCGGCCAATGAAGAAAACAAGCCAGTTTGAGGCAGTCGGGAAAAGTGGCAGCGAATGCCACCGAGAGACGGAGAGAACGCATGCTTATCATCTGCAGGCAACACAACAACAACAACAGCAGCAATACCAACAAAGGCTAGTAGTAATGCTACTAGCACGACTCTTATTACAATCAAGCATGAGCCAACAACGACAAACAGACCGAGACCATCTGCTATTCGAACTCGACATACGTCAGTTGGGGCTAACGAACGAAAGCTGTCCGTTCGTCGAGTTCGCGCCTAGAAAGGCACGCGTCTGTCTGACGCTTTCTCTCTGGTTCGCGGTCGAGGCGGTCAACGCGCTCACGAGTTCGCATCTGTGTAAATGCCTCTGTGGGTGGGTGTCTGCGTCTGACGTCTGCGTCTTTAGGGTGTCTGCCTTCTCAATGTATGTCTACGTAGCTATAAGAATATATGTATATGCGCGTTATGTCTTAATAGCTTCACTCGTATGGTTGCTTCCCTGCCTCGTGCTTGTCTGCATCTCGCGGCCCTGAAACAGGGTTCGAAGATCAACGCCTCAACCACCGCGGCAGTTGTCTATGTGCAGTGGCGGCGTAGTCCAGGGGACTAGTGCGCTAGTCATGGTTGTCATCTACCGGGGTGTCGCCGGTTCGATTCCTGTTGTTGGTCGAATTTTCTTTGAGCGATGCTCATTAAGAATAGATGATAAACCATACCGCTGAGAGTCAGCGGCCATGCCGCCACAAGGACTGTTAAGGAAACCCTAGATATTTTAACATGTCCGGCCCTCGGTGCATGGAAGATATACCTCAGGTTAAGTTCCAAGCCCGTAGGGGACGGAGGATAGTCTGGAATTAAAAAACAACCTCATTAAAAAAAAAAATTCGATTCCAGTTGTCTATGTGCTAGAGCGACTCATAGAGAGAAAATGGGGGACATATATATACATACATAGCTGCTGGTTGGTTTTATGTTAATTACAAATATATATGGACGCGAAGGCGTATGAAAAAGGAGAAAGCAAAACCAAACACTCAGAACAAGCCTCGCTTAAGTACTGGATATGTGTTTCACATATTTAGCCAGACGGATGACGGATATATAATTGAATTAGAAAAGGCGTCTTTATTTAGCAGACAAAGGAAGGAAAAAGGCTATAATGCAGTGAAACCTGCGAAGCTGCCTTGTGTGATCTCTGGCTACACGCCATCGAAACATATTTTTGATTATTACGAGTCTTGAAATGCATTTTGGCAAAAACATTATTTAGCTTCTACGACTGTTCATAGTATGAATAAAAAAACGATAGATAAAAATAGCGCTTACGAGCTGCAACAGCACCCGTGCGTTGTTCGTAAGTAAAGCTAAAAGCAACGGAAGGTTTGCAACATTCGGTTCAATATCACAACTTCTACAGAGTTTTTTAGAAATCTTCTCTGAAAGCTCTCAGGAGATCTGTCAGATTCAATAGTGAAATGAGTAAGTATCAACGAGAGCTATGATCGCTAGCTAGCTTGCTTCGATTAAGCATTCAGTCATATAAACGTTCATACGAATACAAACAAACATGCACCCGCAGAAACGAGAGATAATGGGAACATTTCGTTGTAAACTCGATCGGCTCGTAATAATAACAATCCTTTCGGGGCTGACTCTCAGCCAAGATTTAACGTTCATGGGACTGCTTTGCGCATTGCTTCACAGACGGAACCCCATAAATACAAATGTGCAACGGTGGGGCTCGAACCCGCGTACCTATGTGTCTCCTCCGGTCGCGAGGCGCAGACGCATGCCACCACGCCACCGGGCTCGACGTAATAATAACAATAAGGAAGAAGAAGAGGACTGTAAATGTGCATGCAAGTTAAAAGATAAAATTGGCCTAATTAATGTTTACGTCTGAAAAATACGTGACCGAGTAGTGAACGAGCTATCTAGAGAAAAAGAAGCCCGCGGAATAAAACAAATAAATTTTTAGATCATTTTTAAACGAAAATAGGTGATAAATTTTAAACGAGAATAGGTGACAGTCTCGCGAAATAGTAAGCGCATGCGAAAGAGCAATGAGGATGGCTGATCGGCTCTTTATCGTTGTCATCTGCCTGTTGACTGACTGCTGGGTTTTCAGCTCAACTGTTTCCATCGTGCGCTTGTCTGTCTGTCTGTCTATCTGTTCAAGACCGAAATCTGGAACGACGCCGCCACCATCGGCGACGCGGCTCACGACGTCGGCGTCGAATAAAAAATCGTGAGGAATCGGCCTTTTGTTCTCGTGTGCATCAGCTCGAGAGCATGTGGTCTGCTCTCAGCGGCCACGGGGCAGACTCCCTGTAGTTAGTTATTTAGTTAGTTACCCAGCCAGAGATATTATTATGATTGGACGAACTGAATACCTTCACGATGAATTAACTGTAACGCCGTTGTTGTTGTTGTTGTTGTTGCTGTTGCTAACGCTTATGTAAGCCGTCATTCTTCTCCCTCTTCGATCATTTAATGAGAGCCTGGCCGCCCTGTAACAATAGAAGTAACAAGTGGCCGTTGTCGTCCTAGTGCCTGCATTTAAATTATTAGAAAGGCACACGCATCGTAGCACAGATTCACGTAGTCTCCAGCCACAACGGATGCTTTCCGCTCCCTCCCAAACGCTATATATATATATATATATATATTTATATATATCTGTCAATAAACTGTCCTCCCTGCCGCCTATGGTTATGCGTCAAAACAGCACGAAATATGTCTGTAACGGAAACCGTAATCGACTGAATGAGCAAGTGATGCTGGCTTACTAATGATCGCTTGTCTCGCACCGGCCGCGACAGACAAGCGTGTCCTCCAATGGCATGCCTGTGGATACTCCCATTCATATGTATGTGCGCGCGTAGGTATATATGCGTGTACGGCAATACGACCGTATGACGGAGACGACCGGCAATTCTGCTGATACCATTGATCAGGGTAGACTCGATTTTGACACAACTAACCAGTTAATCTCAATACGAGTGCGTTTTCTGTTGCATGGTATACACATACACGTGCATACAGCTTATATATATATATATATATATATATATATATAGAGGAATTCGGCAAGGGATAACGAGAGATAGAAGTGAAAGTGCCAAATAGAAAACAATTAAACAAACAACACAGCCTGCCATATCAGTCTCGACGTGGAGAAACATGATGGAAAGTGACCGTGGATCGAACAAATCACTTCCGTGGTTCCCTCCACCGTTGTTGTTGCTGCTGCTACTGTTTCACCTGCGCTAAGACTATTCTTGACTTTGTCGAAGATATAAACTGCAACTGCCCGCCAGTATGCTTAGAACACGAATACCAATACAAAAGCACGCCTATTCTATTATTCGGCTTCGGCTACCGGGTTTCTTGCGGCAACCTGTATCGGTAGTATACTATCGGCCCAAGCCGTTGTGGAGTCTGTCCATGCAAATAGGATACCAACTTTTATCATCTTATCTACTAACGAAGTGCCTCTGTATATATATATTATATATATATATATATATATATATAAGGGCCAGCTGCGCGCTAACGCTATTCGGTTCAGCACGCTTGACCAAGTTGGCTGCACTGTTTCCAGAAACGTTCTTATACTCTTCCTGAAACGTTCTTATACCTGCTGGCCGAACGTATATCCTCTAACATAGTTTAGAGGATATACGTTCGGCCAGCAGGTGCATGCCAGGTGCTCGTCGTCCATAGCTTCCATTAACAACAACAACACATACGCGTGAATAATGATCAAACAAATACATGCAATAATGAGTGGGTGGGTGGGTGATCGAAAGAAGTCGCATACACAAAGGTTTCACCGGCACCGATGATCGCCGAACGGGTCACAACGACAACAACGGCAACACACAACGGGTCACTACAAATCAGTGACCGCCCTGTGCATACATTATACATTATACATCATCATCATCATCATCATTACCCTCGTCACGGCTTACTGAGACACTGGAATATGGAGGTCGTTCATATCGCGCCAGCTGGTTGCTGTTGTCGCTTTTGTTCCGATGTTTGTCATCAAGTTGCCCATAACGGCTGCAGCTGTTGCTGCTAAAGGCCATCGTGTTTGTGAGAGCAGACCAGATATCCACACGCTTCAAAGCGACGTCGCTTCTCAGCTGTTCCTAATGTGCTCTTAATTTGGTGGCTCATATGTTCTCCTCCGTACAGTCGTCTTTATTTTGCAAGAATAATAATAATAATAATAATAATATCGAAATAAGCGACGCAGCAGCAGTACACGGTAAATCTCGAGCCAACACACCCTCGTCACGTCGACATCCAGCCACGACGACAGCTGGCAAACACCGCAAAAACAGAGACAGGGAGAGAGTGGGAGGCATGGACGCGTCTATACATACATTCATACACACATCCACACACACGATGCTCGTATATATACATCCATGGTCGTTCGCGTGTGTACATCCGCATGAAGACGCGCCCTGATGGCCCCTCTAACAAAAAAAGACAGCGTTGCCTATCCATCTACATGTTTGTCTGTCTCATGGTATATCCTGTATGTGTCTGTCGTGGCATCGGTGGCTCGATTGCTTTCATGCAGTAGTGCTGCTGACGTGACACCGGTGTGCCAGTAATGATCGCACCGCCTTGACTACGCTGGACTCTGCACGCATCGTTTGCGCGCGCCCATGGTGTCGTCGTCGTCGTCGTTCGTTGACGCGCCTGGATAGCCGAGCTCGTCTCTGAAGGTCAACGTGTTGGGCGCGATCACAAACCAACCGCCGAGTATGCATTCCCTTCTGTCTTCCAAAAACTCTAGATGTTCTTTCTTGCTCTATATATATATATATATATATATATATATATTTAAACAGTAACCGAAGAGCATGCTGCCAACAAATCAACAGTTTTAGAAAATCGAACGGTAACGCCTTCAATCGTGTAGACTATATATATATATATATATATATATATATACACACACAGAGCACAAACGTTTTACACTTTTGAACGTTGCCTCTACTCCCCAGACACGTGTAGGCATTTATTGCCGCCATACCCGAGATCTAACCGGCACCTTGCCGTCTTGAATCGCGATTGTTCTTGCGATCAGCAAGCCTGTTCAGTTTGCACACTTGTCTTTAATCACTCACTTCTGGTGGTCACTGTCGTTGTTGTTGGTGCTGTCGCTGTCGTCATTATCGCTGATGCTGTTCTTGTTGTTCTTTGAACTACCGCCTGTCATCGGGCCTGAAGTCGCCAACGAGGCCAGACCGTGATGACATACATGACCATGACGGTCGTCGTCGTCGTCTACCCTCGTTATGGTGGTCCTCATCTGTCTGTCTGGTTGTTTGTTTGTTCGATTGTTAAGCCCAGTCACCCGGTATTCGTCTCACCGCAGAGAACGACAGTTCGTTGCCTTCTACTTTCTTTTGCGGTCAGCGAAAAGCGATCGCGTTCTTTTCCAACAATAACGAGACACGGAACTAGCGATGAGAAGGAGGGAAGGGGAGAAGACGAGAGAGGCAACTGAACTAGGCGTACAAGCTCGTGAAGCGCTGATTGAAAAGAAGAACTCGCTTAGCCACCGCCGACCGGCAAGATTATGACGTCCGTTTTGATGATATATATATATATATATATATATATATATACCACAGCTCTAATACTGATTATGGTGATGATCATGACCAAGTCACTATCGAGCGGAAACGTACCAGGCACGCACTTTGTGTGCATGAAGCAGAGTAGGAAAAGGCATCCCAATCCCTCATTTCTCCTGGTTGTCATCTGTTGCATCTCGCAACACACAGATTGTCTACAGTCTAAATCAGCTGCTCAGTCATTCAATCAATCACCCGGGCGTCGCCTTATCCATCTAATGACTGGAAACAGTAGTCTCCATTGCAGGGCGCAGGAACGTCGCCAGACTGCACTGCTGATCCTAGTCAGACAAGCTCCGCTTAAACGGAAGCGAGATTTCACGTTCGTCAGATTCACGTGTCATATACATAGAAAAAGAGAGAGAGAGACAGACAAGAAGAAATGCGTACACTTATATATAGAGAGAGAGTGTGTCAGACCGATTGGCAACCAACAATCTTAAGCATCAACGACGACCCTTATATAATGTGGAACATAAATATGTTTTTTTCTCTATCTCTCACTCTCTTTCGGTGTCTGTTCGCGTTATATCATGCTAAGTGTAACAAAAAGAAAATCATACTTGAGCGAGTACGGAATAAATTGTTTTCGGAAGTGTAAACAGTGAGCAGACGACTAACGCTTAATTTCTTACATTTTCCTTCTTTCTGCCAATACCATGATAAACAATATAAGGGTACGTGCTCGCCAGCATCAGTTGTTATGCCCTTTCCTATTCTTGATATCATAAACAACTATGTATACATATGGCTATGTCATGAACTCACCTAAGAGGCAATATATGAACTACGGCGAAAATACCAGTAAATATCCAGAAACAATGCAAAGGCAAACATCAAACTCCGGAAATATATTGCAATAAGATCTCGCTTCTACTAGGAGCATCGTTGCGGCAGGGCTGACCCAACGCTGACCGAGTGCATTGAAACACGCATGGTATTGATGATATGTGATAGTAAGACACCGATGACTACCGAAACGCGGCACATGCACGGCCTGCTTTGAGTAAAGTTATTATTCCTCGTCTTATTGCAGATGGCGGCAACTATCACTCGCAGGTGGCCAGCCACGCCCATCTCTCTCACTAGCTGCACCTTTTCATTATTCCGACATAGTCTGACACTAAAACATATATATATATATATATATATATATATATATATATATATATATATATATATATATATGCCACAGCTCTAATTTGAGCCTTATTTGCAATTCGTGTGCTCTATATCCGTTGCGTATCTACAATGCGAAGCGGTTCCAAAAGCGAAACAAAGCTCGAATTCGCCGCCGTCGAATCCGCTGCTACCATTGTTGCTGTTGATCTTTGTCGCTGCCGCCGCTCTTGTAGCACGCGCGCAGTCTCTGTCTAAAAAGCTACGTTAACACGATCCTTCGTTCGTATCTCAACGGTACCTGATCGAAAAAAAACAAGTATTTACAGTACAGCCACTGATGTCGCCGCCACCGCCGCCACCACAATGCCGCAGCAACAACAACAACGAGACAACGAAAAGAACCACCTGTCTATTAAACGCATTCACACGTTCCCAATACTAGTATTGTTATTCGTATTATTACTATTGTCTCTCGCAAGATAGCTGGTGGCAGACGCCTGCCGGCCGAATACCAAAGAAACAAAGCAGCAACAAGAAAACGGACAAACGAATAAAGACAATGGAAAGCTAATGGGGCCTGTACGTTTCGGTTGCTGTTGTTGTTGTTGTTGTTGTTGCTGCTGCTATTGTTGTAATATTAATATGTAGAAAAACAGAGAACATCGCTCGCTCTACAGACCATTTAATAGTTTTGTGCGTTTTGTTGTTGTTGTTGTAGAGAGGTCGTTACGGCCGCAGTTCCTTTCCGATCCCACGGGCTAGACTGAAAAGGCAGTTTACTACTGAAGGCCGAAAGCGAAGCTACAACAGTAAATTAAATAAGCGATAGGGGAGAAATAAGGCCATTGAGGCATCGACGAGATTTCGTTCGTCTTCTTGAGACGTTGTTGACAATGTTATGTTTGTCGGAACGCGCCTCACATCGATGTCGACTTCATGCCTTTTTGATATTTAGTCTGAGTTTGTAGAACGAAGCCTACTTTTCACAGCAACCGTTTGGACGAATCATGGCGTTCAATCGAGGCAACGTGGCCCCCGAAACTCAACTCGCCTTCATCTCAAAGTTATTTCACAACATGTCACTGTTTATAGAAAGCGAAACCTGTCAAAACCAGGCTATAACGCAGAGAAACTCAATCCGTTCCACACATAGCATTCCGACACAACTTTATGAGGAATAATGCGTGTCACCATACATTTTTAGTTGTACTCTCAATATATCGGAGTTGTTGAGGAAAATTTGCCTCACATAAATGTTTGAATCACTGTGTCTTCAGTTAACTAAATATTACAATTAGTAAAACGTCCCGCTCCCTTGGTCTCTTTGTCCCGCTTTCGCTTCATAGTATTTCGCGGTCTGCATAATATCGATGAATATGAACGAGTTAAAAGCCTAAACAACGAGCTAACAGCACTCGTTCCCGTCTCTACTTACGCTGACAAAAAAAGCTAAATGAAGTAGATTTAGTCATAGCTATATATCAATCCTGGACTGTTGTACAACGCGCCCTTGCAAACTACTTCTTTGATCTCCTCAAGTGGTTATCATCAATGTGTGTATCAACCCTAGCTTTTATCCCTTAGCACGGCACCTATCGTTGATCTTTTGTTTTCGATGTATTTGTTACTATCAATGTGCCGTTATTATGAGTATCATGAGGTGTGAATGTCTGATTGACATTCATTGTTTACTAGTTCAGCCTATGGCGTCCACCATGGAAACCGCGTTTGCCGGACAGACAGCCAAGCACAGTTTGTCTCAAAAAATGTGCCTCGCGTCGATCACCTGTGATCTCCCGAGTGTGATTCGCTGCTAAATCTTTTAGCAACAAGTCCATTCCGTCAATATTTCGTTTGTTACGAAATATTGACGGATTTCTTACAATAATTTGTTAAGATAATTAACAAAACAATGATGAAACAAGCTAGATACCACCCAGATACCATCATCTAGACTACACTCCGTCCCTTACGACCTTGGAATACATTCTGGGACATATCTTCAAGGCACCGAGGGCCGGACATGTTGAGATATCTAGGGTTTCTCCAACAGTCCTTGTGGTAGCATGGCCTCTGACTTTCAGCGGTATGGTTTATCATCTATTCTCAATGAGCATCGCTTAATGAAAATTCGATCATGGATCGAACCGGCGACACCCCGGTAGATGACAACCATGACTAGCGCACTAGTCCCCTAGACCACGCCGGCAGTTTCCTACCAGCTGCCCAACAGAATAAATACAAGCAACGGCCTTATTGGTAACAGCTAAGTCACCTCGAGTCACCTGCTGAAGGGGGTAGGTTCACGCCATCCGACTAGACAGATACATTAGTCATAAAGTAGGAAACATACAAACAATAAGAACAGTTACGACAGCAGCAATAAGAGCACTTGAACTAGGGGTGCCTGTAGTACAAGTAGCAATAAAACAATGGTCCTATCGTCTTATACGGTATAACACAACTGTTGCACGCTTGTGCAAGCTGTGAAGTACAAGCCCGTTGCCCTAAGCGAGTCACCTTCCAGACTGCACGCGGCGCGAGAGTGAGTGGGTGCTGGTCACCCACTCACTCTCGCCACCACCCATGATTGATTCATTGGTTGGCTCACTTATTCATTCATTAACCCACTTGCTAATAATAATAACGAAAGCGAACAAAGCAGGATGCACTTGGTTTAAACGTTCATACCTCATAATTGTAATAACCGAATGATAATAATATATTAATAATCATTATAATAATGTAGTAATATTAGTGTAAGAGCAATATAATTGAGAGGCGTGAATGTATATTCTTGTTACTTCATGGTTTCTCTAGACCATACTCCGTCCCCTACTCCCCCTATAATTATTATTATCGCCATGCTAAAAATATATATGCAACACATAGTACCACAATAGCATCAACTAATTGTTTTACTTTTTGAAAATAGCTTTGCTTGTTTAAAGTAATGAATACTAAGAAGACAATTAAAACATTATAAAAATAACAAACCTCCACAAACAATAAGTTAAACTATTCTTACAAATCTGAAGAAACATGTTGATTTCAGGGTTAAAACTCATAAAAGCTACAAACTAAGCATGGCTAAGTTGGTTCTCCCGTTGTTGTTGTTGTTGTTGTCATTGTCATCTTCGCCCGCCACCACGACTGTTTCCACCTCGTTGTGGCTGCCTTCGTGGACGTCGGTCAATTCGTAGTAGGGGTACCAACTGTAGCACCCGTAGTAGTAGAAGTAGTAGTAGTGGTAGTAGACGGAGTAACTAGTCTTTGTTGTTAGTGTTGCTATTGTAGCTAGCGCTCGTCGACTCTTCGTCGACGTTGGTGAATCGTCGTAGGACTCCATAAGATACGCACGCAACAGTGACATTGTTCTCATGCTAATTGGTACCAGACACAGCCACAACCACATACACGGGCAGAGAGAGACCACAAAAGTAAAGGCAGGCAAGAGAAACAGAACGACAAAGGGCTTAGGACAGCCAGAGAAGAGAAACGGCTGATAAACATAAACAGTCGTCGTCGTCGTCATCAGCGTCATCAGCCACCAAAAACGATCTAGGCCCGAAAAAGTGTCGGAACAAAGCCAGCCAGCCAGCCAGCCGTCTGTACTGTACGAATGTCTTCTTTCTTTCCTAACTGGAGCAACTCAGCGAGCAGCTGAGAACTAATGAAAGCCACGGTTACTAGCTCAGCAACTTCAACGAAATGAACGAGCGATAGCGGCTCTGTCGGGGTCGAGGCAACGAGGTCGAACGCGACGACGTGGTGATAGGGGTGACGGCCACGATATCAACAACAGCAATAATAACAACCACAACAAGGGCGACAACGATGATAATACTGGATTTATTCTAGATTAACTAAAACAATTGACCCTGCTTCGGTATAACAACAACCACACTCAACGGGAGGAACAAAACAGGTGAACTCCTCAGAACCCCACCTGACAGACAATGTCTGCCGACGTTTGTGATGGCCAAGCAGCGGACCTGGCAACAACAGATCGGCCAGTAGTCTCAGCAGCAATCCACAACGATTTGCAAAGGTCACGCGTCAAGGTTATGACGTCATCGTCCTTTACACTCATTGTAATGACTGACCGTCACAGACCAACATATAGATCAATTGACTGACAAAAACTGATACGCTATGCAGGTTGTGGAGATAGCGGTAGATTTAACGATCAGAAACCTTCCTCCGTCCGTTAACTAGTCACAAATTTCGTCGTTCGGAGCCCTTTCCGACGAAGGGGGCATCGAGAAAGAAAATCCCTCATCGTCATCGTCGTAGGCTTCATCAAAGCGACACGATTATAATTATGTCGACTGTAATAGCAATTATATTTGATGGTACTAAGCGCGTGTCGTGAAGCTCCCAATGTTGGGTCGGTCAATAATATCGGCTGTTGTTTAAGAATAATTTTAGCTTCGCAACAGTTCGCCCTAGCCATGCAGACACGAGTATGCCATATCAATAGCAGCCCCCGCCCCCGCTCTGAAGTTCTGCTCTCACTCGTTCAAGTGTCATTTGCATCCGGCCACAAGACACCCCCGCAAGAGAGCTGCTGCTGCTGCTACAGCATGAGCAACGATAACAAACAACAACAACAACAATAATACAAACAACAAAACAACACGAACAACAACAATAACAAAGACAACAACGACGACGACAGAACCACAGTAACGACGAGCAAACCGACGACACCAAGATGCGTGTCAGGCCACGCGTGGTAGACCAACCACGGACGAATCCATACGCTCGCATTATATCCATTGCGCTTGGATGTGTACACATGCAAATTGATCATACTAGCGTGTGTACACACTCACACACATTACCACCGTATCTCTATTCAAATGCACAAGCGTCAGCGCCGTTGAATATGTGTGTGTGTGTATGTGTTAGCATTTATATATATATATATATATATATATATGACGTCAGTATTTGCAAGAGCTTTTCGTCGCAAAGTAATTCAAGCAACAGGTGGTCTAAGTTGATCGAAGTGCAGAACAAAGTTTGAATGCAGTCACTCCATATAAGATATAACAGAAGCACTCATGCCAAGCATATCGCATTCGATTTCATGGTAATAGGCTCCGTTTGCTGCGATATATGTATTGCACACGCAAATATATAAGACTATGTCGACAGAAAAAAAGAAGAGAATTAATAACACCAAGCACAATGGTGGTAGTGGTGGTGGTAGTAACGATTGGCGTGCGGGGCTGTCCAGGAGCCGAGAGCGCGACTGGATAAGGCCGTTGTGGTTGCGTCGTCTACCGTCCAAGACACGACAACGCCGTCCACGATGCTTTGTGGCGATGATGAATCAGGGCTCGCTTCGTCGACGGGACCTTCCTGCGTTTGACCGTTGTTGTGGATTCTGGTTGATTTGGTACTGTTGCTGATGCTGCTTCGGCTCATGTTTACGTATCCCTTACTCGACTTGCCGCCAGCCAGCCAGCTACCAGTACAGATGCAGACAAAAACTCTGCTCATCTCATCGTGATCTCTTTTAGTCGCCCGGCGCTGCGCCCCTTTTCGTGCTCGCTTTTTGCTTACCAGAATCATGTTTGAATCCGACAGGCTTACCGTAGACTACGCGACTCTTCTGAGACCGGCCGGCACAGAGCCACTTCGGGGAATTTGTGCCACTGGCCAAAAAGCCCAACAACACGGAGGAAACACACAATAGAAAGACCCAAGACACTAGGTAGAAATAAATAAAGAAGAACACAAATCATGATCAGGCGAGTGAGGAAGGGGGAGAGAGGAATATCGTATTGGTTCGGCGAAAAGTCTTCGGGCTGGCTTTGTGTCCTTTATGGAAGACGAAGGGGTGGGATAGTTTCTCCTAATCTCCGCAAATGTCGGTGCTACAGCTTACCTCTGAACGATGCCAGAGGCCACACGAAGAAAAAGGCAGGTTCTTTCCTGGCTGTAGTGGACAATAATATTTAAAGGATGTATTCATACTATTGCGCCAACAACAACGTGCGACACGTGCACTAAGGTGAATCACAGCAACTCACCAAGCTCTGTGATCTCCTTGAGCAGGTAGGGAGGCTTTCCTGCTTAGTGATTCGACATTGTCTTTGTAAACAGTACACAAAGGCGAGTATCGTTACCACTGATTCACCTTGAATCATCTCTGGGCCGGTGGCCCGATGGGTCGGTTGGTCGTTCTTCCCCCCCCCCCGCGTATTCTGCCTGTTGCTTGGTCATTGGCCGTTGTGTTGCCGTAGCCAGCAGCCGCCCTCAGCGTCGTGGCTGTGCAGATGACCTTGGCCACAACAGCTAAGCGCCGTCCAAAGGTCGTCGTCAAAGGCTGAAATGATTCGTCCAAGCTGAAGCTTCAACAACAGCAACAGCAGCAGCAACACCGGCTCCATCAGTAACCGCGGAACAGCCTTCGTAAAGAACGATCCTACTGGATGATAATCTATGGCCGGCCGCATATTATATATATAGATCGGTTCATCGATGTTAGAAGCGAGCGTCTCTTTTCCATTCCCGTTTGCTGTGGCTAGTATTGTTGTTGTTGTTGTTGATGTTGTCATGTCGTAGCGGTAGTTGTTTATATGTGGCGGCGTGGTCTAGGGGACTAGTGCGCTAGTCATGGTTGTCATCTACCGGGGTGTCGCCCGTTCGATCCCTGTTATTGATCGAATTTTCTTTGAGCGATGCTCATTGAGAATAGAAGATAAACCATACAGCTGAGAGTCAGCGGCCATGCTGCCACAAGGACTGTTGGGAAAACCCTAGATATCTTAACATATCCGGCCCTCGGTGCATTAAAGGTATACCTCAGGTTAAATTCCAAGCCCGTAGGGGACGGAGGATAGTCTAGAATTAAAAACAACCTCCTTAAAAAATGTTTTTTAATTCTAGTTGTTCATATTAATAGCAGATTGGTTCAGATCAACGCTACACTTCCAGCCAGAGCAGTCAGACAACCACTGCCAAAGAGTAAAAGTAGTTTTAACCTAACCTGACGAGCTAATTCTCGCAGTTGTTGTTATCCGTCAGCTGTTGTTGCCCGTATCTATATGTATACGTGTATGTATGGGCCGTGTTCTCTGGCCACTCGACTATAGTCGAGACAATACGAGGCACAAACCAAATGCTCTCTCTTCAACACTCGCTTTCGTTCCATCGCCGTCAGATCCTTACAATGATGGTCATTGCTTTTTCTGGTATTTTTATTCTCTCTTAGTGTGAATTTTCAAGAATTCACTTAAACATTCAGTCGTCTAAAAAATTTCACATGTATATATATATTCTCCTTAAAACTAGCCAGACAGAGTAATCCTAGAGCAAACCACAACTGTGTAAACGCAAATTAAACTCACTCAATGATTATTTATATATATATATATATATATATATATATATATATATATATATATATAGAGAGAGAGAGAGAGAGATTGTTATTATATGTCTCTGTTTCTATTAGAAAATATTTTCTATCAAAAGTATCACCAAGAGTCGAAACTAAGTGCTCCCGATATTCGTACGCAATCGGAATATGCCACCAAAGAAAATCGGAGAGCGATTAGTGTTTTTACGTTACAAAAGTCAACAGTTCGGACTACACAGAAAGGCGAACGGAATTAGCACTACCCGTTATCACTGCTGTACTTGTAACTGATCATGCTTATATATATATATATATATATATATATATATATATATACGCGTATCACAAAGAGGATTAGTCTAAGAGCCCGCGAAAATCCAGGCGATTGTCTCCCTGGTTCGGTAGAATGAAAAGGAAAACTTCAAACGCTATCTGGCATTAAAACGTAATCTCATGCCTGCAGCGGCTGACGACAACTTAACGACGCTAATTGCCGTCGTAGCACTGTTCTAGTTAGACAGAGCGGCTCCAAGTTCTTATGTCGGTATTATTTTGTTTTGTTTGTTTGACAAGCAGCACACAACGTCATCGAACGTAGAGCGTGACATGTAAGTAGCTATACAAATGCCTGATCGCAAAAAAACGTTAGAATAGAGCTCTAACTCAAAGCGCTGTTATATTCTCGCCATAATCCCTCTTTTCAACAGGCCTGTCCCGGGACAACTCGCTTCGGTAGAGAGTCCGTCATTAACTAGAAAGATAAAATGATTGCGTCCAACGTGCACAATTAACGAGTAATATATCACCGGAGCGTGTGTGACTACAATAATAGGTGATCGCACAATGACATACATACCTAGTTCGCTCTGTGGTTGTTGGTACCTGCGGTAAGAATAAAAATGTGAAGGTTTTTAAGCACAGTGCATTTTGAACATTTAATACGCTAACGCCGCTGCTCTGGACTACTGATGTTGGAGCGGGGTGAATATCCGGCCACATTTTCACGAGACAATGCTTCTCAGCACACGCCGTTTACCCCGTTTGAGAAGCTTATAACAATGCGCGCTGCTGAGAAGGAAGAAAATCGCCAACGCCGTAAGTGGATATGGCCATTGTAGGGACGCGCGGCGACGTATATATATATATATATATATGTGTGAAAGACCACCTGCCACGGAGCAGAGCGATAACATCAGACAGATGGTCAAATCACGCCGGCTGACTAACATGATATACAACTGTGACAATTCGCTTTCTTTCTATTTCTCTCTCGCTTTCTACTTGCATTTGGAGTTGAATGACGATAATGCCGGCCATGCTATGGTACCACCCTCAGCACGATCAGAACAAACACGGACCAATCAGTCTGTGCCTGCAGAATAAGTTTTCACTGTTCATTGTCACACATTGACACTACGTCACAAAAGCAAACCAACACTCAACAACGATGCAACAACAGTTGCGACGACGACAGCATTAGCGGCGGCGGCTACGACAACAACAACAACAACGACAGTAAGTACAATAGTAAAAACGACGACAACAACAAAACGTAAAAAATCAATTACAGCAACAACAACAATAGTATGAACTCCAGCCTCAAGATCGATACAGAAGGCATGGCCACAAAAAAGGTCCCGTTATCCCACGCATTTGTACGCTGGCGTCCATATCCACTCACATAAAGCTCAATACATTATTTTTATGAAACAATAAAACATCTAAAATTCTTCGCTGCTTCTGAAAGCAAACCCTATTACGAATGCATCAAAGCACAAGTCGGCAATCGTCAAGGTTTTAATTGTGTTTCTGATGCGTTTAAATGTAAGTGCCCCTTGACCTCAGCATCAAGCGACAATCGATGCTAAAATGCACCCAGAATAAACAGCGAAGACAATAGCGGCGACGACGACGACGATAACAACAGCAGACACAAACCAGCGATTAAATATATATATATGCTACCAAAATGATCCGTAACAGCACCACTAGCAACGAGCACAACTCTATATGACTCTCGAGAACCATATGAAATATAAAAGAGGCGCTGTCATTCATGTTTTGCCATCAGGCACGGGGAAGATTGCTATTGCTGCTGCTGCTGATGATGATGATGTTCTCGTTGTTATTATCGTCGTCGATGATGTTGTTATTGTTGTTACCGGTGGTGGTTATTGTTCTGCTGTTGCTGTATGTAGCTAGTTGATGTTGTTGCGGTGGTGCTGGTTCTGGGGCGGCTGCTGCTGCTGATCTCTATGTCAACAGAACAACCACAGGTCACGAGGGTGGCTTTAGACCAGTGCTCGTCTGTGTCCGCCAGATTCGGCCGTCTGCGAGAGTAGTCAGTCGTCAGTAGATGATGCTGTCGTCACCATTATGATTACATAGGCTAGGAGAGGTGAGACGCTGCGGGAAAAAGCTGCCGAGACCAGTCGTCATCATCATTCAGGCTTCTTTGCTGCCGATCCGTCCACCATCGGCTACGACGGCCAGTCTTACGGCGCTTTGCCTTCTCTTCGTTTTCTTCGATCGATCTTCTGCTACTCGACACATGGTCGCCATGAGGTCGTCGTTGTTGTTGTTGCTGTTGCTGCTGCTGCTGCTGCTGCCATGTCATCTCTCGTCGTTCGTGGGCCGTAGACAACCGATGATATTGCTGACCGGTACAGTAGCCGGCCAGCGACCGATGAAACGCGGCAGCCATAGGGGGGTGTCAGAATGCAGATAAGAGAGGGTCTCTGGGGAGTCTGAAGGGACGGGGGACGGGGAGTGCTAGATGCTAGATGAGGAGGAGCACGCTACACTATCGTAGTGATTGGCAGACGACGACGACGCTGCAATTAATGCCATCAACGCAGCGGCATCAACAGCGGCTGTGACCGACGGTCTGCGCCAACGCCTGCGCCTTGACGGTCAAGGAGTTCGCTTGCTCACCCGCTCCACCTCCTCGTTGTTCTCGTTATCTGACCGGCGACGAACGGAGGCAGTTGCGGCGGCGGCGGCGGCAGCGGCTGCCGCTGTTGCATCGACAGCTACGGGAGCCAAATAGTAAGTGGCCATCGTGTCGTCAACATTTGCTGCGACCTGCCTGATGGACAGATAATAGTTAGATACGTAGGAAGATATATATACATATATATATATATACGGTCGGTGTAGAGTAGCTAACTACAAGCAAATAGCAATCAGCCTGTCTGCCTGCCAGCCAGCCAACTAAAAGCATAGAGAAGCAGCCAGTTCTGGAGGCAATTACGGCCACTAGCCAAACCAGCGCAACTACAGCGTCTACAGCTTCTGCTGCTTCGACAACAGTTATTATAATGACCGCCACGTCTACGGCGACAGGACCAGCTACCGGCTTATACGATTCTCGTATGAGATACTGACAGTTACCACACGTAGTAGTTTTAGCTGGCAAATCTGCTAGCATAATAGTAGTATTAGTAGTAGTAGCAGTAGTAGCAAAAACAACTGTGAGCAAGAGGGTAACGACAAACGTCTAATGCAACCAAAACGGCATGAACCACAACAATGACGACGAAGCACAGCAGTTACTCGTAAAGCTCAATAACCTTCCAACAAAAAACAACAACCAAAAGAAAAATCAACAGCAGAAGCAGCAACAACAACAAGAGCTACGGTCACCACTGCAATACCACCACATATACCAGTAACGATATTAAAACAAAAACGAGTGACATAACAAATAAAATAACAACAACGACAGCAGCAGCAGAAGCATCAATTCACATTTTACAGTATAATTATTACTACTAATTGTGAGTTAACCTAATTGACGTTTGGCCCCATTGACCCTTCGCGTTGTCATGGACTATATATGTATAAATATATGTATGTATATGTATGTATATATATATATATATATATATATATATATATATATATATAATTTTAAACGGCGTGTGAACAGAGCAATACACGCAGAGCCAAACTGCTGCTCAAAAGTACAGTGTAGCAACAACAAATTGGAAGTCACAATGTCGCTACTTTATATCTGTTGTAAAGGTCTGTTGAGGGAAGATGTTAAGAGCAATTCATTATATATATATATATATATATACAAATACAGATACATACACATGTAAAAACCTTTGGAACAGGTGTACTATCAATATGCAGCGTTCACACTAACGACCGAAATGTACCGACAGAAGTGGTCAATTTGCGCAACGACGGCGCCGACTTATCGTAAACAATAGAAACAACAGACGGCACACATCGTCATCAACACATCGTCACGCATCATCATCATCATCATCATCATTATCGCCACCACCAACACCATCAACAGCATCAGCAAAAGCACTAGTGCGATGAACGTCGGTCTAATCTGGCTTTGTTTTATTGTGCAGTCTCTCTTTCGCTCTCTCTCTCTCTCTCTCTCCGACCCTCGGCTCGTTCCGATTGATTCGAAGGCGGCCGTACACCTTCACGTGCAGGCGTGTTTGTGGGTTTGCTATGTTTGCAGGCGATGCAGAGTCGTGATCGTTTTCTAACGACCGTCTGACCGCAGCTGCGTATCTACGTATGCATAGCAACATTCTTGTATCTGAGAGCACGCGAGACACTACGACATACGAAGCCCATCATACGAAACCCAAGCGCCAGGTTTAGGCGCAAACACAATCAACGTTGATACCGGCAAACGCGACGTTTTCGTGAGACGGACACGTTCAGGTGCACGCTGTTATTTTGTTGTTGTTGTTGTTGTCGTCGTTAACATTGTTCTCGTAGTAGTATTATTTTCGTAAGTAGTTTTGTATATCTACAATCGCCGACTACAACTCTTTGACCTAAACCGTTTTTCTGATTATCTATCCTCAACACGTCGGTCTGTCTGCTGGCGCGCTTGCTGATCTGTTAATCTAGCTCAACATATCCATCATCTATAATTCGTCTAAGTAGTGAGACCCCTCCACCGCCTCTGCTTCTCTTCTCGTCTCAACCTAGTCGTCTATCAAGAAAAGCTATCTCTTCTATCTCAGTGAACTACGTGGCGAGTGCGCGAAGGTCGACGTGTGTGTTGCGTCATGTTGATTGTCACCATGGAGGTAAAAGATGGTAAGGAGGAGAACCACCGGAATCGGATGATGACGACCACATTATCGATACCGATGAGTGGCTCTACCGTCGCCAGACAAATGATGTCAATAACAACGTGCTTGCTTTCATAGCATTGAGACAGTACTCCTACTAGCGGCGGCCGACATAATCAAACTTAGTACACCTGCCGCCTATGAATGAACGGGGAGTACAGAATGAGACATGAAACACAATAATGGCACAACAATGGTATATATATATACATAGAGAGAGAGGGGGGTGAGAGAGAAAATGCCAACATACCCCTAGGCGCCCGTAACGTCTGCGAAGCACTGACAACGGAAACTAGTGTTCGAATTAAGAGATGCGGATCAATCGCCACATTGATTCTCAGTTCCCGCTCGCTCTCTCGATGTCTGGTCCGCTGAGGGCGGCCAGTGCTTACGAAGCCAGCGCGTACGAGACGAGTGCGATGTATTTGTACAAGTATTATTATTATTATTATTATTATTATTATTTGCCAACAGACTACTGCTGCTAGCAGACACGGCGCGCATTGACGTAGCCAGCCAGCCAGGTGTTGCCGTTGTTGTTACTGTCTGTGGTCGCCGTGGTAGTGAATGAAATAACTGCTGGCTCACTGTTGCGGTTCTGTTGTTGTTGTTCCTGTTGTTGCTATCGTCACAGTTATTATTGTTGTTTCTCTTTACGGGTCGACATGATGCTTCATGGCGGCTGTTGTGGTGGTCGCGGCCCCACCACGTCGATCGAACGCACGCTGCTGCCAGAAGTAGCCAGCTACATATATATATATATATATATATATATAGAGAGAGAGAGAGATGGAGAAAAGAGAGGTTGACAGATAGATATATTTTCGTAGTCAGAGAATCTGAATAGTTACGTAGAGGCCTCAACGAATGCTAGTTACGTAGAGGCCGACAACGCGCTTGTCTGCTTCGACTGTTCCTAGCTGAGCTAAGCATGGCCACCGAAGCCGATGCCGCGCCTGGACCGCCTACAACCCAGTTGCTCAGACCGAACGAAAAGCAGCATCCAAGTCGCTACTGCCGTTGCTGGTTGCCGCACTTGTGCTGCTGCTACTACTGCAACTAGATGTTTAAGGTGGGGCACAAAAATAAATAAAAATGTATATATATATATATAAATATATATGACTTCGGGAGTCTCTCCGGGGGGGTCCCGGTATCATTGTATCATAAGGACATCAGAGAGAAGTTTATTCTCGGACTGGAAGCACGTGGAAGTATATATCTTTAAGGAACTGGCATGTTCACGTTAACGCAATTTTACAATGTTACTAACAAATGTAGTAATAAGCGTATTGATTGTATATATGTATATATGTTTTTGTTAGGTGGCATTTAAAAGTAGCGTACACCGCTTTCTATTCGGTATTCAGCTTACCGACGGCAGCTTACGCTGGTTTGGAATGACCTTCGATAGGATGAAACCTGCGCGTTCTCGATTTCCATAGCTAGGCTTTGAGTCGTCTCTTTTATCCGCTGCTGACTGACAGGGGTTTTATTCTACTAGAGCAATGTCATACTCATAGTGGAAATACATTTGTAGGATAAACCGTTAAATTGTATTTGGGTATGCTGCGCACAGATTACGCCATTTTGTAAGTAAAATTGTGTAAAAAGTGAGTACTGTGAACCATTCAGCAGCTATGTTTGTAAATTGTATGGTTTGCTATGCGCAAGATCGATCGCAACATCGCGCAGTACTTGAGTGCATACTGATTATATTTGATTTTATCACTATTTGAATACTAAAGAAAAAGGTGACAATAAACTTGAATATATATATCGAGAGAATAGATGGATGAAGAGAGGATATTAGGAATACATGTTATGTATAATCTTTGATAGTAAATATATATATATATATATATATATATATATATATATATATATATATATATATATATATATATATAAATATATGTATAACAAGAAACGTTGCCCAGCTCGCTATGGCCTCAACCAAGGAGAGAAAAGAAGTCAAAAGAAATGTTATATACCAAATTATATGTATATATATATAATTATGTATACTTGTTTATTGTACATAGAAACATTTGGCAGGTAGCAACGAAACAATGTAATTAATTTCGACAACCGCATCAGCATCTGAAGCCTAATGCTGCGATTTTCTCCCTCGTTTAGATGCCGACTGATGGAACTTCAGGGCTCCGTTCGTCCGCCTGTGTATCTGTGTGTCTGTCTGTGCAACTAACTGGTTGTCAATGGTGGTAAGGTGCTGCGTAACGTGAGTACTCATTACGGCCTATTCATACTACTGCAGCGACGGTTACTATTGGTGGGTCGGCGTAATGGAAACGGGCTCGCAGGCACGCGATGAGCAAGCATCGAACCAAGCAGCAGGCACAATGGGAGCACATACTATACTCACAGCAGCATCAGCAGCAGCAGCAGCGGGGCTGACGGCGGCGAAAATCGCGGCTGACCGCGTTACGCTAAGCGTATCGCCGCTTTAGGTCGGGAGCCCGATTCGGGCACGCACAGCGAAGCCCCTGGTCATGCTGCATTTAACGCTAATTCGCCCCTATAAGAAGTCAGCCGAAACGCCGTATCACATTCACTTCAGAAGGCGTACGCTCGTGTTCCCCATTCTTTCTTTCGTCCCTTTCAAATATATATATATATATATATATATTGTTTTGAAAAAATAAGCGCCCAATGTTTCATTTGCTTGCCGTTTGGTCAACGGCGCCACGAACGACATGTCACCTGCGTTGTCTTTGATCCGTTTAGATGATTGCAACATTCAATTTGGAAATAAAACGGCATATGCTTTGCTGCTGTTTGGAAATGCGTCTGTTCTAATTACTGCAGCTTAGACTAGCATTTATTAATTTATCTATTTATTCACAACTGTAGAAAATGTGTCGAAACTGTTGCACACGATATGCAATAAGTGCGAACTTCGGCCTGGGCTCACGGCGGCAGCAGAACCGGCCGGAACTTCAACAATTTCGCTATACCAATTTTACCGGTTGAGGGTGCACCAAACGGATTCACCGTAAACAACGGATTCCCTAAAAGCCTTCGCTTTTGACTTCGTCTCACTACTCTTCTCAATTGAAATAAGAATCCAATCAGCGTTTCAATTTGGCCAATCTACGCCGTATACGGAAACGTGCAGAGCGAAAGAAACCATCCGTAACACTTCGGGAACGTGCGAAGTTCCTCCGTAGAGCGCAGCTGGCCTCGATTCTTTATGAGGACATCAAACAGCTACACCCGCCAGCTCGTTCCTCAAACCCCCCGAAAAAATCTCCATGCACAGAGCACTCGAAGGATACCCCTTGTACGCAGTTATGTCGACTATTTGTGAAACTCGATTATTTTTAATACGCACGTCGACAAAAGCTTCCTCAATATAAACTGTGATTTATAGAAGACGAGCAGAGTTGAGTGAAGTGTCTCATATATATATATATATATATATAACTTTCACCGACGTATAGCCACATGAGTGGCATTATCGCCTGCTATTGATGTTATGCGACGCTTTTTCATAGAGGCCAAAGGAAGCGAGTACGTTTTATAATCCAGACCGAGAACGAGGCGCCAGTCAAAACAGGGCCGTAGTCCAACAACCACATGCGTACCGCGGTGTCGTCGTTTCGAAAATGGCCACGTGTTAATTTGATAGACATCTAACAACTATCGGACGTTTAATAATTTAGCAATCACAAACAAGCCGAACAAATAACCATTTATTTACTCGGTTCTTCAGCAAGATACTTGCACGTGCTGGAGTGTCACTGGTTGATAAATGTATCACTATATAAAAAAAAAAAAAAATATATATATATATATATATATATATATATATATATATAAGCAAACTAAAGAGACATAGATAAATAAATACGTTATTCATTGTTGTTGCAATTGTCACCGAGCAAACATCGCTGCCATTCGACTAAGCAAATCCGACAAACAGCAGGCATGTATGTATCTATTTGTCTTTGTGTCCGTATATCTCACTTTCGTGTTAGGATGCCGCAAACATTGTGCAAGGTAACAACAACAACAGCAACAACAACTATCATCATCATCTTCATGACATAATGACCATAATGTTCACTTCAGCCATAACTAGCACCCCATCTATTTTTAGTCTCATAGCCCACTTCTAATCTGCTACCCGGATTACTTCTAATATTACTACCACTGATACCAATCATAGTCACAATTAATAATGTAAGAAGTTGCAATGTTTGCTGCTTGAATAGCAAACAATAATAACCAAGCCAACAGCACTGACAGCAGCATTGACGGCAAGAACAAAAACAAAAAAAAACGACATCAGCAAAGACAACCACGACGACGAATGAGAGAATAAAGGCGACACTGAAGATGTCGAGATAACGGCAGTTAATTATTCCGCGATATGGTCGCTCATCCCTCATCGCTCTCGCCACTTGCCTTATTGTCCTCATAAACGAAACGACCCCCCCCCCCCCCACTGAAGGACAAAGACGACGGTACACATTGACACCGATGATGTCGACAACCATAACGATGCAACAATAGAACTCAAACTGAAGATGACAAATACAAAAAAGCTCCTCTTGTGTATATATAAATATAGATATATGTATATGTATATATATAGAGAGAGAGAAAAAGAGAGAGAGAGAGAGAGAGATATTCCGTTCCGGAGCGCAATATAATTGAAGACGAACAGCATGAGAGAAACAAATAGTATGGCAAAGTGTGAACACACCCAACTAAACATACGTATATCATATGTATATCAGAGAGCTGACCAGCTAAAAGAAGGAGCTTCACATGCCGATATATGTGATTGGCCGATTGGCGTTTCCCCCCGTATCCCGCGTTTTGTGTCAGGGGATGGCCGCCCTAATGTTCATACAAAGAGAGAGAGAGAGAGAGAGACGGAAAAGCACGCGAAAGCGTGAGTGACTGTGTGTGAGGCGTCGGCGAAGCCACTGAGGAACAGTCATCATTAGCCATCCGTCCAGGCCAGATCAACACCATTGCGACAACCAACACAGCCGCCGCCACTCTAGCAGCATCTGCTCTCCCTTCACACCTCATAACAGTACATTCGTAGCGCTGCACACTGTCAGGAATTGTGGGGAACCTACCCGATACATATATATCCAATAAGATTATATATATATATATATATATATATATATATATATATATATATATATATATATATATATATATATATATATATATATATATATATATATATGCCGTTAGTCTATAATAGGCGCGCGTACGATGTATATAACTAAACACTGCTACATAATCATAATAATCTGATTATTATGTACTACAATTACTATTATTCTTCATTGGCAGGAATATAACTTCTGTATATTTTAGATTCATGGTCGTCGTAGCTACTATTTATATATATATATATATATATATATATATTTATATATATATATATATATATATATCCCACTGTGAGCAAAACACCACCCAAATAGTTTTTCTTTAGTATTCAGTGGTATTCAGTGGTAAGCGCTGACCAGCGCACACTATTCACATGTAGTCAGCCAACGTGTACGTCCGTGTCATTGGCAGGAGGTGCCTCTGTTCCAACGCTTTCCAGCTTCCACTGATTACAATCCCCCGACAACGTTCTGATACATCTTCACTACATTCAACTATGGTTGAGCTCCACGTCGCATGGCGTCCTGCATTGGGTCAGTTAACATGATTCTTTTGACAAATACCTGCCGTAACGAGACGCAAGTAGACAGAAGGCGCATGCTTCTCAGCTAATAACGCAATGTGTGTGTTTCAAACTAAATAGCCGATGTTATGACAGCAAGAAATCGCGCGAAGGCAATTACAGATTGCCACCACAAGCGGACGGTAGTAAGTTATCTAAAACGGACCCAAAAACTGATGAGATGTTTAACATCTTGTGTCGAGTTTCACACACACTCACACAAACGTAGACACAATAGCGCTCGTTCTGTTCCCCTACAAAGACGTCCAGTGCGGAGGCCAACGGAGGCGTTCTCAAGATTTGTTTCTCCGGCGAGCCCAATTGACTACCTGACCTGCCACTGTTACAATAAAAATAATTTTAGCTGCTTCAACTGGCACGATGGCTGACGCCATGGACAACAGGACTACGCATCCTGCCATTGAGGATCGTTGGTTCACACAGTCAAAGAGGCGACACTCGGTTGCCCTTGCTCGCTGTTGATGCTCTCAAATGCTTCTCACCGCCCTTATCCATCAACCCAACGAGCAAGATCAATTATGATTCTACAAAAACAATGACGAAAAGAACAGCAGCAACAACAACGATAGCTGCATCATCAATGACAACAACACGAACAACATTCGCCCACATCCGTGACGAATGAAGTTGCGTGAATCCCGCACATCTTGCCTCTGCGGCTGCCTAATGTTTGCCTATGGCCAAATTGCGCACAAATGGAAATTCCAACACGCAAACCAACTAGACTATCGGACGCGACAGTGACGATCAAAAGTTTGGAAACATTTCTTCATGGCGATAACAACAAGCGACAACGATTCGAACTATAGCTAGAACGATCACAACAATAGCAACACGACATTGGCAAAAACAAAAACAAGCCACAACAACAGCAACCGCCTTAACAATATGTATTTAGAAACCGCATGGTGTCCGGACGTACCAAATTTAACACCACCGTCAGTTAGATACTCGAACATGTAGAGGCGGGCGGACAACCGCGGAATCACGCACAATAAGAAAGAATGAAAAATATGATAGATACACAACGTAAGTGTTATCGGCTGTGATGATCGTAGCAATGTATTTATTATACTTCGAACACTACCACTACTACATAGGCAACCTCTCGTGCAATCACTAATATTCCGAGTATATATATATATATACTCATTGTCATATGTATATATATATATACATAAACATTTGACAATGAGTGTTTATATATGTATACATAAACTCCGTAAACTCATACATATGCATGCACAAAGCTAAACATTTAGAAACATGCTAAGCGCAGTGCACACACACACATATATATGTATACTTTAAATGTATTATAACAGTAGACTGGCTTATCAAAGCCATTTCGATTATTCATTGTAATAGGAAGTATAGAAACTTAGATGTAATATACGTACAAAAACGCAATATATATATATATATATAACATGTAAAAGAGCACGTGTTATATTCAAATACTTAACGTAGATGTAAATCCGACAAACAACAATTTTTCGTACAACAACCTACGAATAGTAAATGGATCTATAAAAAGCTACGGACATGGCCGCATAAATACGTAAAACGCCCGGAAACTGCGGCGAGTGAACGGAAAGTGCGAGAGAGATAGAGCGAGAGAGAGAGAGAGACAACTGAGGGCTAACAACGATATCTCGTTGGGAATATATTCATATATTCTTTTTACTTCTTATATACCAAAGCGATTACGGCAAAAACAAGTGCAGCCAAAGCAGCAGTAAAAGCATCAGCGGCACCAGACAAGGGACATTGCGCTAATTATGACGAAACTCGTAATAGTTACTATTGTTGTTGTTGTTGTTGTTGTTGTCGTGGTCGTTGCTAGTATTGTTCGAGTAGTATTACCTACAACAATAGCAAGTTGGCACGCAAGTAACAGCTTCAAATGCGCGCTGACTCATGTCGTCTACGTATCGTGTCAGTAAGAGTCTCGTTTTCATGTACGTTTAAGCCTGCCCCTCGTTCGGCCCTGTATCCCGCTTGGCCGCTTGCTCTTGATCTTGACATTGAACTGCAAGCTGATCTACTTCTTGTATTCAACAAGGAAGGCACACAGGCAGAAACAGTTTCTAAAGCCGAAGCAGCCGAAACCACACAAGGCACACACACACACACACACACGCATGCACATGGGACTCATAGAGACACGAGAGACGAAAGGCACGCGAGCATACATATATATATATATATATATATATATATATACGTGTGACAGCACAGATGAGGTGTTTTGTTCGTTGTACCACTAACGACTGTTCTTTGTGCGTGTCGTCATTGTCTTCACCTTCAACATCATCATCATCATCATCATAACCATGTCGTCGTCGTCATCATCCGGTCGTCGCTGTTGTCAATGATGTCGCCGCTGCTGCTGCTGCTGCTGCTATAACGCCGGCGGACACTCGAGTAATGGTTTTCGGGCGGCTACAGCTAGGGTGGCCATGTGTCACCACCACCACAACCACCGCCACCACCACCACCAGCAGCAGGACAAGGTCGAGGACGAACGCTTCCGTTCGGTGGAGCAATGGTGCTGCCCTTTTTGCTGTTGTGGTTGTTGTTGCTGTTTCTGCTGCTGCTGCTGCTGTTATTGCTGTCCGAATGTGCTTCGGATGGTGTTACTATAGTTGTCGTTGTCGTTGTTGTTGTCGATGCCGTCGCTGATGCTGTCTATCTGTCTGCAGAAGAGTCGTGTATATGCTTTTCTTGTCTGTCTCGTGTTCTTAGCTGGTTGGTGGGTCTCTGGCGAGCAACGTCAGTCGAACGTCGACCAACCGAATCAGCTGCCGAGTGATGCCAGCTGTCTGCGATTTCGCACAGTCGGTCACAGGGTGAAACAGCAGAAGCCGAAGAGGCAGAAACGACGAGAAGAAATGAGAGGAAAGGAAAAAGGGCACAAGCGATCGCACCAGCAGAAGAACAGCCGTTTGCAACCAAAACTGAGAGGCCCCTACCGGCTCATGACGGCAGAACAACGACAGCAACAACCACAACAGCGACTACAACAACAACAACAATAGCAGCAACAGCAGCAGCAACAAACGACCACCGCTGGGCTATGTGGCCAACCAACACACCGCTGAACAACTGACTGACAGACTATAGTTCCTCCACGTGTGGATAGAGCAAGAGAGAAGTTGGGCCGCCACCATCCTGTTCAGTGACGGTGACGATACAATAGCAACCTTTACTACTATTCTTTAATTATTTGTTCTTCTTTTTCGTCTACTATTACTACTACTACTACGACTATTAATTTCTACGACCACTATTACTACAATCACCGTTATGATGACCCTACGAGTAGTGTAATTACATTCTTAAGGGCTGCCACCGAAATAGCAGTGCCGCTTCGATTGTTGACGAGCACAGCAGCAGCAGCATCAACAATAGAAACAACAACAGCAGCATCAACAATAAAAACAACAACAGCAACATCAACAATAGAAACAACAACAAGAACAATCAAATCAACCACTACAACAACAGAATTGACAACGGCCAACTGATAGACTTAAGCAAGTCAGCGGGACAGCCTACGAATACACGCCCAACATACAACACCAGCAACGACAGCAACCAAATCTACAAGAGCAACAACCACATCAACAACAAGAGCAACAGCAGCAGCGACGCCAATGACGACCCTATACCGTGAACAGGGCAACGAACGCATCGTAGGTTGCAGCATTCGTCCCGGGACTTTCACGTTCACCAGACGGTGACCCTACCCCACCGACGTTCACCGTCTGCTACGTCCAACACCATCATCATCATCATCAATACGAACACCATCGTGATTATGATGATGATGATGATGATGATGGCGACGCCGGCAGAGGAGGTCCTCGAGGATCACGCGACGAAGAGCTACAGAAGCCTCCGAACTGAAGAGGCCAGTCGCCTTAAGTCAGTTTCCTCTCTTCTCTTCTCACTTCCGGCGTCCCCGACTCGACTCGAATTGATTCGGCTCAGCGCCGCCACCACCACCACCACCGCCGACAAAACAACAGCAGCATCAAGCATTCTACCTACGCCATCTACTGTCTGCCATAGAAATAGTAGTAATAGTAAAAATAGGAGTAGTAGTCAAGTAGAAGAAGAAGTCAAGGCAATAATTATATGGACGCTGCAGCAAAGCTACATGAATAGTTGCGTGTGTGTCGCAGAGTACCCGCTTTCCTAGTTAGCAACAACAATATACTAACAGAAATAACAATAAAATAAAACTGCCATATATATATATATATATATATATATATGTCGCTCGCAACGATTTCAATTGCAAGCGACAAACAGTCAAACGGTGAAAGCAAGCTAGAGAAAAGATGTGGAGTAAAGGGACCCCCACTAAACCTATCCGAATGACAAACGAAAACCAGCTGACATAGCGCAAGTCTGGCCTGTAACGATACCAAACACCCGGAAACATCAATGCGACCCTTCGGATGCTTGAAACTATTACGAAGAAGACGGTCGTTTGCTCTCTTCTATCTTGATGGGTCAGATTACCCAAAAGATGCGGTGTTCGCTATTTACCGCCTGGCCAAAACATTAATGATGCCGAAACGTGCGCAGTTTGCAAAACGATATGTCAGCGAGTCAGCGAACCCAAGCTTGGGCCATTGAATATACCGAAAGGTCAATGAGTATAAGGAGCTCTCGTATAACGGCAAAAAGTACATCCGAGTTGGTTTCTGGCCAATGAGACGCGACGTTGCACCTCTGATAGTAATGGCGGCGGTGGTCTGGCCTCCTCCTGGCTTTGTCTCCCTGTCTAGTTCTCGCTTTCCAGTACTGTAATGCTACTACGTGAGCGCGTCAGTGGCTATTGTCACAGAACAAACAATAAGCGCCCTTATTCTAGAAGACCTGTCTCTAGACTAGTTCAATCAATCGCTAAATGCAATCTTATCTACATACCAAGTGTGAGCGCCCAAGCGCAGGAAAGCTCAAGGCCAAGCGCGAAGTAAACCTTATAGCTATGATCATGGCAAACACTGTAGTAGTAGCAGTATATACGCCATATATATACACGCCAGTCAATAACAAATATATAACCGCGTCCTCAGTTATTGTATTTAAACTCGCAAACTCTATAAGATCGCCATGTATGTGCCTAAATCAATGGGTGTTTTTATTAGCCTTTAATTGTCGGTCCGTTGTGATTGGTAAATCTGCAATCATTGATTGTAGCCGGGTCGTATCTAATACAGAATACGGTAATACAATGAAACCTGTTTGCCTCAGCAAACGCCTAACGCCAAAAGCCAATCACATATCGTATTGAAGGTCAACGACAGAAAGAAGAACGAATAATGCCTTCTTGAGCTGAGTAGCTCGTGGGCGGTGGCTGATATGAATCGGATTTATCGCCGCGCAGGCGCGAAGCATGAAGGCTCTTTGGCGAGAACTCGTCCATCGCAGTGCGTTGAGGCGGACATTCACAGCTCCGACCACGCCGGACCAAAGTGAAGCTCGTCTACAGAAAAGACATCTATATTCGTAGACAAGTGCGTTCGTTGGCAGATTATGGTTTCCCGTCCCGCGATCTTCTATCAGACGTTATTATCACCAACCAGACCCGTTATCATCCGATTTCTTCTGAGCGTGTACATTTCGCCCTTAAACTATACTCGAGCTGATCGACGCTTCGTAGGCCCGTCTGCCTTAAGCTTCGTCCCTCCCTGTCGCCACAGAACACCTGATTAATTGATTGACTGAGTCACTGTTCCGTTTTCGTTGATTGATCGGCTCCCATTCATCACTAAGGCAGCGCGACGCACAGCTCCTTCACGGTTCACATGTGACTAATGCTTGAGTCACATCATCATGTGTCGATGAATGATCATTCGCACACGCATGATCTTGTACATATGCGTGTACATACAAAAGCAAAACGGTTAAACGTTCACAGATACCTCAAAATACTCAGTGACCAATGCTATTATACGAAAAAGTCGATAGAAGAGCAGATTGAAGTCAGCAAGTGATGCTGTCGCCCTCTCAGAATAGAGTTAATTTACTCACTGAAGCCGCTTTCCTTCGGTAATCGATCGTTTTGCTGTGAAGAGAGTAGATTTTGGCCAAAACAACCTGTCTGTTGCATTTTATGGGGCAGTTGTTTGAGTATATATATATATACTCAACAATAAAAAAAAAATTATACCAAACCAAACGAGGCTGTGAATATCCCCCCTCCCAGGCGCAACAGGAGTGCCAAGGAAGGATTCAATGCAGAACTATTATGTAATATTTTTTTATAACCTAATGCCAGCAATCCTATCCTAGTGAGATTCGGCGGGTGAAAGCACTTACACACCATCTCCGCGGAGAGGTTAAACAAGTGTTAGTGATAGCTGATATCATCCTCATCAGAAGCATTTTCTCTTGCCCTTATCCCCAGAGTGATTAATTGCGCCATGCTTATCTATCGATCATGATGATTCGATTAGATGCCGGATGTGTGGCGTCTTAGCGTGTTCTACCGCCGGGCCTTCGGTCGCCGAAGCCTTCTCGTTACTGGTCGAATATGCGCGGAATGTTTAACGCAAGCAAATATTGCCACTTGGTATTAATGGAGGAGACTGCGTCTCACAAGATTAGGGGGTGCTCGAAAGCCTAAGGTCGCTCCATGGCCCCCGTTGTTGTTGTCACAATCGCTTCACAGCAGACTCACATGACTACTAGATCGCTGCGCGTCGAGACAAATCAAGAATTCGGCGAAAGATAAACACCAACTAATGCTATGTACGATGTCACGCCCACAAACATTGCCTCACATACATATACAGAAGCATACATTCGCATACACAGAAAGTAACTCATACAGAGAACTTCTCAGTCAACGCCTCTTACGCAACCGCTGCAGTTTGTCATCTCTACACCTGCTCTATTCGATGTTCAACGGTTTCCTCCTTTATGTAGGTAATGAGTCCGTCGGCTAATTAGGATTCGCGCCCCCCGTTGCGCATTAAATCCTTACGTTCTACGGTGTAGTTTGGTCGGCAAGACGAGTGCACACGTATCAACGCAGTCGACACGGTTCAATATCGGATACAAATAACACACACCTACATATATATATATATATACAAGTGCGGTTGGTGTCATAACTCCCATCACATAGGCACGCTCTAAATGTAGCTAGCTGTCCTGGTGGCAGTTGGTGTCAGCATCAACAAGAGAGAAAAGTTTGCACATTCGACCAGCTGCTGACCGTTGAGCACGACGTAGATCGAAGGCGGACCTTTATCATCGCACTAAAAATATTGCTACGGAATCTCTCATAGCTCAGTTGTAGCTGAATGAGCTCACCAGATGGCCTAAGTCAGCGGGCGGGCGGACGCAGCCGATGGTCCCAGGTCAAATACCAAAACGACTTGTCGCAGCAGTTAAATGGTCCTGTGAGGCGCTTCTATAGCACGCACGTCACGGCCGTCTCAACTTTTGCCGCACTGCCGATTTCTCCCTATGAACATCTAGTATTTGTTTCGGTGGAACAAGATTCCATGGTTTAGCAACTGCTTGTCGGAAACGAAAATAAAAGCACGGGACATGAATGTTTTGTGTATCATCGGATCGGATAGGCTTCACGGTGTCTATGGTGTGTACTCTCTTTAACTGGGCCACAACCGCGTTCGCCGATGGCTGTTGAAGCACAAACACTCGACTACTTTTTATTTTGCTATGTTTCTAGATTATGTTTTCGGTCACAGTGCGACATTAGGTAGAAACCTTGCACCCACCCCACGAACGACAGTGAAACAACAGCAAGAACAAATATTCGAAGAGTGCTCGACTAAGCGGCTACTGTCATCGGTCATCGCACAACAATACCACCAGCACCACCACAAAAATGATTACTAATTTCTTCGAATATCATATACGTAATTTAGAGTAATTAATCATCATCGACGAGGACAACCCAGCCACAACGGCAACAACCTGGTCGTCTTAACCGCGGGCCCATTTAGCAGCCATTTTGCACTCAGAAATAGGAACATCACTGACAACTACAGGCAGTCTATGATACGCTGTTCTGCTTAATAGTATAGCTGGTTACAATAAATTGCTGATCCCCGACCGGCAGAGGAACGAAAAACCAACATGACAAGCACGAGCAACAGGCAAGGTCATCTTCGTCGTCATCAGCATCATCAACAGCATCTTCTTCTCTTCCTATTCTTCAACATCAAGAGCAACAACAACAACAACAACAAGACAATTACTGTCGCCATCTTCATCACCACCACCACCACCACCATCATCAACAAAGCTACAACGCGTACTACCGAGCCGACAGCATCATCATTCTCAGCAGCAGCAGCGGCGGCGGCGGCGTCATTGTTGTCGTCGATGTTATTGTTGCTGTTGTTGTTATTGTCATAGTGGTTTTCGTGTTTGTCGCGGTCACGGCCGACCTCGCCATTTTTGCCAGTTGTCTCCATCAATTGCCATCAATATCGAATTCCGCCACCAGCCCAGACGACAGAAACAGCAATAGCGTCCTCGTATTGGTCGGTCCATCGGCACAACATCTGTTGCTGCTGCTGCTACTTAAACTACGTATTTCTGTTTAGTTCTGCTGCTGCTGCTGCCGTAGCTACCGCAGATCGAATCATCTGTGGGGGCGTCGCCGCCACCGCCGCCGACCGCGCGTGTGGCCCGCACAAAATGCGCAAACTCTCGAACACTCTCTTTCTTCTCTCTCTCTCTCACTCTCAGATACTATTAAAAGAGCAACACCGACCAAGTTCCGCCAACGTCGCGCCGCCTCTCGTGTGCTCTCGGCCACAGGTGGTTGCCGACAGCGCCACAACAACAGCGTTGAGATTTGTTGCAATGCGATCCGAATACGAAAATCGGCGTACCCACGTATCGGAGCAAAACACGTAACGTTCGTCTGCGTAAAGTCAAATATCAACGCAGCGATGATAGGTCCATAGACACTCATTGACGGGCCATAGAGCACCGAAATTGACACACTGGGAGTGCTAACGAAATGATCACAGATAGCAACCATCATATGAATCGTAATGTATAGTCATAATCATGAAACTGAATCGTACGCCGTGTCTGGTATGTAGCGCAGAACCTGGCGTAATAACCACCAATATATGCACCACAGAGCCTGCTGTTTGGATAGAAATCACTGTGTTTGCACAAGCACTGTGCATCAGCATCAAATATGTACAGCCGGCATTACACGGAACGAGACAGTTTACAATGGGAGGAGCAATCCGAAACGCTGCGTAAACTATAACTAGGATACCTATAATAAGGATTGCCATACCATCATCATTATCATACGTCGAACAAATGATCAAACACCATACAGTTAAGTGCGTTAAGCAGTACAGAGACTACAACGAATGCGATAATAAGGACATTAAAATCGGGCAAACACAATAAGGGCGACAGTACTGAAACGCAGAGTCGCCATAAAGGCATACCCTGCACACACATAATATCCCGATCCCTTGATATATTGCATATGGCTTTTCTTCCACTTAGTAATGTCTGGGGCGTCGAAAAAGAGCCGAATCGACAACAACGACAGCGAGGGTTAAGATAAATTAACTTCTTCTGTCAGTTAGCTGGGTGGAGAAAATCGGTCGTGTGTTGATTCGCCGCAGATGGTCGAAATTTCAACGTGTCGTGATAGATTTCCGACTGACACGGCGTTGCAGTGCTTTCTGTGAGGTAGAATTCTATAAGCAGCATGCATTTCGACTTAGTCGCCATTGCGTATTCAAAACGTTTGTCTCTCCTCTCATTAACAGACAACAGCAGCTCCAATTCGATAAATCCCTTTTCTCTTGCCTCCTAGCTATAATTAATAATACAATAAAGAATAGTAATAATATTAATAAATGTGTATCTTTATGATGTATGCGTTCGTCCACAAGCTTAACAACATGTGTGTGTCAATATGTTCTATATAGACATATATATCTAGTTAGTTGTATTTATGCCTGAAGAAAGTAGGAAGATGACATCATACATTTCTTTATTTAACAACGGACCGACAAGACGCCCCACGATGGCTCTTTTCCTCTCGCTAGCAGATTTCCTCCTCTGCGGTAAATTTCACAGTATATATATATATATATATATATATATATATATATATATATATACATACGTGTGTGGCGGGTGGCCGTATCGAAAGTACGGCAGTCCGTGTGGCGACAGTGCCGTAAGTGTGTGTCTTTGTGCGTGTGTGATCTGTGTCAGAAAAACTTGGCAGAATGTCGTGGACACAACCGCCAACATCATCATGATGATGCAACGAACAACTCGAGTTCGTGAGCGACGCCCATTCAGTTGGCCGGTACCAGAAGACATTCCGTACGCGTGTGTAAATATGCAGTGTGTACAAAAATGCATTATACTATATATATATATATATATATATATATATATATATATTTAGATAGATATGCTCTCAACAACTTTAACTCACCTCTGCAAATTTTAAAAATATTGCTGCATGATGTGTCGCGTCGGGATCGAACCCGCGACTCTCTAGAGAATCGAGCTTAGCCTTATGCCGTCACTTGCAGTATGTCGCGTCAACAGATGTACGTGCATATGCAATTTATTCATGATTGTCACCAGGGAAGCCATGCGTATGTGGGTTTCTCTTATTGCTTCGTTTCCCTGTTCCGTGTTTATATGCTACAGATCTCTCTAGCGGATCCGAAATGGCGGAGGCGGTGCAGCGGAGAAGGATCGCAAGTATCAATGATAAAATCTCTACACTAGCGAATCGATTGCTGTCAACGTGTAACAACAACAACGTCCACAAATCTCGGTTTTTTTTCATAGTTTTCCCGTTCCCTCTCTCTACGTTCGTTTGTGTATTTTTCATTACGACGTCGTCCACCGTTACCGCAGAATGCAATAACTGTGACTATAGCGACAGGTCGTCTCTTAACAATTAATTGCTAACTCAATGCATAGTTAATTAATTGTTGATTACAAACGTTTTTGATGACCGCAAGTTCTACGAGTAAGCGTCCGACGCAACAACTGCAGCCCGTGGCATCTGTCCTCTGTGCTCTGTTTCAACACATGAGAGAGACACATACGAAAGTAGAACCGAGTGGGTGGTAAGACAGAGACGATATATAATGATGACAATAATAACATTAATAAGAATACTAATAATGAATGTCTTCATCTGCTGTTCGGCATTGAGTGAGAGAAGATCACTCGTCGGCCATCCAACGACATCATTAGCTCGAGGCTAGAGTGAAAGTACAAGACATTTTCAGCAAAACAATAACACGAGGCTTACTTACTTACCGTGTGTGCTGTTTGCTGGTGCGTGCTGTTGCTGGTGGGTTGGTTGGTTGGTTCATTGGATTTTAGCTGCGTGTGGGTGGTGAATGCAGGCTGGATGTCTTCGGGAAGAACAGACCGACATGCACCGATATCGGGCTATGCCACAACGATAAACGTATGAATCCTATAGACTTGTCACGGATCCTATAGATAGATTTCGATAGGACAGCTACAGTAGTACCTGTCAGCCTGTAGTAATCGTTCTTCTGTGTGAGTGTTGTTGTTGCCGTTGGCGCCGTTGTTTTTGTTTTGTTTTGTTGTTGTCGTCGTCGTTATTTGTTAGGTTACTCTCCTCTTCCGCGTCGATTTCGGAAATAACGGTCGTTGTAGAAGAGGACCTCCTGCGAGTGCTTACGAAGAAGAAGCGCAGCAGGTGTTCGTTATCCAGGTGAAGAGGGTGAACAAAACGACAGAACGCTAGAGCGACAAAGATGGCAATTCACAACAACAGCAACAACAACAACGACAGGTCACAACCGTTATCCGCCCGTTATCGACCGTTATCCGGCTGGCTATTGAAGATGACGATAATGGCATTAACCACACTCACGGCAGCAACAAATCACCGCCGTCCCACGCGTCGTTCGGAGAGGAAGAAAACTTCGTTGTCTTCGACTAGGTGGGCTGCGGTACGGTTATCCAATGAGTAGGTAGAAGATCCAATTCAATCGTGGTATTTCACGCTATAACAAACCTCTATGTCACCGAGCACAATTTCATCCTTCGAGCACACAGAAGCTAACACCATCAGCAGCATCAGCATCACCATCATCTCGCCTTCATTATTCATGCATAATAAGGACAGACGAGAAGCACTAATAATAGGAATATAATAAAAAAAAATAGCAACAACAACAACAACTCTAGTAGCCACGACACGTCGCGAGTCACGACAACAATGTCACACGGCGGTTATGTAGATGATGTAGTGGAACACTCCTCTGTTGCTGCAATTGTTGCGTTACGGTCGACTTCAACGTGGCTATTTTGTTTCTGTTGCTGTTTTTTTTTATCGTTGTGTCATCTCTTTACACTAAATCTTCCCCGAAATGCTTCACTTCCTCCGAGGTGGTATGGCACAAACGTGTGTACGTTTCTTCTCTTACGTTCTACTTGTTCCGCATCCAGAATGCTGTAGAATACGTTATTCTCGTTGTTTTTGTTATGACTGCTGCTGCTGCTAACTACCATCATCACGTAGGCGGTACATACGCGGCAAGAGACCGTTTCTGTATCTGTTGTTTATGCGATATGCTTCATATTCACGTACGGCATCGTGCGCCGCGATGATGCTCCGCGATCTCTCACTGTAGTACGTGACTGTTGCTAACTGCGTGATTTTGAATTGCGTCAACACAACCACCACCAGATGCGGTTCTCGATCTGTATTGTTGCTGCTGCTGCTGTTGTTTCATCCTCAAACGAGACAGAACAACATGTGTCACCGGTGCGTGTTGTAGCGTGGGCATTAATCGTCGTGGTACTACTGTGTGCGAAGAAGGTCCAGCATTCACGGAGGCTAGGCGACAACACCTAACTTCTTCAGCAGATGCACGATACACTCGTTCCACAGCGGGTAGGTAGACATTAGCACTCTCTAAGAACGTTGAGACAACGACGACAACAACAACAACAACAGTACGACTACGACGGTCACAATTAACAACGACAGCCGATCAGTGGTTCCGATCAGTGTCAACACCCATTATTACCACGTGAGCGTAAGCAACAGCAGCTGCAGCAGCAGCAGCAGCAGCAGGATGGCCACCCGATCTTCATTCGTCTCTGTTCGTAACGTTGTTCTTTCGTTTCGGGTCGCTGTTTTTCGGTCCGTCCGTCCGTTTGTCCGTTCGTGGATGATCCAGCTTCTTCTTCTTATTCTTCTTTTCTGGGTTGGCGGCTTTTCCGCCTACTCGTTTAGCTGCGGCTGCTGCCCGCAAGCACAGGAGTGTGTGCTGGTGTGGTGGTCTCTGTTGATCTTGTCTCTTCGTCGTTCGTTGTTCTCGTTCTGGCCAATGAGGACGATGACAACAACCAACGATGAAGATTAAGATGAAGATTTACTTAAGAGAACCACCATCACCACCACCACGACGACGATGTCGAGTCGCTCGACGAGGATCGACCCGGTGGATGCGATTGCCGATGAAGATGATGATGATGATGATGTCACATCACCGGCCAAAACGCTGAGACAACAACGACAACACACACTCAACGACCAGCAGTTGAAGCAATGAAGGATGATGAGGGTCACTCATCATCATCATCATCATGATTGTGGTCTTTATCTTCGACGAAAACAAACACACTCGCTTATTCCCCGCGATCAGTCGAACGATGATCAGTCGACTCGGCGCTGTTGGTGCAGTTCGGTATTGTACTACGAATACTGCCGTGCGTTCGTTCGCTCTCGCTATCTCGCGTTCTATTGATCTTTGTTCACCACGAGGATGACAGCAGCAGCAAGACGTCGTGGTCACAAGCGTCGTCCTTTTGTCGTCCAGCGGCTGCGGTTGCGCAGACCGATGAAGATCCGCCTTCCTGTTTGACTGTCTGTATCCAACCAACACAACGACGTGTCGAATCTCAGTCAATCAATCCGTTGCTATCTGTCGAGAGCTTGCATCTACAATAATAGATACATGATGAGAGAGCGTCTCATCATAACAGCAGCATCATCATCATCATCATCACCACACACGCACAGACAGACAGATAGCCCACGTTGTTACCACAGTTGAACATTCACCAGCACCTTCGAGCAGCACCAGCAGCAGCAGCAGACCGCCAACACAATTCAAGGTTGATTAATGAACTGATGAATGACTGTCTCAGTGACAGAAGACACATTGACAGAGGAACGGATAGATATTGTGGTGTACTTGCTGGCACCTCGATGAAACACGAGCATCAATCACATCGATTTTCACGAGCATCAATCACTTATTCAACCACGACCACGAGATGAAACACCTTTGAACTGTGTATGGACTGTGCCAGCGGTACTGGAGAGCGGCGCGCTGTTTCCAACGGCTCACATCGATTTATTCTTCTTATTGTTGTTGCGGTTCTTCACGACGACGACGACGGCGATGATCATCATCATCATCATCCGTTGGTTCGTGTCTGCCAGCAGTGTTCGTCGTCCATTGTGTCCATTGTCGGCGGTTGACCGTTGGCCAGCGCAGCACCACCACCAGCAGCACCAACCACCACCACCACCAAAACAACAACGGTCAGGTAAACGAGAACGAGGCAGGCTACCGACCGGCCGATAAACGGAAGGACTGTATGGAAGGACGGCGGCCTGTATGGCGATGCTGAGAATTTGGCTTGCTTCTTTTTCTTTCTCTACTTCTTCGTTATGTTCTTTTGGCTTCGATGCACTAGTAATGCGGCGGCGGCAACGGCGGCGACACCAGCAGACTAATCTTGCTCCGGTTACTGCTTTTTCGACGACGACTACTGCAGTCGCCACAAACTACAACGGCCACTGGCGCAGGTGGGTTAGCCGGCGAGCGGACGCCAGCCACTACATTGACATTACTGACGACGACGACAACAACAGCAACAACAATAGCAGCATCAGCGGCAGCAGCAACACAACAACAACATAAGCAAATCTTCCGTACTACATACACCACCACCATCACCACTGCCACTTCCACTGCCACAGCTGGTGTTCTTCGACTACGAACGAAAGCAGCTGCAACCGTACAAACTTTGACTGCTGCTCTTTTCGCTATTGAGCGGCGGCGGCGGTTGTCTTTCTGTCTCTCTCTCCCTCTCTCGGTCGGTCGGTCGGTCTGTGTGTGTGGTTTACCTCCTCCTCCTCCTCCACCTTCTGTTCACACGCCGCCCCGCCAGCCACTGGTTTCCTCCTCTCCCCGTTCGTCGTCGTCGTCGTCGTCTTCGACTTTTTCTTCTTCGCCTTACCGATCAACCGTCGTCTGTCGTTACAACTGTCGCCCGCTATAACAACAACAGCAGCAGCAGCAGCAACCAACCACCAGCACAACGTTGACAACTATCTCTCTCTCTCTCTCCCTACCATCTACCAGTCAGTCAATACGCCGATTCTCGCCATTAAACGCTCTAGCCACGAAGAGGAGCCCGTACTATTGTTGTTGTTGTTGTTGTTGTTGCTACTGCGGCGGCGGCGGCGGCGGCTGCTACTACAGCTACACGAGTCCTCCTCTCCCGCCGGCAGAGGGCGCCACTAAACACCTTGTTCACCACCACCAGCACCACCAACGACCGCTGGCATCACCGAACTCTCTCCTTGCCGCCGCCACCACCACCACCACCACTCGCCACCAGACACCACCGGTCACCACCTGCATCTCGCCTGCGCGGCGGCGGCGGCGGCAGCGGCGGCCGCATGTCACCGCTACCGTGCGACTCTCAATCGGTATGTGGCTGGCTGACTGGCGGCACATGCCACGGCCCGCCGCGGCAAAGATGGCGAGATCAACATCGAAGCGCGGGCTCATTCAAATGAAACGAGGATGGTGTTCCTGGCCTGAGTAGAACGAATAGAAAAACAGAATTATAACACTGGCATATTTAATATGTAACTCATACTGGAGTGTAAATAATTGTCCGCCAATGAGCGTGACGACAAACTATATCAAGCCTTGGTCCAAACCTGGTGTCGACCACCTGGATCACCTGGACAAGGTGCCAAGCACCGCCTTGGTGTTACCGCGATGTATATGCAATGCCAGCCTTTACCGGAAAAACTCAGCAGCGCACCGAGTTGTAACGTTATAAATGTCGTTATATTAATCTATTATTACTATTATTATTATTATTGCCAGCCTAAAAACGTTAAGAAATATATCGCCTGTATAAAATGGGCATATATTGTGTCCATGTAATATAACGCGCAATTCACGTTGACCTGGCTAGTAAAGACTGGCGAGGAAATAAGACAGGATTTGAAATACTATAATGTGTGCGGCAAGCGCGACAGTGTACCTAGCATGGGTTCGAGAATAGATATTGCGTTATCGTAGCGCCTAACCTGCATGACGAGGATATTTGTGGCATGACTTCAGTTAGTCTGGCTTTTGGTCTGCTGGCAACGCGTGCAGTTCATGCGTTGCCGCCTCTCTGCCGTCACCCTTGTCGTCGCTCTCATATGGATCTCCACAAAATCAGAGTCCGCGTCCCAGCTCTTTTTCGAGCTGAGCATCCCTAAGACTAGATCTCTCTTATCGTAGTGCTCTGTACGTCTAGTCATGATCGGGCCATCTGCGTCCTGCTATCGAGAGTCCTGCATTCAAAAAGCGTGTGATACACGTTATGGTTCTCGCCGGCGTTGCACAAGACCACTCAGCCTCCCAAGTCCCCAGGTTCTTCTTTCTTGCATCGTCTTTTATAAGGGCCTGATTGCGGTAACGAAGGTATTCTCTTCTATCCGTATCATGAGGACAATTATCAGCACAGCGTCTGTGGATACCGTTTTGTACGTTTTGGTGAACCTTATGGCCAGCACCTTTCTGATAGTGATCTTTGGATTCGAGCGCTCCGTCTTGCATTATTACCACATGCTTCCTTCTCGGCCAATTACCTTCTCGTGTTGTTGGCCTACCGGCGGGCCGTAGTATAAAGTTTTCGGGCTGACCCTCAGCCAAGATTTAACGTCCACGGAACTGTTTTTCACATTGCGACATAGACGGACCCCCATAAGTACAAATGTGCAACGGTGGGGCTCGAACCCGCGCATTTATGTGTCTCCTCCGGTCGCGAGGCGCAGGTGGAATGCACCACGCCACCTGGCTCGACAGGGCCCTGGTGTATCGGGCTCCAATGCAGCAGCTACCTTGGGGCACCACCAGTGCTTTGGCGGCGCAGCGCTTTTCCGCCGTGGATGTATTGAAGCTGGCGTTGCCTCTCTTTCTCGTTGAAGATGTTTCCCAATTTTCCCTTTATCTTTTCCTTAAACGTTTCTCTCCTCATACTGCGACTCGATTATCTCGGCCTGTGAGCCTCAGTGACAAACACTGTGCTCTTGAGTTCTCCTTCGTTTTTCACCGACAATGTAATAATCAGTAGCAACTAAGGTTCTCCCCCCATTCGAGGACCTCCCAGTACACTACCCTGTATGCTGTGTTTGCGGCGCTAGTCTTCATATAGATACAGGCCTCCTGGCCTCTGCAGGAGAACTTCGCCTTCGCCATCGGTTGTTCATCACCAGAGGGTTCCGGTCGGCCACCTATTCCATCAGAGAATGCTACCTAAAGTTAGTGTGCCTACTTCCCTACGAAGTTCCCTGTGATAATCTGGGTATACTGATCGCGTGTTCTAACGCTGATGTTCAGTGCTTCGAGGTATTCAGCAAATTATTTTTGGTTTCAGTTTGGGAACAAGTAGCCGCTCTAGAATACAGCGCCCTCGTCGATTTTTATCCAGGTAAGCTTCCGTGGACCCTATCCCAGATTGCGGTGTCGTTTCGAGGGTTGGCCTACCAAATCGCGGTGTCTATTCATTCGTCTACCGTCAATGTTTCTTTGTCCGCAGCCGCTGCTAAGGTCTCATTTGACTCTGGACAAATGCTTAAGTTAAATCCCAACCTGTACACTGCTGCCGCTAGGAGATCGTGTGCGGCCCCGCAGCTCTTGAGATTAGCTTGCAGGACCTTAATTTCCATAGTTTTAAGCCTTCCTGTTCCGTTCTTGTCGCCGTTGTTGCATTCGCGACTGAGTCTCTGACCAAGGTGGGAGTCTTCATAGTGTCTACTGCTCAGTCTCTTCCAGCCATTTTCTCCGCTTTAGGGTTTGTCCTTCTCTCCTCTGTTACCGGGCAACTAGCACCATCATTCGATACCAACTTTCGGAGCGGTAGAATTGCTTCATTTGCAAATTGCCCACCTCTTTCCTGTGACCAGGCCACGTCATTGAAATCGCTGAGTGCCCTGCCACAGAGCATACAGAGCAGTTCCTCGCTATATGTTTAGTAGCTAGCATTTGCGGTCTCGCGGCATATCTTCAGCACAATCTTTCGTCATATTACCCATGCCCTGGCATCTCGCGCAGCATGGGAGATCGATCCATTCAGTCACCCGGTACGTTGACCACCCCACACTTAGTCGTCCTCTCTTTAGTAGGGCTTCACTGATTCTTTTACGTATGCCCAGGGGAGAGATCCAGCCTCCATTTGCCCTATTGTGTGGAATCTACGTTGTTACCTCGCCCCGCCCTGAACCTGACTTCTAACGACTTGATCCAGTTCCTCCTTGTAGAAGCCCTGCGCGAGACCGTGGAGGATCAGTTTTTTTGTGTGTCCCGTTGTCAATTTTCGGCATTAACGTTCAATAAGACTTTTAGCCGATTTCCGAATTTGTCGCATTCCCCGGCCTCTATCTGGTTCTTTGAACCGAATCACTTTGGTTTTTTTGGTTCTTTGAGGATCTTCTCGTAGGAGCCACACAATCAATGGAGGGTGAACAACCACTGTGTAAGTTCTGGCGGTTCTGTGTGTACGTCTGACGCTTTCTTTCTTCCTCTCTCCTTTTTTCTAGCTTTTCTTAAGGCAGAAGTCAACTAGAGCGCCGAGTTGTACTCCCCAACATGCTTCTACGACCTTCCGAGTTATCAGGAGAACCAAACAAGACGCAGGACCCGCAGGAGCGGGCCGGTGTCCCGCTCCTGCAGTCCTGCGTCTTGTTTGGTTGAATAATAATAATAATAATAATAATAATACGACACTTTCAGCCTTAAGTTTCACTTCCTCTAGTTTTCCGACCACGAGAGTCCGAGAGATCTCTGGTAATTCATAGTCAATGGGATCTCCACATTTCGGCACCATTTTCGCTCAGTCGTTGCCTCGTTTGTGCGTCTATGCGGCGTCTGTTAATTCATTTGGCAGCTCTGTTAGTTCGAGACGGCCTTAGTGATGAAATCTTTTGGTCGTCCCGTGGAGCTCGTACTCAACCGTGTCCTGGGCCTATGTGCACCGAACCATAGGGGAGTGACGCCGCGCAAGTCAGCCGCGCCCGTCGGATTTTCTCCAGATGCGTCCTTTCCGGCATCAGAGCATCGAAGTACGTAAGTCCTTCAATCCAGTCAAAAATGCAATCTAAACACTTCATACTAGCCTTTGATGGCTTTGATGAGCTGTGAACCTCTGTGCAAATGTAAACCACTCATTAGAATAATAAAACCTGTCTATCTATCTAAAATAATTGGACATCATCCTGGTGGCAATGGAGAGTGTCCTCTTACCAGCTCCTGCGCAGTTCATGCCGATGCGGAAGTGGTCACGCGCCGAACAGTTGGTGAGCCCAGGAGGTAGCCCTGGAGGTAGTTGAGGCTACCCGACGCTGTCTATGCCCGCGCTGCTTAACGGACACTGCTATCCTACACTTTGCCGCTACGTTTAGAAGTTATACCGGCCTGAAAGAAAAGGAGAATCCTCCGAGGGTTTTTCCTTGGTTTGGGAACCAGCGTAAGGCATACCCGCACCTTCCATCGGTGCGGGAATTGATGTTTGCGTAGAATGCGGGTGACAAAATGTGCTTGTAGTTTTGAGCGATCGGTCGCCATCAGCTTAACTATGTCAGGGGGCACACCGTCTGAGCCAAGAAGGGAACGAACATACTTTCCCAGAGCTAACGTATCGGCCGCCATCAGTACCTATTTAATGGTTGCTGCGGAAATCTGTACTGGATCGACCTCACAAGTCTGGAAGGGCTTGCGGTCCTGGCACGGTAATAGTGCTTGCACCAGAGCCTTTATGTCCTGCGGGGGAAGGGGGATGAGGTACTCTAAAACGATTTATAACAACATTATATGGCAAGCCCTATAGGTTAGCTTAAACCAGTTCAATCAATGCCTTCCATATCTTCCCTTTAGATGTGGCCATAACGCTCCTCAGCTCCCATTGACGTTAGCGATAGATGCCCAGGTCCTGGCTCGTGCTCGTCGTGCAAGCCGGGACCTGGGCTCGTGCTCGTCGTGCGAGCCGGGACCTTGTCCGAGGTATATCAAGTTTTAAATAATCGGCGAGCGCTGCATCCCCGAGGAGGTCTCCCCGCAGCTAGGCAGGCCGTAGAGAGAGCATGGGCCATGGCATTCTCTTCTTTGTCTCTCCCGGAGCGACGCGTGATTGACAAGACCATTCAAAACCACCACTTGCCAATCGGCGGCGCCATCCGCTGGAATGGGCTTCCTGTGACGGAGCCTACGTGGCTTCCTGAGGGGTGTTTGAAAGGTGCTTCCTGCCTGTGGGGCTGCCTCAGTCCGTGAGCCCGCAGCGTCGACGGGAGAAGCCGTGTCTTTTTCAGTCGGCTTCTTGGTTGCTTCTGTGCGGGACCGCTAGACCTGAGCTCTGTAGTCTGGGCAGCCCGCACCATCAGCCCTGTAGCCCGGCACCTTGCAGATGATAAAATAAGGCGTCGGCTCTCTGCAGTCCCGAACAGTCTGCTCCCTTGAACCGCATTGACGACAAAGCTTGCCGACCGGCTTCTTCGTCGAGCACGAGCCCGTTTTGTGCCCTGACCGTTGATAGGTGTAGCAGATTAGGAGGCGTGTCCACGTTTCGGGTCGACAATCACACCCTTGAACCCGTATCGTTCGGCGAGCTTAAAGGCGTTAGGCAAATTATTTTAGGGTCCGAAGCAGCGCGCACCACCGCGAACAAGGCAGATCTTACTAAGATCAGACATTTGTAGGGAATGTGTTGGGGGATTTCGAAAAAAGTACGAAGGTCGGTCCTACCTTCTATGAGGTGAGAAGCGGTTTAATGTCCAAAACTGAAGGTTTGCGGAGCCCCCGTTGGCCCTGGACTCCACTTGATGGCCGGTGATGAACTTAGCCACAGAAGCTCCCAGCCCAGGAGTGTTTTTCTTAAGGTGGATCCCACGATCCCATGTAGATGGAAGGATCCCATAAAGAGGAAAGGTTTACATGGAGATGGAAGGATCCCATGGAGATGGAAGGATCCCATTGAGATGGAAGGATCCCATGGAAATAGAAGGATCCCATGGAGATGGAAGGATCCCATGGAGATGGAAGGATCCCATGGAGATAGATGGATCCCATGGAGATGGAAGAATTCCATAGAGTCCAACCTATAAGCTGTCTCCGTCGCCTTTCTGACCTTTTTGGCCCGCCTCCTCGGGCTTCTCTGGAACATCCTGGGACATTCACTCGACCCCAGCTCCTGCCATTATTTGGTCATTGGGAATCCTGTCGTGGCCACCGAACTAGTTTCCAGACCCCCGTCATTCTCTACCATCGGAGCTCCTGCTCAGTTATCTTCCGAGCCCTATTTTAGGGCTCTTCCTTAAAGGTATTTCCTCCGCCAATACTGTCCATAATGAAATGTTCGCCTACTGTCGGGTGATTGCGCTATCTCCCTCCCTAGTTTCTCATCCGGGTTTAGGTTGCCCAGTAGGCAGACGCGATGAGTGCTTGGCGCCTGTGTTTTATATAAACTCGCATCGGAATTATCGAAAATGTAGCACGTATATATATACCGATTGATACTGCTATATATAATATACTATATTTATACCGCAACACATACATACGCTGCTCTCTCTATATATAGATTGTTAAACAGTAATGTGTTATCATTCTGTGCGCTACGTCAGAATAACAATTGTTATATTGTGCCATGTTATGCACTGAGTCTATGAAACGAATATATAAATATTATATATTAACTACAACAATGGATTAAAGAGAAATGCGAAACATCGACGAAAACGACATTAGACAAAAATAATGTAAAATCACGTATGTCAGTGATGTTGTGGCAATAACGAAATATCTAAGATTATATCTGAGAAGCTATAGCAATCTAGCATTTTACTGTAACAACAGTTGGCGATAAGCTACAGTAGATGTTGCTTAAATGGCTTGCTAGAGTCAAATAGCAGGTATAACATGTGACGTTTATGTGCACGGAGGAATAGAAGGATCGCGTTACAATTAAACGGCTGGCGCAAACTGCACGAGTTTTGATCGTCCGTGTACATAATGTTGCCACCTAATTTTACCTTTCTGTTTCACGCCTTACTGGCGAAGACTCAGAGCTACTCACTCTATTTGTCCGTCGTGCCTGTTTTGACAGTTTTTTAAAATCTTAAATATATGGTACACGATGAACGCAGTATTATCTACAAGAAAACACACTTAAGAGATTTGAAAAACCACAGACGTGTTGTTTGCTCAATGCTTGTAGCACTTAGACAGCCTGTATATTGATTGGTAAAATACATACACAACACACTGGGGACCTCGTTCCCCCACACAGTTTTCCAGCAGTTCGACACCGCGTTAGGTCTTCTGCCTCGGCCGCCATAAGCGTGTTAGTGTTTGTACGAAATTGTTAATATTTGGCTGTACCACAACGACTACGCTAGTTTTTTTCTCAAATCAATTTTTCTTCTTGGTCCAGTTCAGTGCTTGCCTTCATTTTGACCGTACAACTGCGTTCGAGTTGTGATCGTCCACGCGTCCGTTTTTTCCTTTCTCTTTTTCTCTTTCTTCTTTTCTATATCTTTTCTCACCGAAACTTCGATTTCCAGGAATCTACGTGACTAGCCCAGTAATCGGTCCAGTCAATAATGTCCGCATTAATATTATTTAGCGATCCGTATATTTCTATCTACACAATGCTCAGTGTGGTTCTGTCCAGGTGGTGCAGATTGGCACCGTGCCGCTTTTGGTGTTCCCTCCCTCTTGGCCGGGGCTAGAGTTCGACCTGCACTTTCCATCCAAAGCCCAATTTCAATTAGAATATCGCTATTTCGTAAGTAGCTCTAGCTACGCCGTCCCCATATGACTAACACGTCTGCGTAAGATATACTGTCCGTTTCGTCCGGAAGACATCCCAGTCGTCAGGTACACTTTCTGGTTAAGAATCCAGGATGGGTACAGGCTATTCTTTCTGAGCTCTGTTGAATCCACAATTAGTCTGCTTTATCGATAGTCAAAGATTAGGTCATTGCGTTTCGCGTGTATGTCCAGGATAACTTCTGGGAAGCAACTAAATGTGGTGAGAAAGAGATTTTTTCCTCTGCCGCTAATGACATTGTAGGATAGCAGTGTCCGTTAAGCAGTGCGGGCATAGACAGCGCCGGTTGGCGGCAATGCCGAAGCAAGCTAAATACATGGCGCCAAATAGAAGATGCCGCCACCCTACTAGCGAAGACTCGGGAAGTCACTAAATGCGCGGGCAATCTGTTGTTAAACCCAGAGGGCCTATCAACTACAATTTGAGAAGAGTCCTCGCTCGCTATTAGTGCTCTTATTATTATCTTAGTACAAAAGGTATCACACCTATTGATAGATGCTCCGGGTGACTAGAAGGCGGGGTGTTTGTTAACTTTGTTAAACGTACGGCGAGGATGCACATCGTCTCGACAGCAATGCTGGCTTCGACCGGTTTGCATGAGCCAGGACGTTTTAGGTGAGGTGTCTGGAGCACGTAGGAACTAGCATAGGAATGCCTATGTCTCTTTTGAAAGCTTATGATTTTAAATAGAGCCGATCCGGTATACAACATACGTAAGGTCACGGATCTATCTGGTCCATTTATTATATTCAAACCTAGTTGAGAATCGACGGAACATAAGTTTTTTGGCTAAGTTTTGAAGGGTGTGAAGAAGAGCTGGTCCGACGTACTACACGAAAAGAGGGAATGCTTAACATGTTGATCAGTTTAAAACGGTCTTTACTTAGTTTACTTCGTCCACTATTCCAAGGTTTCCAACGTCCATAGAAGCAAAATAAATCAATGACAATTGGAACGCCAGAAACTTATTTATGGTTTGTGCGCGATTGTCAGCTATAAATAGAACGTTTAAATTTATTAAAAGACGCAAAAAATTGTATAATGTTATGCTTTATAACGTATTCGCGATGTACGTTGTACTTTGTTTATAGGTGTGTGGCTATTCGCACCTGTGGATCTAATAGCAATGATCCACTCTCGGTGATGCAGAGGTAAAATTTTACTGGGTGTAATTACTTGTATCGTGTGGGTATGCTTTTTTAGATTTAAAAAGCGTAATTGTTTATTTAACTTAAATAATGAGGGCGGGATATTAATTCGTGCGATGTTTGCCTGGTGGTTGGCGTTTATTGCGCGCCCCCAAAAGTTACCACCCTTACTTTGAGACACTTAGAATAAAGCAATGTCGTTGCATGCAACAACATAGAGCAGCCCGTGTTGTCTGCCAAAAGTTACGACTCGTTTTCACGCCCTTTGTTCGCGATCGTTGAAGCACTAAAGTGTCCGATCCCACTCGATTCGCCACCTAAATCTTCAAACATTTTGTAATGTTTTTCGAACTGCATCAAACTCTCGTACGATCCTGAATTGTCATTGACCGAACGAGCGTATTTTCACTTTCCTGCGAACATCAAGTAATAAAGCACACCAGTAATTTGGAGCAGTGTAATTGGGCAGAATGTTGACATGTGTCTGTTAAGCGCTGGTGGCCACTTAGTGCATGAGACCTGCGTTGGAAGCAAGCCTTTTACCTAATTGAAGGTTAACTACAAACTTAATCTATTTCACTAAATTCTACGGATTACATATATATGGGACGCGTTTGCGCAACTCACAATTTCCACACTCACATTACCTTAGAAATGAAGGCAGAAGAAGAAGTTTTGCCCGCCTTTAAAGCAAGACGGAATCTCACATACACTCTTTATGAAGAAAGAAACCCTTACCAAAATTCGTCCACGACTGACACGCTTGCATCCTCAGGCTGCGCTGTGCATTTGCGGTCTTCAGGATTTAACTACATACTGCGTACATGTCCTGTTTTGGTATACCCTGAAAAAATGTATCTCGTATGATGACATCAGCACTGACATACTTAGTGCAGTCCTGAACGTCAATTTAGAAGAGAACACCTGGCAGAGGGCAAGTCTTCCGATAAGTGAAGATGGCCTTGGAATAAGAAGTGTCATTGACCTAGCTTCTATCTGCTACGCTGCTTCACTGGTCCGACTTGGTCCGGTGGTAGCCTCGTTAGTGGAGGAGGCAGTTCGACCACAAATAAGACATGAAACCATTAAAGCACGGGACACTATAAGAACCACGCTGGGCCCGGGCCCTTTAGAAGAATATCCCAGCCAATATAACCTTGATGAGCTCAAAAGAAAAAAAACCAGAAAGATCTTAGAGGGGTTTGTTTCCCGGAGCGACCGCGCCGTGTTCTTAGAGGCACAAGATAACTTCAGTGAGGGTTGGCCTAAAGCCTTACCGCCGCCTTAGCTGGGCACCATGCTGGATCCCAACTCTTTCCACATGATGTCAGCATCTAGAATCGGCGTTCCCGTCTGCGAGTTGTTCCAGTGCAAACTGTGTAGAGAAATGGTAGATTCCAGTGGCCTACACCCACTAAGTTGCCTGAAGAGCGCCGGTAGATCGTCCAGACATGCTGAACATGTGATTATATGGTCTCTTAGGAAATCCGGTATACTATCTACACTTGAACCGAGAAGTTTAGTGTTAGTTGGCGAAGAAAGACCTGATGGGGTGACCATTGCATTATGGTCACATGGGAAGTCTTTAGCTTGGGATGCAACGGTTTCGTGCACAACCACGGCTTTCTATTTACATCACAGTTCAGTTGAGCCGGGAATGGGTAGCAAAGCACACCGACGCGAAAAAACTGAATAAATACGCTGGACTGGAAACAAGATATATTTTTGTGCCTATTGCTATAGAGACACTACGACCAATCAGCAAGGGAACCGAAGTATTTCTCAAAGATTTAAAAAAGCAAATTCAGGAGGTCGCGAGCAACCGAAGAGAGGGTCAATTATTAAGGCAAGCGTTGTCTTTGGCCGTTTGCAGAGGGAACGCGGCATCTATTTTTGGGCGCCATGTAGTAAAGTAATAATTTAAAAGATTTGCAATAATACGTTCAGACCTCACATCTGTAAAAGTATCTTACTTTGGGCGCAATTATATTGTGTTTTCGCATCTGATTGACCCGAACGTTGGCTGTAATATGAAGAAGCAGCAAATTACATCAATTCTCTCTAGAGCCAGTACAACGCAATGAATATCGGTCACAGCATGTCTGGCTCACTAAGAATGTTTGACTTTATCCATGCATGTAGGTCAGTTCGCACAAGCGGCCTGCTTCATTTCATTGCAATCGCCAAGTGTTTAAATTTGCTATTTGCCCTTTCCACACAAGTTTCGCTTCGTTGGGATTGTCGGACGCCCAATATTATGGTGCCCGCATGTCTCTTCAGAACCCTAATTTTACCCTACTTCTTGTTTCTCCTTTCCTGCCCCCTCCAGCAATTTCGTGGTTAAGGATCATTTTCAGAGAACAGTTTACGAAGTCGATCCAGTTGTTTGTATGTACCCGTTTCAACGCGTTCGTTAACAATAGCCGCTCAGGTGTGGGTGTGTGTGAGAATAATTCTCAGGCTGTCAAACCTCCGTCTCTTCTACAGCGTGTTCCGCGACGAGCATTTCGCTAAGATTCGTTCACTTGCCACCAGAGAGCGCAACGCGATCAGTGGAGTTGGCTGTCTACACTAGCTAGCCAGCCACGCATGCGCAGCCTGATTTAGGGTGGGCAGATCGAGATGGCAGACGAGAAGAGGCCGGCGGCGTGATCCAGCAAGACGGGTGGGTGCTCTCCTCTCCAAACCTTGGAAGACGTGGCTCTTCTACTCGAGACAGTCGACTTGCTCACCACGCACCAGGTAGAACGTGTGCCGCTCACAGAAACCACGACTGCTATAATAACAACGGCAGCAGTAACCACAGCGTTAAGAGCAAGATTACTACAACAAGAACAACTGTTGAAACTACAAATGACCACAAAGAAACTACCAAAGTACTACTGTCAGATTACTTAGGCATCTAATCGACCGAAGGTTCGGATCGAGAAACGAAGAATCGGCGAAGATCAGCGTCAAATGTCGGCAGGAGTAAAGCTCGGTCGAGGAAGAGAAACAAAAGTTGCGCTAGTGAAGGGTGGTCCACACTCAAGAGCAGCAGAAACAAACCAGGGGCACCGCTGTATATTCAAGGACTCTCCGGATCGAAGGTATAAACTTTACGGCCTTTAAAATTATTATTATTATTATCTCGCGTGCTCGATCTCTTAGTTCAATGATACATGTGCGAGGCCTTATTTTCTATGTGAAAATTTAAGATCATTGTCGACAATTGTCTCCTTCACCAGTAGTCTGATGAAGAGAACAATGTGAACAATGTTATATTCTATATATTAAGAATTCAGTATGAAACTATGCATTATTGTTACGCACCGACGATTCTTCATGTTAAGGGCATACGTTGGCGTTCGGCTATGTTAAGGGCATACGTCGGCGTTACGTTAGTATGTTCTGTCTCAATATTAGTCTATGTCTCAGTAGTAATAGCTCCATACTAGTGAAAACGGGCGCCAACTGCAAAGACAAAACAACTGCTTCAGTTCTACAAGCTAGGCTTTGTTTGTACAAAACTCGATATGCTTAACAGCAAGCACCTCTTAGTGAAAATCATCCGGTTCGACTTATTGAAATTTCATGCTTCTGCTTCATTCATCTCGTTATGGGCTCGAAAACGTTTTATTTACGTACGCTTGGAAATGAAACATTTGTTAATGATGAGTGTCCAGTGAAACAGTCTACTCATGCAGTATTACTACGGTTTGCCTCTTGTTTTGCAGTTGCCCACCGTTTGCATAAAAAATATCTTACCTGTTCCCTACAGGCCGGGCAGGACCGTTCGAGATTATTGCCGTCGATGGTATTCTGGAAAAACAGACCCCTTCTCTGCAATGTTGTGCTGGACGAAACTTGTGCCATTTATTTCGTGCTTAAAATGGCAGATCCTGTGAAACCCAAGTCGCACTCCCAAAGATGCTAGTACAACCTGTCTACAACCTACAAACTTTCTACTATAAATGCGTCTGTTGAAAATCAGTAGGAAATGCAAACCTTAACAGGAGAGTGCGTTCAAGCCGACGGCACGGTCTTTTTAACAAATACGAAGCCTCAGTCATTAGCAATTTTAGAAAGCCGCCCTAAAGAGGCATCATTGATCAAGCAATCCTAGTTTCACTCGTGAGTTAACGGAAATCGGCGAAAATAATCAGCCAGCAATAGCCAAACGCGTACGCGATACTTTGTCCCAAGGTGTCGTAGGTGATACTTTCACTGGAAGCCATATGTTGCCTGATAAATCACAAAGATTGAATTTAGATGTTGCTTTAGATGAAAGCCTCCGTCAGCATTACCGGTCCAAAAGAAGGTTTATGCAGCTGTATCAAGCATGTCTGTACCCGAAAACAGGAAGTTCGGCTTGCGGCAGCACGACGACGCGGACTTCTGTCGCCGCAGGAAAGCGCCCCTCAGAGTGAGCCTTCAAAACGGAGCGACACACTGACTAACAGAAATACACTGAGTGGAGACGCTACTACTCTGCAGGATACAGTAATGGGTAACGCTGCCCTAACGACGAGCCGTTTTGTGTCCACCCCATCTGAGCAAGATCTAGGTAAACACTACCATTGCATTGATAGTAACGCTGGTAGCGAAGACAACAACACAGTTTGTGATGGTGGCGACGATCGGCTCAACAGCAGCAATGACGTTAAAACGTACTACGATAAGTGGACAGTGGGCAGTATGCATATACGTGAATCGACTAGTGCCCACCTAGGTTTAAGTGTTTGTCCAGCGATTAAGTTAGAGCGCCTCCACGAAGATGGTTTAAGCTTAAGCGACACGAAATCAGTGAAGCCTGTGAACTCAGCTCATATCACCCTTGCCAAAGCACGCCGAAGGCATACAAGCCTGCACGGCGGTACAGCATTGCAGCGGGAGCTTCGCTGTGGTCGACTCCTCACCTACTCGAGAACGCGTCCACAACCTAAAGCGAATTACGACGCTACGAATGGCTCCATTGGCCCGAACGCGCAGACTTCAAGACGATTCACGGCGGCCCGCCAAATTAGGATGGTCCCACGTTTAACTAGCACCGCTATAAACGTACAGATGCCAAAACAGAGCGAGTTGGCACCTGGTTCAGGTGCCAGCCCTCTATCGAACTCGCACATTCAACTCTATCCACAGCAAAGCGATCTTCAGCCGTGTAGCATTGCTTGTTCCGGTCTTACACGGCCAGTTCCTCATGAGCATCACGCTGGACATGACCATGGCGGTGCACACAGAGTTCACCTCCAGCCGAATCGTGCACCCTCTGAGACACTGGGAGCCGATCTTGCTGCTGAGTTGCGTATACCGATGGCTGGTCCATTGTCCTCCAATTTTATCAATATGTCGTCACCGACCGAGGACAAACTGTCTGTTAGCCGCAGCACACCGACCCACAATCATATTCAGTCTCAATCGACATACTCTGGCCTTCTCGCAGCGACCAGCAGTACCAGCAACCTCCAGCCGTCGGTTGTCGACGTCGTCCGAAGCAAAGGTTCCCTCTCCGATAAGAAACGCGCTGCAAAACGATGGACAACAACACGTGCAACAGACGAAGGTCCAAAAGCTTCTTCGGTGGATCACTCCGTCCATGAAGAAGACGAAGACGCCTTTAGTGGTTACGCTTCCTTCGGCACTTTCGGCCCAGACCGATCTTGCTTGCACGACTCATCCACGAGCGCACTCGAAGTTCTTCGACGCAAATCATACGGGCGTCGCCAACGATGGTGATCAGAACGTAACGTTACCGGGCGAGGTAAGCGCATCGAACTCAAGCTCACCATTTGCGGGCCAATCGTATCATGATGAGCAGGTGTCCCATTGTCGCCCAATGTTAATAATATCTGTTGGCAAAAAATCGGCTCTACAGTGTTCGGCTCGAAGCTGTTCCGACGTCGCGCTTTGCTTCAACTCTGCACTAGCTTACTACGGTAGCACCGGCGGCTCGCCTAAAGAGTGCACGAATGCCGCCTGCTCCGATTCGCCAGGATACCCGACGACCTTTGCAGACGATGCGTCGTTAGGGCACCTGACCAGCAACTCGACTGTTCTGCGTCAAATGACCACTTTGAGCGGGGTACAATCAGGACAGTCGTACGGGACACACTTAGTCTCGTCGCTACCGGTCAGCTCCGACACTCACACCCTTGCTCCAGACAGGAAGAACACGACTAATAATCCAACAGTCAGACTGCAATTTCTCTCCACACCGACGGTAGTCCCGTCATCAGCCGTGTGCAGCATGCAGTCGGCGTACATACTCAAATTTCCAATGGTCACAGGTGTGTTACCTGTTGCTGTTCCGGTGACTTCGGACACTTCGTCAAGTACTGCGCCACCGCGTACGCTAAACGTCGTCTGATCTCTAAAAGCAACCCAAATAACTTAGTTGCATCGACTTTCTACCTCCACAAGCACAAATCATTATAGCCGTTCGGTTTGTCACTTGTACAAGCTCGATCTGGAAATAAATAATTTTGTGTGAACGGATTTGGTACAAAATGAGGTCGTTAATGAGGTCGACAACAGTAAATTATATGTTTCTTCTTAGTCGAAAGTATCATATACAATATGTCAATGCCATGAATTAATTAGTCGTTAATAATAATCCAAAGTTTAATTTGGCTGGACTTTCATTATTCCTCTGCATAGTAATTTGTTCATTTAATAGTTCTGTTAACTTTGTAGCTATTTCGGTTCGGGGACAAATTTTGCCTTTGGTATTTTTTAAGGAATTTTAAAAACGAGGCTTTAAGAAGACCGGATGCTAATTGCATGCAATTTATGTATTTTTTTTTATTTTCTCACTCTTGTACACCTTCCCTTAGGCACGGAAATAGTTGACAAAGTCAAATTCAAACGAGGCCGCGGTTTAGACCCTGACTTCCGGCGAATAATAATAGTTAATACAACTTTGGGTTTCACCTTGGTATCTAGACTTTCGAACTATTTCAGGCATTGCATATCAGATATATGTAATTTACGAGTAAAGCGTGTTTTTATAAAATTCTAGAGTTCATCATATTTTTTTGGCAAATATAAAAAAAATATGTTGGCATGTAGGAATTACGACAATCATACAACATACAGAAAAATACGGAATGTTTTAATTACGCATATAAAAAATTTAACTAAGCGGGATGATTTAACAATTTGCAACATGCTTTTCCTCCTCAGTTTGAAATATGGTTACTACAGTTGAGATTGGTTCCATTTTCCGTGCATACAAACTTAAGCAAAGCAACACACTTGCAATCCAAACCTTACGATGTGTAGTATGTGCACGATGTTAAATGTTTAATGCAAAAACTGGCTATATAAGGCTATCATCACATTGTTCAGATTAATGTTGTGATTAAGCCCGCCATGTGGAACAGCAAGTCCAACCACGCACTAATACGCCGTCTACACAGTACGGCGCCAGTAACACTATACGACAGCAGACCGACAACATTGTCTTGAGTGCGTGCACCACAACGACCAGGAAGAAAATCGTCCACAGCCACATCATCACCGCCATGATCATCGTCATCATCAGCAACACCGACAACATAACCGACATAGACTCCATCCACAGGCCGCGCAGCAGCAACATGCGGACCACGTGCACTACCGCCCCTAAGCGAGCTGTCGCGCCATAACCACAACATGTCTTTCATCATCACCATCATCATCGGCAGTATCACCATCAGTCGCCTCCATACACGTCTCACAGCAGATAGGAACGTCGGAAGCAATCACCGACCGCCGAAAAGAGCCGGTGGAACATTCGAAACGGCTGGCGCCGAACCCGTCGATTAACCTCCACGATTAATCTCTACGAAAGCGCCGTCAATCTCTCGTTCTCTTCTTAATCGCGCTACCCAGCCAGCCGACGTACTTGCGTGTGTTTCAGCCTAATCGCACATCTAGTGGCCCTCTCACGTTATAGTTGCCGTTGTACTAAGTTCTGCAGATCCAGTTCACTCAGCGTAACGTACATTTTTAATAAAAATCCTGTTCAGTTGCCTTGGGTTAATCATTGGCGTACGTGGCTGAAAACGTGAAAAGCCATATTACAAGTATCCGATGTCAAGGCGCTAGGGAAAACTACAATGAAAAGTCAAGAAATACTAATGTTTTGTGCAATAAGCGCAATAATTTATTACTTAAGAGAAGCTCGCCGTGTCCTCTTCAAATCTTTCGTGCACTGAAATAATGACAACAAAAATATATTATTTAATGCACTTTATATATTTTGAGAAATGTTTTGGTAAAAATATGTAAACCTCGCAGTAGGAAAGGTTAACCAAGTTTACATCAGTTGTCCGTATTTATGCAAGACGTTCGCAGCTAAACTATGCATATATAAGTGAATATATATCGTCCCATGTACCTCTAATACAAGGTCCATTAATAGATGCGCCAAGGGCCGTAACATTCTCAAATGGAGAGCTGATGCTTTAATCACTTGCCTTTGACAGGCAATAATGAATTTATTTTTTATTCGAACATTTGTTAAAAATCTAACTAATTATGGTAGCTTTCTAGTATATTTTTAAACTTTCCATATAACGAACAGGAAAAAGTTCCCCTCAAATAAGGAATGCCTTGCTCAAACCGATGATTGTGTGCCATCGACCGAGCGCTGAGGCTTGCCGAAAGCTGCTCCTCAGGAAACTAGAATTCTTGAGCATGTGCGGTTTGAGTAGGGATAAGGTATCATCCCTACTCAAACCTGCACACCGAACATCTACATAGGTAAAAAAAAGCCAAGGTCTGCGAAGGTTGTTGAAACCTTTTAATGTCTTTAAGAACCTCTCCTGGTGAGTATACCTCAGTCCACTCTAAACAGAAAGAGCGGCGTCAAGACGGCAGACGAGACCTCAACCAAAGCAAGTCGAGCAAGGTTTATTACAGTCCTTCGACAATTGCAAGCAGTTTAGTCAAGGTGTTTGATTCCGTGCCTCATAGATTCACATCTTCGTTGACTACTACTTAATTTTGACTGCCAGACGTTTTACGCCGTTATCGTCCTATTTTACTGTCATATGCGCATAACGCCGTCTGTTACCTATACAGATAATTACGTACGCCTTAAAGTATCCTAAGGGGGCCATTCATCTTTGTTATGCACATAGGCGTCATTGTGATACGTTTGGCCCTATGTACATTGTCCAATTTTCCGCGCTCGAAGATGAACACTTCATCTCCAAGGTAAGCGTTTTGTAGGCACTTGTTTTGCTATGTGCGAGGCTGTGACACCACGAGCTCGTGCCACGACCGTTCCAAAGCTAAATGATGACAATGCTCGAGCGATGCTTACCCGGCGTAACGTCGAATAAAACCCGAACGCTCTGCTTCGAATGTCCGTGTGCGAACTTTCGAACGGAGACTAGCAGCTGCCTGCTGTGCTTTCGTCGACGAGATGTCTTCAGGAACTACAATACTAGAGGCTGCTGCTGCTTTTGTTCTTGATTTGGTCGTCGGCGACTTTGTCGTCGCTGTCGGTTGATTTTGCCGACACTGCCAACCAAAAGGTAGAGTTGACCTCTTCAGATACGTCATCTTCGTGCCGTCAACTAAGTTCGTTCGATAATCGGGTGGTTTCAGGCTGATCCGTCGAACTGTCGGCAGACGATTTGGGGGAACCCTCTTGCGAACAGGCGACGGTGTTCCAGCTCCGCCACCTCGTAATATCAGATTTGTTTTCTCCTTCTGGTGGAGCTTGGTTTTAGAGGGCTTCTAGAGTAACAAAGTAAAGATCAGTAAGGCTTGTCACTATGCAAGATATTTCGTGAACTCTACCCACTCTATACGGAAGATATCTATATAAGTATATACCTGTATGCAAAAAAGTAAACGAACCTCACGTTCAACTATTTTTAACTACCCATAATTCACTATTTTTAGCTTAGGGCCAATACATCCTGGAAAAAATTAGAATCAAATGATCTAACATATTCGGATTTTGACTATGCCCAGTCCAAAAGCTTGGCTCTAGATATTAGTCTGTGAATTTAATATAAAATTTGCGTTTAGACCTTTAAGTTTGACTTGGAAAATGTTGAGTTAATGCTAGCAGGCGTTACTGATCAATAATGCAACTTACAGGCGGCGACGCAGCTAAAATCCGAAATCAGGTTATTTCAGGTACTGCTATACTCCTCCATGCAACTAAACCCACTAAGTTATCCAATTTGCTACCTTAAAACGATAAGCACTTATAGAATATAACATTTCTTTGTGGAAGAGCGTTAAATGTGTGCATTGCAATGATGCATACGTATGCAGAACCAGGATGTCGGTCACTAACTTCGACCAGGAATGTTCTCATTCCAATTAGCTAAAGTCAAAGTCGAATGCTGGAAAACCTTAAGTCAAAAGGCCTTGGGAGATCCGTTGACTCACTATACAAGGAAGTGTAGCTAAATGGCAATGCCACTGCATTGCTTTCGTAAAGTTTTGACTTCCAGTGCAGGACCGGCCGCCCTTAAATTAGTTGTCATGGTTTACAATTTGCAGAAGGCGAATGCCGGAGTGGACTATTATCGATCATGGCCAGAGAAGTGAAGAACAATAGGCAAGAAACCAGAGCACAGATGTGCCATTAAAGAGATGGAGCATTGCTATGCCCGAACCGGGTATTATGTACTTCAATGGTATTATGTACTACTTTGCCAGTGAACATATTTGTATGCATGTATGTTCGCATATATGTGCAAATATAAGTCTTTCTTACGTCCACGAAAGTCATAGGAACTACGGCTAAACGATAGGCGAACATAATAAGTTTGTTATAATGAGGATATTAATGGAAAATGTGATAACAACAATATTCATATTGAGGGAATACACGACTGTGCGTATGCATGCGCAGTAGCATCTAAATCATTCTGAATTTTCCAGTAGTACGACCCATACCTCCTGTGGAGTATTGCTTGCTGGAGGCGTCGCTGTTTTGCCGACGGCCCCCCCGCTGACGGCCCCGCCACCGCGGGCGGTGTCTGCCGTTGTCAACGGCAGTTTCTTGATGGTCGTTTCGTTCGTTCGAAGAATATCGGAGGCAATACTTTCGAGTATTCGACGTTCCCGTGCCGATGGCAAATCGATGAAGTGATCGCAGTCGCTTTGGCAGACCGAGATGCTAGCCTCGACGTTTGACGCGTCGCAGAACCTCACCGAGCGAGCCTTCGATACGGCCTCGGCGGCAGAATCGGGGAAATTCCTGCTGTCGGAATGTTTTCCTCTGCCGCCGCGTGTTGGCTGCCTTAAACGACAAACTCAATACTATTATATATATATATATATATATATATATATATATATATATATAATTGAAAGTTACAGAGTAGCGACTGAGGACGACGCCAGACGCTCTCGATCAATTGCTTAATTCGGCCAAATTGTCGCTAGATTGTGGTTATCATTTTATTAGAAACTATATATTTTTTCACCAAGGACTGGTAGTACATTTAAGTCGAAGTTGATTCGTTTAGGTACAAAACGTGATTCGACTTATGTTGTGTCCACTTCTTTACAGCCCAGTATAGGAAAACGGCCATTATTGCGATTACCACAAAGCTTGCACACATATTCACTGATTTCGTAACAGCCTCCTCTTAGACATGCACAGTGATGAAAGCCATGTCAAGTAGCTTTGCAGCGTGTTGCTCAATTTTTCTGCTGGCTCTCTAGGCATGTCATTGCGTCAAACGCAGGTCCCTCAGTGTAGTTCAGTGTTTTAAACTGAATATTTATTTCCACTGTAAATGATTCCTACATGTGTAATACATTTTCACAAAAATAATGTAATTCTAGGCTATTTTAAAACGCCTTCGTATCATGCAAGTTTGGGTAGTACGAACGCGAGGTCTGATAATATTTCAAAATATAATATCGATAATGACGCCTGCTATACTTTATATATAAAAGCAGATCGAAATGTTCGGATATATATATATATATATATATATAATTATGTTGTTTCGTTCAAAATTGCTTCTAAAATTGATAATGACACCTGCTATGCTTTATATATACAAGCAGATCGAAATGTTCGGATATATATAATTATGTTGTTTCCTTCCAAATAGCCCCCTTGTCACGTCCTTTCCCACTCCTCAAAACATTTTTAAACGGTTTTTCGGAATCGAGTTGGGTCACACCTGCGAATTTATCTACTCGCGAACTCCTCTATAGTCTCGAAACGTTGTCCCTTGAAATTTTTTTATCCGTGGGAACAGGAAAACGTACAAAACCAGGTCCGGGAAAGAGGGAGGTTACGGAAATATCAAAATCGAATTTTTATCAAATAATCCAAAATCAGTAACGATGTGTGCGCCGGTGCGTTAACGTGACGGAGGATTCAAGAGTTCTTTCCCCAGAGTTCAGGCCTCTTGCGTCAGACGTTTTCGCTCACTCTTGTTAAATCTTCGCGGTAGTATTCCCTATTGGCCTCAGAACAAAGTGGCAACTATTTTTGTCAAAAACTGTCAAAAGAACATTGCTGTTATATCTGTCTGGATTTCTTCGATCGACATCTCCTTGGAAGCTCCACCGGAAGGATTAGGCATTGGTCTCAATGTCGTAACTATATACCCATAACTCATCTCCTGTAATCACTCATCAAAAGCAAGGGTCCTCTGCTACCGCCTTAAGGTTTAATTCGGACGTTTCCCGACGAGCATTTACTTGCGCTAAATTCAACATTTTTGGAACGAACTTATATCAGTCTCTTTAGATCTGTCGCAAAATCAACGGTAGCACGTGTACACAGTGCACTACTTGATTACCATAAGCAGTTCGTAACATCCCACTACTTTAGAACATATGGTTTGATTTCTACCACAGAATTTAATGCTTCTGTATTTTTGGCTCTTTAGCAATCGGTGTGTGTAGCTGATGAATGGCGCTCTTAAGCATTCTGGCGACAAAATTTAAAATACTATAACCTGCCGTTCTGCCCTCGTATATATATATATATATATATATATAGAGAGAGAGAGAGAGCGATAGTAAAATTAGTTTGTTCATAGCAACTAATGTAGGCATGGCTGTTATCTCATAAATATTTCAATACATTTTATGAAGAAGAACCATACCGAGCTAGATCTAAGCAAATCAGATGTACACGTCGAAGCTAATTATAAATGTGACCATTCAATGTTGTCCTGAAGCCGGCTATTTAGGCTAAACCACCAGTGAAACGAGCAATTTTCTTTTACATACCCGAGACGCGTCGCCCGACCATTTTATCTTTTGGTTTATTTCTGCGAGCAGGCTGACCAATGATGCTCGCTATATCAGTATAACAAAAGCTAACTTTTGTTAAGCTTGGCAAACTTGAGCTCTGGCTAATGTAAATAAACTGATAAATAAATATCGCCTAAGTGAGGAGGCTATTTCCAAATTGTTGTTATTTAATGTTTTATAAGAAATATGAGAAACAATTATTCAGTTCATATTAATATTTAATAAGCATTTTGTACGGTGATTCTGTGACTACACCGAAATAATTATCCATGGAAATATATGGCTATATATGTACCCGAAGAGTTCGTAACATGGATAATGTCTAGTACAAGCGGAAAACAGTTCGTCATAATCTAAGAAGGCAATGTGCCTGCTGGCTGATGTCCTGAACTTGCTTGGACATAAGGCAAGCTGGGTAAGCTCGAACATGTTCGTTTTTCGGTGCAAGGTACGCCACACGGTGCTTCCATGCTCGTAGGGGACCGGATGATGATCTAGAATTAAAAGCAACCCCCTTTCAAAAAATTTAATCCTAGGCCTACCTGAGTATCGGTCGTATCACAGATCCTGAGGAAGCACGCGCAGTTCGGCCGGTGGAAGGTTTCTTAGAAATTCGACGGCTGCTTGGGGCCACCGTCCATGGAAGAGATGCCACGGGATATAGCGACATCGACGAAGAGGAAGATGACGACGACTCAGGTCAGTAAATGAGCAAAGTTTGGCGGACAGGAAAAACAGCAGCAGTAGGCGCAGTTTTCGACCGACTCTGCTGGAAGTACGAGACGTGACGATGGACCGCTGTCCCAGTGACCCGAGGCGACAGGTTCAGCCGGTGGACGATCGGCGCCATTGGTGTTAAAAAGAGCCTCCTTCCATGACGACACGGTAAGACGCAACGAATTCAGACTCAGCAGGGTCTTTAGCCAACCGTTGCCGGATTCGACGCTGCCGCCGGACATGTAATGGGCGTAATAGGTCTACGAGGACGACGTGAATGAAGAGAGTTGGTCAATCGAAGGTAATCGCCAGTGAGAGATACCTCGGGCACTCTCTGCGCTCGGAACAAAGTCTGTACTCGGGTACAATTTCTCCTCCCTCAGGTGAGTAAGTGCGGCTGACATGCGTCGCCGGGCATTGCAGCTGCAAGATTGATGTTTAATGATCGGCTGCTCGGCTACGGTAAACAGTCGTTTGCGCAAAGGAATGGTACAAAATAGGGATTCACCTATTCCTGGAGGCGTCGAGTTGCCAAATTTTGCTGCCGCTTTCGGCTTCGTCGTTGGTTCGTTTTGACGAACATGCGAAGTTGTATCCTCTCGGGAACTCGATCTACCCTGCGCAGGGACACACAGATGACAGTATGTGACGTATGATGATAAATACGTGACGTATCGGTCATTTAGGGGTAGTATGACGTTGCCCATTGGCCAGCTAGCGCAACGTTTGCCTTGATGGTGCTATTTCTACCTATTGCTGTTTATTCTGGCGTTTTTCGGCCAGGAATGGCTCTGGTATGTGTTATTCAAACACTACGCAAGCATTGCTACACAACATGTGCTGCTGTTTCCCGAGTCCTGACACGTGGCATTACCCGGCACGTTCACGCCGTCCACTGTGTCCCTTAATTAAATATGTTAAGTTAAGCTTCTTCTTCTATCGGCATGGAGCTGTCGGCGGTCCACCTATTTTTATGAAGGAGGATGAACTGCCGTAAGGCACCAACGCCTCAAACACCGCCGGTTGGTCTTAAGCCCGCAGAGACCTAATACCTACCAAACATGTTTTTAGATTTACCCCCTTATGTGTGTTCCCCTTATGTATACCCAGATTTAAATGTTCGTTTGTTTCACCCGTATACTGTGATGAGCTTCGTAGGTGCATTTACGCTCACCACATAATTAGCAAATTCTAGATGTCAACATGAGAAAGAAATAGTCTTTCCACCTACTCTTTCTTTCTCTCACTATATAGTGTGGGCAGGTTGCGACTTCACTTTCATCTTTAGATAGAACTCTGACTACGTTTCTTCAAGTTCGCTCAACTGTTCTCCGTGCATGCGGTTTGTCCGTTGCCACGCTATTAATGTCCTTGTCGGGATAGAACTATTAATTTGTACTTTTTCTGTAATTTCTAGATTATCAAAAATTAATATTTTAGTATCGCCAGGACCGCACAAATTTGTTAGGACGCCAGACCGCACAAATTTGTTAAGTCATGTTTAGTAGGTATCTCTATCCCTCTCTTAACAGTACATGTATGACTTTGGGAAGACGATTACAGAGATCTACAATAAGTACAGGACAGAGGCCTGCAGCAGGACATTCATTGTTTTAAAAGATTGTTTCTAATTCTAGACTATTGCCCGTCCCTACAGGTTACAAATCGCCGCGGCAGGTAATAGCCTAATCCAGGTGCCTTTGAGCTTAACTTGTACTAATGCATCTTACTATCGACCTATGCGGGCGACATGTAATCTATCCTCTGGAATGCGACTGAGACTAAACTGCGCTAATTCGGTTGTAATCCACACTATAAATGGAATATCTTTAGTGCTTATATATGCTTTTCCGTACGTTTTTTTTCGGTCCGTTTCCATGCGCCCAGCTCAATTGCGCCATTATGTTTTCAAGGACGTATGAAGTGGGAAAACAGTGAATGACGAAGCTTCGTATGACGTTATCCACGTTGTTGTACACTTTAATTTTACAACGACGACACTTATATCGTCATATTATGCCTAAGGTTATGTGACTATGATGTATAAAGTGACCGATAACTCCTAAACGTACGCAGCTATAGCTGTATTCAGGTTTTTCTTTCTACAACTGCCTTTAGTTGGCGCTGAGGAAATCGGCAATTTTAATTGCTCCTGCAGTCACCTTTGCGTAATACTCATGTTCTCTAACAGACTTGTTTGCACACAATAATTTTACATTTCATCTCATCATTGTAGCAATGCGGCGCCGTTTGTATTGTCTTATACACGTTCTTCTAGAGCGATCTAGAAGTGTTGCTGGTTTCACTCAGTTTTCAATATCGGAAACTTACCCAGAACCACATAATGGCTACTCTTTTTGCTATGCTTTTGCAGGACAACAAGATTATCTAAACAATATTATCTAGCTTTTCAATACTGAAGACCGAGAATACGACGCGTTGGCTGAAGCCATTCTTCTTCCTCTCGCTATTAATTGCTGCTATATTAAGCACTATACTGTCCGCATTATATTATTATTTTGTTGCCTCAATTAGGATGAAGCTAAGCGAGAGTCTTCCCTCGACGATATGCGCAGTTGCTGTCATTCTCGCCAATATTGCCCGATCTATCCTGAAAATGTCGCGAGGTATAAATTGATTATTGGAGCCAAGGTTAAGGGGGTTGACGCAAATGCAATAAGATATCACTCCGTTAAGTTGCGTTGAAGATATGGGAAGCACAAAGACTAGAAATGTCTGTAACGCCGTTTGAGCTGCGGGAAATATTTATGCATTTCAAAAGTATTTCTTACAACTTTAGCTTCACTACTCTATAGCTTCATGTATATATTAAATCGCATTTGATAAATATGACACTATTGGTAATATTTGTGTAAACGAGTATATTTTATGTTTGCAAAATATGATTATTTACTTTGCTTATCGAAACATACCGTGTTGAGTTAGAACCTATAGATATACATTTAAGCAATAAACTGAACTTTCAAATGAACAAATCAGTAACCACTATACGTATTGCTTACACAGCGCGCTTGCGCCGATATCCATAATTTTGTACATTTGCTGCTTCAACTGTTGTAGTTGTTGTTATTGTTGCTTCCATCCCAGTTGCCCCGATGCCATAAGCATCACGGCGGCGGGCTATGCAATAAATAGACGGCGCGCGCATTTCCGGCCACATATGTATAAGGAGGCTAGCTATTTTGACCTCGTAACTCAGCTACACCGTGAGGTTCATCATCGACTATCTGTAATGGAAGATTCGTTCGTTCGTTCGTTTATTCGACGGCAACAACTTTCGTTCGGCAACTTGTACAGATAGATAGTCAACGTGTACCGTGTACACATGCACGCATGTGTGTGGCCACGCGCACATGTATACACGCCAACAGGTATCTGTCTATCTATCTATACATGCAAAGTACAGCGCACAGTACAGACACAAGTCTTACAGACCGCGTAGCGGTGTCGTTCGTCTCGCGTTTGTGAGACGATAGACACGCAGATAGTCTGGTAGGCACCGGGGTGAAGTCAACAGATTTCCGGCGGCGGCGGCGGCGGCAGCAGCAGCAGCAGCGTGCCCAAAACAAGGAGCAACACGCTACAGTGAAGCAAACATCCTACAGATTGTTTGGACAATTAGGATGCTGTTGCTGCTGCTGACGGTGATGGCGATGATGATGATGATGATGGTGATGGTCGTTGGGTCGGGATAGTTATTTGCTCGCATAGTAAGCATTACGGCTGTTCTTGTTAGATGACGGATAGGATCCAAAGCCTTTACTACTACTGGGCCGCCAGCAGCAGCAGCTAAGCGGTGCATAGGGCGTCCGTATACAAGTCGACGGAATTGAACGACGTTATCAGACTGCCACAGATAACAAAGAATATCTATTGCTTTGTACGATTACGTGCATATAGGTATGTACGTACGTATGTATATGCGCATGATTATCGAAATCTTTACCTGAACGATAAACGTGTCCGATAAGCCAGGGGTCACACGGTGTGTTCCATTCTGTAATCATATCTCTGTCTGTCTGATCTCTCTCTCTCTCTCTCTCTATATATATATATATATATATATATATATATTACGTATTGTTTGGCTGTGCCAAATATCAAATGTATAAACCCTTAATTAAAAAACTGTGCTGCTCGTGAAACAAGTCCTTGGCAGAAGTCTCTAAGAGAGCTCTAAGTGAAAGAGTTGCTTGAAGTACGTGCATCGCTGCATGCAGATCATGCAGTGGCAGCGGATGAACGCACTGTTGGAATAATCAGTGACACGGGCAGTCCGGCTTGTCACCCAAAGACGAGTTTTGAGATGCTGGCCGCATCAAGACGATGGAAGACGCTCGGTATGTATATAAGCAAAGGTAGGCGTGTATCGCAAGCTGAATCTCCGCAGTAAACATGGAGGTTGCCAGCGAAACAGCCGAGGAGGTGAATGAATGGCTTAGCGAACGCTACGGATTGTATTTCGGCATAAATATATCAATGTCATCAATTTACTAGGACGACACAATTTAATGGGTGGGAACGGGTAATCAGGCCGCGGTGCTGGGAACATTCATTGAGAAGGGGGATGATGTTGGAGGGAACAAGGTGGGGGCTGAGCAGTAAACCGTTGTCGTTCCGCAGATATACAACCCACCGCCACCTTCAGCAAGCGCAGTTTTGCTGCCGCCGTATAAAACGCATTCAAGGTTAAGGCGCAGGCGGCTATTGTGGCATCAGGGGTGGTTCACGTCTTCAAGGCTGCCCCTTGCACGTCAGCTTCTCCCTCCGTGGCTAAGGTGCACCTGTTAGTACAGTTCTTCACGAACAATATTATGCACTTTTTTGGGCTAGTTTGGATTTGCTTTCGCATTGCTTCGTAAGGACGGACCCCACGAATACTAATGTGCAACGGCCGCGATCGAACCCGTGCACCTATGTCTCCTCCGGTCGCAAAGCGCACGGCTCCCCCCCCCCCCCGGGTTTGATCGCACAAATCTTTCAGAAGTACGCCTCGAGTCGAAAGTTCGCTCGTAAACAATGACCTTCGCTGTGGGATTTAGGAGGCGATTAGGGCGGCGCTTTCCCCGGTGACCGCGCAGTCACAGCATGGCCCCAAAGCAAAGAGACAAAACGACGATAATTTGCCAGTTAACAGACAGTCGCTCCCTTTACTGAATCTAACAAGTTAAATAGCCAAGCCGATATCCGTCGTTGGTTCTCTCCGGCGCAGCCAATCGTCTCAGTAGCGTGAGCCTATTGGGACTGACTTGGCCCATCTTGTGTTGAAGATAGCCCAGATACAGGCTGGCGTCAAGATGTTGTCCTGCAACTGGAGGGACAATATTTCTGTTGATCTACCAAAAGAACCATTGATGGTGTCGGCCACTCGGGGAGCCGGAAATATATGAAAATGCTACTTACCTTTCCTACGACGGTATTCAGCATCCAGCCAAAAAGGGAGAAAGGCCGGCTACTCGCTTACCGTGGTCCGCAAAAGCCTGCTTCGCTTCCAGAGAGGTGTGTCCAAATCGGATAACCCTCACACGACTAGAGGGCATATCAGAACAGACCCCACTGCAGACTGTGACCATTGTTGAGCAATAAGCGCGGGGGCAAAGCTCGCTCAAGGCGACGTGTCAGCAACCGCCTAGAACGCTGTTCTCAACCGATACCATCGCCCCTCTCGATTCATAAACTCGCAGGTATCGGAGAAGCACCCTAACACCGGTCGAACTCGTCGTTTTCGCCGACACCAATGCCGACTCCCGGTGAGCCCGCTACTCACAGAAGCGGCAGTAGAGGCTGCGCTCAGGAGAAAGCTCGCGGGCGCCAACCGATGGTGCCGCCAATTGAAAGTCCAAGACGCGCACCCAGCATTGTGCCTACTGAGACACAGTCTCTCCATGCCCCGCATGATATATCGACTCCGATGTTCACTAGCTTTGGCGCGACCTGCTACATCAGTTTGACGGGGTACTCCGGGAAAGAGGCTTCAAAGTATCCCCTCGTTGCAGCTGGAAACGATGCCGAGCAACGACATACTCCGCGGGATTTCCGGCTTGCACTTGCGGGAGGAAGTTTGCGTTAGTTTGCGCCCCGCAGTGAAAGAACTTGACGGTCTTCGTCGGGATTTCAAACGGGAAAACTCCCAACAATTGACTATAGAGAGTTTTGGGCTGATCGAATCTTTGAAACTTACTAAACAAAACTGGACCCGAGAGGCATCGCTGTATTTCAATACTCCTACGATAGAGAATACCTGTTGGAGCGCATATTGATCGTCGGGCGCGGCAACGCTGCAGTTGTAAGAGGGTATCTTTCGTCAGCCGTGATCCCGCAGGAAGTGGCATCTGCCGATTATGCGTCGTGCTGGATCGAACCTATGACTAATTCACCACGCCGTTGCACTGACTCTTAGGCCGCCTTTAAGGGTATATATATATATATATATATATATATATTTATATATAGCGTGCTCTGAAACTAGTCAGGCTGCACTGAATATAAACTACTTGGTTTCTATGTACGCTTTTAAATGTTCATAGCTCGTTTTATATTTTTATCTAAAATAGGGCTATATATTGGGTCAGACTACAGAAAATTATATATTTAAAAAAACTTAGTATAGTGTAAGACGTTAAAACGTCTATCTGCAGTCAAAGTAGAATGTATCAAATTGCAAAGGGGTAGATTGATGGCAATGGCCCAGTGAAGTTGTGTCCAGTAGCTCCTGAGGGAACTCCTGGAAAACTAATGGAGCATTAAAAACTCTCACTGTCTAGAGGGGACCGGCAGTGTTAATTCAACTTCATAGATGTAAAGCGAGTACTTCTATATGTACTCGCTTTACATATAGAAGTACTCGCTTTCTTCTATATGTAAAGCCACATAGCACATATAGATTCTAGGTGCAGATGCAGAACTGATAAACTTCGATGGGCATGAAGCCTAGCCTCGCAAGATTCTGAAGCCACAAGGAGAAGCATGGGATACGACGACAAGTCCCGAAGCTCTGGTCTGCTGGCTCTGTGCCAAGCAGGCATGCGAAGTCTAAGCCACAGGCTCTAGTTTGAGCCGAAGATAGACCATGAACTGTCTATATACGGAGATGCTTGTGTTCATATTTTATAACAAGCAGACACTTTAAATGTTACCGCGTTCGTCATCCTCCTCTCCTTTTCTCGTCCTTGTCTTCTCCTTTGACAACCTCCTCTCCATAAATGTGTTGTTGTTGATGCTGCTAGTCGGTGTCATCGTTGTTGTTTTGTAGTTGCTGTTGTTGTGCTCATGGTTATTGCTGTAGTGGTTGTCGTCCCTGGTCGTTGTAGCTGCCATCCACAGCTGAGCAGCAGCAGCTCGCCCTGTCACAAGCGCCCTCTGGTGGCGGCCGGGCGAACTGTTTGCTGCTTCTTGTTCAGACGCAGGGAGGACGCGGCCATGGCTATATATGATTGACTGACCAACCAACCGACCAAACGTCCGACGGAGAAACGAGCTTGTGCTACGGGAAAGGGAGCAACATCATCTGCGAGCGCGAGAACTAACAAACAGTTCATCGCTAGCGTCAGGTCGTCAGCAAAGACGACGACGACGACCGTAGTAGTAGGAACAGCGGCCGCAGACAACTCCGGCGGCTGGCCGTGGGCTCGATGGGAAGGGAAATCACGAGGCGGCTGCGGCGGCAGCAGCAATAGCGGCGGCTAGGCGCGGGGTTTGGTCAGCTTTCAGCTCAGCTTGGTCCGTCAGCCAGTCAGGCAGCTAGCCAGCAAAAGAGAGTTCGATGGTTAGTTCAGTAGGAGAAGACTTCTCAGTCGACCAGACAGTGTGTGGTTGTTGTTATTGATCTCACTGTTGTTGTTATTGTTGTTAGAGTTCATCCGTTCGACCGTTTGTGCGTGCGTGCCTGCGTGCATCTATTTATCTGTTCGGCCGTACTAACGTGCTAGTAGTAGTGATCGATCATCGGCGTACATGTATGTAGCCCGGCAAATGCGTGCTGTTGTCCGTCTGTCAACAGTTTATTAAAGAGAAGCAGACAGACACGAGTGTAGTTGTTGATGAGATTCGACTTAAGCGTCGGTGGTGTCGTCGTTGTGGGTACGGTACAGTAATCAAGTCAGGATTGTTGTGCTTTCGCTCTCTGTGGCTGCATTTGTGTGTGTGTCTTCGTGACGACCGCCGCGACCGTTGTTTCTTGTTTGTAGCATACAAGGTCTGTATGTAGTACGTGGATAGTGGATAATTTGTGGTTATTCGTTCGCCGAGTCACTGACGGTGCTCTACGACGGCCTAGTCTAACTACTACGTAAATTCAACAAGACCACGAAAAAGTAGAAGTCGTACGTGAAGAAGTTATCAAGAAGAAGGAGGAAAACAACCGACCTAATTCCTATCGATCGAATTGGAGTGCTGATTTATTGTGTTCTCTCTCCTCCCGCCTCGCCGTAAATCTCACCGTATTTCTCCTCTCTCTTTCTCACTCACCTCTGTATCTCGCTCACCTGTGGATATCGAACTGCGTTCATCTTCGCCGGCGAGTGGTTAGATGAATGGGTAAATAAATGCCAGCTTTACCAGCTTTCAGTTGATCTCATTCATTAGAGGATTGCTGTGTGTTTTTAAGTGCCACTTGTGTTGCTACTAGTGGTGGTCGTTGCCGACAACGACCGCAACAACAACAACAATAGACAAAAACAACAATCGCTCCTGCTAACACAAAAACAACAACAGCATATATTAGCGCCGGTTACCACTGCGAGTGGTACAAAGCTGGCGTCATCAACAACGACGGCGACAACGCGTTAACCAAGAAGAATAGTGTTGGCGTCGGTATTGTTAGTCGGCAACGTTCGTTCTCTTGGAAAACCCCTATTCTTTCAAGTTCTCTTGGTTGCAACTGCACTCTAGGCCGACGGTCTAGCGTTGTCGCGCAACAACAGTCTGCGTTTGGGATGGGCCTACAGAAGGCCTACGAGATCGCCATGGTGAACGGAGACTACGAAAAGTTTCGGGAAAACCCGCCCAGTCTCGCCGTCGTCAACCTCGGTGAGTTCAATCAACTGCGTTTGTTTACCAACGTTTGCGTTTTGTGGAAGTCGAGCGTCTTTGTGGCGCATCGTCTTTGCGAGCCTGCGTCGTTCTTTCTCGAGTTTGGTGGTGGTGGTGGTGGTCTGCCTCCGTTCGCAGCCGAACCAGCGGGCCGCCCTACATTGATTGAATAGAGATTTGCTCGCTTTTCAGAGAGGGCCAAACTGTCCCTTAGACAAACGAAGACAACGTTTGAGCTCTCTGCTCGCTTCTCTTGTCAGATGTAGCTAAGCTCTGACCCGGTGGCTTTGGGCCTCCTCCGCACTTGGACCTATTCCGACTGTCAAGCTTGCAGTGCTAGGCAGAGCTGCCTATCTATATCGCTAAAAAGAACTAGTATGTAGAGAAAACATTAAAACTAAGAGAAGTAACCCTGTCCTAAGCTCAAATAACATCGCATACTGGACACGGGAGAGGAAAGATGAATTCGGCCTTTTTACGTGATCTCCTCTGATTAATATTGATTAATGACTTTATTTTGATGACTATGTTTGGAACACATATATAAATAAGCCTTACGGTGTTTCCCCTAGTTCTAGGTCGTTGGCTTCTACTTCCTAGCGGTCGACCCGTAAGTAACTATTGATTACTAATTAACTTGGTTGGCTGAAAAAGCTCTTATCAAGCTGCCCACAGCTTAATGGATAATCCTTCAGTTAACGTAACCAGGATGATTTTACACTGTATACCAGAAGTTGGATGCATTTGTTGCACGGATTGCGGCAATAGAAACAATGTTTTTTTGTTTATAAATTATACGCGCAAACATAGAAATGCCATCTGATATTTACTACTGATTCTGGTATTGTTGTCGCCAGCGTACTTGTCTTGCCGACACTGTTTACTGCTTGCTTAATAATCATAATATTTATTATTGCTCAATTAGTACAATTCTGAGCGTCTTCTAAACCATTATTGTCTACTTAGTTATATATACTATACTCCAACATTAGCTTAGCTCATGGTGCTGATCTGACCTCTGATCTGACCCCAAATTCCCACACAAACAGTCAAAAACGGTATCTGCCTCAAAACTGCTCCTCACATCGGCCTCCTATGATCTCTTAAGTGCGTTTAGCGAAATCTTTGAGGAACATGTTAGTTACCTTACGGATGAGTCCCAGAGTCATCATTGCCATAGGGTACGAAAATGTATCTTCTAGCTAGTTCAGAATACTTATTCCTTTTTACGGTTTCCGTATGTTCCTTTACTAGTCTTGGCTCGGCTGAGCTCTGACGCAAGTAGGATACGTTTCCTATATGCCCATAATGGGATAGTTAGTCAATCGGACCGTGTTTCACCGGCAGCTGCAAAGCCTTGGGCATGGACGGTGTACCGGCCCTTATGAGAGCTCTTCGGAACACGCTGTACAGTTCGGCATGTTAGCCTACCGAGGGTTTTGGGACAACTCAGTGTGTGTGGGCCACTATAATCCACGACCTCTCCTCACATAATTTGTATAAGTTTGTTATAATAATAAAAATGATCGTTTCTATGACACTTATCTGCCACGCAAACTATCCCATGCAAGAAGAAACCCAGACAAAGCTACAACGGTTACTCATGATCTTCTGTTAGAGAAACTTCGGTTAATTTTATGGACTAGCATGTCTTTCTTTCCGGACCATAGTGTATTACTTTATATTCTTGTATATGGGGAAGACAACTTTGTTTTTTAGTGCTGTAGCGATCTTAGCAGATATTTGGAAGCATGCAAGTTAGGGCCGTGATTGCCGACTCGCGCTGAAGGTTAAAAGGCATCGTTCCCAACACGCGCTCCGTCATTTGATTGTCTACTCTATGTACAACAACTACAATCTCTGTTGTGGTTCTCTGTTTATCTGCTGTTATTACGTGCTGTATGGCTGTGTTGTTTTTTCGTCTTTTAGTATTGCCGAGTTGTCGGGAGGATGCCGACATCGACTGAGTCAGCTGCTCTGCGAGAGCGCTGCGAGAGATAAGTTGACACGTGACCATGCCAATTAGACATTGGCTTCAAGGCGAGCAGAGTACGTCAGAAGACCATGTTATTATTATGATTATTATGATTTTTCTTAGTATTATTATTTTATTGATCTTGTTGTTTTGATTGCCGGTGTCTTTGCAGTGCTTGCGGTTAGTCTACGATTATCAGATATCAAAAGTATGTTTTTGTGCGGCACTTTCTTTGTTATTGATCTACTGGCATGCGATACCTGTCGCCGTGATTCTTCGTAAGGCTGTGTGTTGTTGCTGTTTTTGTTTGTTGATTTAGCTGTCGTTGCTGCTGTTCTCGCGCTTGATGTTGTTGTTTTTGTTTCGCTTTAACGATTGTGTCGTGTTTCACGAAGCTGGCGGGCGGGACAGCCACTCAAAGCAGTATCACGATGGTGTCGACCTCGACCGATATATGTACACTTCTTTTTTGACGATTGTCATTCAAGGTTGTCGTTGATGTTGTTATTGCTATTGCTGCTGTTGATGTACGGTCTTCATGGTATTTTGTGGTTGTCGTTATAATTGTTGGCACTGTTAGTATTGTTGTTGGCGTTACGACCTAACATACCATTAGAATAGTCAATGTCAGTTTCGTTACGGCCGACGAAGAAGGGGGTACACAACAAGCGACGGCTGGCAAGGAAGTTCCTCACTCGGAGGTAATTGAGCATATTGTAAGCGTATACGTTACACGTACTTCTGCTGATGTCTTGGCCCTAAGCGCAGCACGCGGACGTTTTGTATAAACACACGTAGAGGGCTACCTATAGATAACGGACGCTTACCTATATACAAACATCGCAATAACTATCTCATTACCCCATCTCAGCCGCCACAGGCAGAATTTGCCTGCGCCCTGATCCCTGTCATTTAGGATGAACTCGCTTCCATTTAGTTCTGCTATATAAAAGGTGTCGCATTTGGTCGTATATGAATTAACTGATCTCTAAATTCATTATAAGTCCTCTTAATGCTTGTTTACTGATTTTATTACTCACGCGGGCTGGCCTACGCTCGATCGTTTCTCATATATATATATATATATATATATATATATATATATATATATAGCTGACGCTACAAGCTGACGAAACAGACTCTAATTCGAGGAAAGTATGTAATGCCAATGTACATGTATGACAGTTGATTGTATTTTGCTTTATCGTATAAATCCTGTTTGTGCAAAATACATAAATCTGCCTACGCATTTGTAGAAGGCTTGAAGCTCCATTCGTGCAGTATTGATCGGCAATAGCAATTAGCTACCTACTGTACGAGCACTGTTACCGTTAAACATCGTAGATCTGCCACTAGACTCGTCGGCTAACATTGGTGGTCCAACCCTGTCAATGCTATTTTCTTCGACGATAATCTTCTGGACCTTAATGAAACAAAAAATCTAAAGCTGATGCTATCTAGAATTTTCTCCGTTAGCATCTTTTGCCTTATTATTAATCGTTCGATGCAAACGTTCGGGGCTTAAAATATTGGAATACAACATATACGACTTGTATTGGCGGATTACCACATCCTGCAGTAAACTACAACTGATCAGGCGCTGCCGCTCATGGAAGGGGGTTTATCAGCTCTGATTTCCTCATCGGCATTCCCATCCCTTATCGGTCGATAGCACGAACGTGCTGGGTGAATGAGCGAGAAATACATCTGGCCACCGGGTGCCCAACCCTTTAGTATAGAATATATATATATATGACTAGCTGACAGATGGAGTACATATTGCTCGACCTGCGTCCTTCACGCTCAAATCGACCGACATAGTGCCGAAGTTTTGTATTCGAGAATGTAGACCGACGGTTCCTATAGCTTCTAATATAAACGAGATAAATGACGAAGTGTACTACGAGGATCCATGACCATGAAAACAAGAAATGACAGGAAGTTCTCAATAAAATAGGGCGCAGGACATTCTCGCTTCGTCCTACGATCATCAAATAATCAGTGCGGAAAATAAACGTAGTTGCACTATTACGAAAATGGGATAAAGTGGTCGCGTCAGAAGAGAGGAATGGGTATGCCTATCGTTGTTAAAGATCTGATAATTATAATTACCTAGCGGGTTATCCATATATGACATGTTAGAGTTGCAACTTTCGTCCTGTTAAAGCGACGGCGATCTGACGAGACCAAAAGCAAATATTTCTGACGCTGAAGCGGAAATGCCGACGAAGAGCTCTATTCGATAATATGATTGCCATCGTTGTTCTTCATTTTACCGTCTACCGACTGACGTAATTGCTGATGTCAAATGTAAAACAAATTATATATATATATATATATATATATATATATATATATATATATATATATATATATATATATATATAATATGCATATGTCTTTGTAACTGGCTGAAAACGTGAGTTACTTCACCAATGGTTTGGTTGCTGCCAGCATCAATACCGTCAATCTAGCTATATGTTTACGGGTTTCTATGGATCTTTCTCGCACTCCCTTTGTTTCTATCGATCTACATATTCATCTTTCAATAGTCAGATATCGATATCTTTGCAGAAGCAGTGGCACTTGGTTGCATGCCAAGTTAACTGATAAGCGCGGTCAATAATACTAGGTGTGAGCCACAACTGTGCGTTTGTGTCCATATGAGCATCCGATTAGATACATTGGATGCATACACAGCGTTGCGGTGTGTTGACATCATTTCAGGGTCTTTTTGCGTTTGTGGCGTTAAATCGTCGTTGCCACAACGCGTCAACACTGGATTAACCAGTCGCGCGCTGGCGCTGGATCACGTGAGTTCATCAGACGTAACAGACTGCTGCGCGTTTCCCGTATCCCATAGTTCCCATAGCGATCCAGCGTGCGCTGCTGTTGCTACTCATGTTGTTGTTGTTGTTGCTCTTGTTGTTGTTGTTGTTGTTATTGTTGTTGTTGTTATTATTATTGTTGTTGTTATTATTGTCGCTGCTCGTGTGATGGATCAGTACCGTGGCCACCGTGGATTATGAGCTAGAAGATCAAAGATTTTGCTCATTGAAGGTTATCTATGCTTGGAATCTGTGTCATTTGTGTGACTGGCGCTTATTTGCTCTCTCTCTCCCCCCTCTCTCTCTCTCTATATATATATATATATATATACACACATCCACATACATAATATACACGTGTATGCGCGTCAAACGAAATTTAGTATTCAGATAAACATGCGACCACTTGTAAACATGCCTTTAAACGTGATGTCTGATGGTATCATATATTGCAACATTATTGCACAATATATAGCTTCAATTATTTGATTTGCAGTACGCCAAGCAAACACTGCCTCTAGAACTAAGTCCATATCGAGTCATAGTTTTGACTAGTTTATATCATTTTAGCTTTCCTTGTTTGGAGCAAATAATTTTCCACCATTTTTCTCATAATGTTGTCGCACTTTACTATTCCGACTCATCATTTGCAATGTTCGGCGACTCGCTTAACCTTCTACGCATTTTTGAAAGCTGGTCTTTATCTCAATTACAATAAGATCTGCTCCACACAGATTATTTGAAAATACTATAAGTACTGTTTGTACATAAATTTTTGTGCTTTTGCTTTTAAAAACGCGCAGATGATCCACTTGATTTTAGTGTGGACTTGAGGGTGGTGCTTTTCGGGATCTCTAGGTTTTAAAGAGACGTCGAGCCCGGTGGCGTGGAGGGTGCATGCGCGTGCGTTTCGCGAAAGCAAACCCGTGGACGTTAAATGTTGGCTAAGGCTCAGCCCGAAAAACAATTGGTTTTAAAGAGACATTTTTGACTTGCGCCCCCTAGATCTTCAAGTATACTGAAACCAAGAGATAATGCGGCGCATTTATGGACAGATAACTTCCAATCAATAGGCTCGGACCATTTCACGATGTTAAAGCTCTCTGTAAAATCGTCCTTTTCGGTTTCACATCTACCACAGAATAAATTTTAACATGGTTCGAATATACTTTTACGTGTACGGTAATTATAACCAAGCAAAATTATAAATTTCAAGGAATCAGTGTACAAGGTGCACCAAAGTGCACTTTGGGAATAGCAAAATAGCACCGTAGTACCTGTTGAGGGGCAACCGTTCACTATCGCACGAAAAACCATTCTTGTAGAAATTAATCTGTTCAGTTGATAAGATTTCCACCTGTGCTATACATGCGCTATATCAACCAGAACTGACTACGCTGGTTACTTCGCGTGGCAGAAAATTACACGACAAAACACATTATATATATATATATATATATATATATAATGTGTTTTGCCGTGTAATTTTCTGCCACGCGAAGTAATATATATATATATATATATATATATATATATTTATTTTTTTGCAAAATATTAGAAGTGTTTGCGTACCGATCTAGAGTAGATTGGTGCGGCAGGATCTACCTTTTTGGGTTAGTAGAGTCTCTGAGCTGTGAAACAGTTAGTTGCAAAGCTTTGGCAAATCGTTGCCGTTCTTTACTTTTCTTCTTTACTCGCGTTCGATCAGCACCACTTTCTTTCTTCTTGCTTTTTTTGTTAGTCAATTAATAAGATTATTTTTGTTTCCGCTGAAATGTGGCCAACCTCAGGAAAACTTTCTCATTTGCCGCGTCGTGGAGAGTGAGTTAAGAGTCGAATTCACTACCGGATAGCGCATCTTTGATGTGTTGGGTAGAAAATTTCTCCCACAAATAACGATGTGACCAAATGACGTGCACAGGCATGTTGGTGTCACAACAGCCGCGCCCAAAAGTCGGGCCGCGTACTGTTCTCTCGTACCACTTTCAGCGAGGATTAAGTGCACAAGAGCATTTCGAGCAGCCTCGGTCCTCCCCTGGAGATGAAGCTCTATATCTAAGGAATGCGTATGGGTAGTAAGAACTATTTGGAGCTGGACATTTAATAATCTATATGATAAATCCAGCAATGGACGGCGAAATTATGGCTCGAGTAAAAACTGCGATGAAAACCTAACCATAACATATGCATCACTAGAGGAGACACTGGGCTTGTAAGCAACAAGCTCCTCCATAACCTGCACGACCGCCTCGAACTCACCAAAAAAAGAAACTGCTTGATGGGCCTGTTGATTTATCACAAAAAGAAAAAGACGATAGCTCGATAATTTTGGATACAATTCGACAAGGGCTGGTTGTCTTTGTTCTTCAGATTCGTCACGCCACCAATGTACGCATACGCGATATCTTGCGCGATATATAATGAAGCGTAACATTTCAGCATTATGTTTACTACGCTTGGGTTTCGATAGTATTTTTTTATATCCAAATTATTATTATTATTATTAGAACCTTTAATCCAGAGCCGATTATAGAGTATAACGTGGAGATTGTAACGAAGTGATGTCTTGTCTCGAGCTTCGTGTCTTTACCTATCTTGTCCCTACTTGGAAGTCGTTTGGCAGCCCATTTCGATGCTATCGCACTGTGACGTAGATACGGCGGGGCTGCTCTGCAGCTTCGTTCCATATCCTGAACTCACAGTGGATGATGGCGACGTAGTCTGGCCGTTTACCATCTTCCTGGTTGCAGCCTGGGTTCTAGGGTTTTACTTAGTATCCCATCCTTCCCCGGAGAAGCCTCTTAACTTGACTGCGTTGATTTCGGCATAATTACTATGTTGATCATGCGCGATATGTGACAATTGAAAGTGAATCGTGACGGTGAACTTCGAAATGGCAGCAACAACTGAACCCACAATTGACAAAGGGCCCAGGGAAAACGCCTCTCCTTCCGGAAGGAGGCGTGTTCGGAATGAATTGTTGTCACAGCAGTGCTGACTGTCGTGGTGGTGATACTACTTGTCACGTTTTTTTGTTTTTTTTGCGAATTCCCATTTCCAGTCGACTGCCATTGCCGTGAAACGAATACGTTCAGCCGATAGGAGCCGGCAGCGATTCATAGCCATTTGTGTATTAGTGGCCTGGGCAGCCGGCTGAACCGGCAGTAACAAAATAGTCACCACAACACTACCACATACCACACCACTTCCAACGACAACGACTACAGTTGCAGCGACAGCAGCAGCAACAACAACAACAACACCGGCAGTAGTAGTTAGTAACAAAAATAACAACACCCCATGTCAGGGGTTAATTCAGGTGTTATCGTTGATGTGGAATCGTTACTTTCATTGTCTTAGGCTACATCGTGTAATTGTGTATATAGAGATGCAAGTGTGTGTGAGTGTGTGTTTATTTGTTGGTATGTGTGGTGTCACGATATCGTGAATCGTCTTTGCCTTAGGAGCGAGCGTTTTGTCAGTCGAAGCCTCAGTTGTCAGTCACGACCGATCTGGCAGTGCTGTCCTCTCAGAGGTGTCCCCGCACGTCTGCGCACAAATTGTTGTCGTCTTCACTATTTGCATCGTTGTTGCTGCTGCTGCTGCTGTTGCGGTTAATGTTTCTCTACAGCCCGAAGGTCGTCTGAGATAGCAGCTATCGGCATTGCCTTCCGTGTCCCAAGGGTGGCCATCGGCCCTAAGATGTTTACGCGGCCCGAATGACCTCAACTTCAGTTTGCAGCACTGCGGTTCGCCCACCTCACCACCGTCATGCCTGTCGCCGCCGTGTCGTGACGTTTTGTCTTTGTGACGGAAACTTTGCTAGCCGGCAAAACAACAAACAATAAACGAATAAACCCTCCAATGGAAAATAGATCGCGTCTTGCAGTTCAAATATCTTCACAGCGCTGTGCATTATAACCTAAACGTTGAGACTTGAGCAATTTTAAAAGTCTTACGCTATTGTGTAATGAGCGTATATATCACCATTGGCTAGCTTCAGCCTGAGCATCAGGAATAGTGGTTGGTTCGATTCTATTTGAAAGAGTTTGATTTGGAAACATTGCATTTTCAAAAGTGATTCTTATCGGTGGTGATTGAAATACGCTAATTGTTCGACCATTCACATTGCGTCAGGTCGAATCCGTGACGAACGGTCGACGGGTCCATATTTTAAATTTAAGCCCCAAGTGCTGTGAGGCTATCGCGCCGACTTTGTGTTATTTTGAAGCATTATTTTTTACTGACGATTACGCTTTATGACATAAATAGGTTGATGCGTTTCACTCACGTTCATCGAATGAGCCTTGTTGTCGGGATATGTTTTCATACGTATGTGAACAGCAAAATCGATCTAGTACGTGAAATGTATTCTGGTGATGCGTCAGACATTCCACCCGGAATGCACTCATATTGTAGAAGCTAGCTCCTCTATATCGCACGACGATACGCATTTCGAGACAAGAGGACATCTCGTTGGTTGACAATTTGTAAGAGCCCACCAGCTGTTCTTGGTGACAGTTTATAAATTATTGTAATTATTCCAATAGCGTGGTGGTTAGCAATGGTTTGGATGAGGAGAGCTGTTAAGGGTGAGTGCGGCAATTCATAACATGACATTAGTCATTTCGATGACGCCGCTCCGACGTCTATGGGTGAGGGCAGCATTCCTTTTGCTAGAGCTTGATTTGGCAAGGTGGTAGCGCTAACAAGAAAGAAAGAAAGAACAACCACGCGTTGTCTATCGTGCAGGGCCGCTCGACGACCTTGGCTAGGTCATGAGCATTCTCGTGGCTCTCACCTTTTTCGTTGGCATTCGGCGATTCTATGACATGACCGACAACGAACAAAGAATAATATCCTTCCTAAAAAAAAACAACGAAATCTGCTGCGTTTCATCTTCTTTGTTATTGGTGTTCACCATTGTCAGAGTAATGCAAAAAATGAACTTCGACGACCGTCTGCCGGGTCTCCACGTGGTGGCTGAAGTGTTGACAGATGGTCAACACTCTCCCTACTCATTATTTATCAGAGGTAGGATCTTTTCTCTTGCCATCGATGTGTGGGTTGAATCTTAATGTCTATCTAGGTGTATATGAAGGATAGGGGCAGATAAAAGAGTATTTAATCAGGAATAGGCATAGAACGGCCAAGAATTTGTTCTGTCCAATTGGCGTCGTCTCACAGAATGAATCCGAAGACAAACAGCCATTACCAATTATAGTTACTTTTTCATTGTGCATAAAACAATTTGCAGCCAACTTGCTATATATATGCATATTGTCACAATCTTCCCTGCATCCCAGCCTCCTCCCAGCTTTTACTCTGTAAATGAAAGCGTTTACTTTTCTAAGCTTGGCTTGAACATGCTTTGTGTTCGATGGACCAACACAAGTTTATAATAATTGCTTATCTTCCGAGATAATGCATATATATTTATGTATGTATATATATATATATATATATATATATATATATAAGATAAGCAATTATTTTAAATCCATTAAACACAAAACATGTTCAAGCCAAGTTTAGAACAGAAAACGCATATTATTATTTACAGAACAAAGGGTGGAAAAAGGCTGGATGCAGGCAAGACTTCGAAGCCGCCATATATATATATATATATATATATATATATATAGCAACCAGTCGATGACAATTAGAAGTCTGGTTCGTCGTTAAAGGGTGATTCATCGACTATCCTACTGCGACGGCGACGACAAGTGACTCTGGTTAGGCTGTCATACTGTGTGTGAGAATAAGATGTCGCCTCTAGCTTTGAATTGCACTGAACATGCCGAAGCTCACGGTACCAGGAGACCAGCCACGACGCTCTCTAGCCGGCCACGCTCTCACGGGGGGGGGGGGGGACTGTTTCGAAAGACTTCATTTCATACTGCCCCAAGAAGACGTCAAGATGGCCAGCACTCAGTCATCATAAGCAAAAATTACTACTCTAGGCAATTTTTCTTTGAGAGAGAGCGGCCAAAGATTAGTCTCAGGCGACTGGCAGCGGTAGAGCGGTGTGGGGGACCGAAAACTTACACACAGACGTCAATCCGCAGACAACAATCAATGATCTACGATCCGCGTTTTCCGCGTGGTAGCTAGCCTTCAACCAAACGTTTAGAATACGCCAGTATTGTCGATGTAACCTCCTCATCGCGCAACAACGACGTTCGGTCTTGAAAAACGCTATTGCTAATAATGACCTAGTAGATGCTGCCTGTGTTGCGCCGGTGGAGGCGCCTGCCTGTGCTGATGTTGTGGGGTTGCGGGGCCGAGCGTATCTGTTTTGCCGGCCCTGTAGTCAGTGACAGTTACGATCTTTAACAAGCAACGACGAACAACAGTAGACAAAGAGAATCGTTCTTAAAAGTTGAAGTTGTTGTCCAAAGTAGTCGTGAATGTAATAGATGCCGATGTAGTATCAGTAATTTATAGTATCTGTGGTAGCCACGAATCGTTTCGCTATAGGCTATTTTTGCGCTGGCGAGCTGCTAGCTGGCAGCGTATGACACATATCGGTACCAATCTAGCTTTCTACTAGCGCAGTTGCTCGAGCAAGAGTCGAATTGAGTGTACCCGTAGCAGTTTATGTTGTGTTTTGCGTTGTTCGAATTGCTTGGCTGCATTCATCATTCATATGGGTTTATATGATTTTCTGTAGTGCCGCATCGGTTGTAGATACTACACGATTGCACAGTCGTCGGGTCGGGCGCAGCAGTTGTTTAAATAATGCCTGCGCCGTGCGGCCGAAGTCAAATGTTTGTTTCGCTAGGCTGTAACGCTAATTTGTTTGTTTAATGTCTGACCGATAACATCAACTAACGAAACATTAGACTGCGAACAGTTAGTCATCATCTTAGTTATCACCACGACGACTACTGTTCCTACTACTAAACTTTTCGGCCTAACTCACAGCCAATATTTAACGCTCACGGAACCGCTTTCGTATTGCGTCATAAGACGAACCCCAATAAGTACAAATGTGCAACGGTGGGCATCGGATTCGTGCACCACTGTGTCTCCTTCGGTCGCAAGGTGCACGCGAATGCACCACGCCACCACTCCTACTACTACTAATGGTAGTTCTACTAATATTGCTAATCATAAGAATAATATCAACTATTACTTCAATTTTAAGGTAGCCATAAAGTTTACAAACGGGATGGAGCTAGTGGAATTGGGCGCCATTCGCTAAGCACAGCGCGCGCAGAATCAAATCACTAACTGGAAAATTCGAAGCATCAAAAGTTCTGAGACGCGGAAACCCGGTGGTAGGTAGAACCATTTCGTCTATCGTGGGTAATCAGCGGTCACGCGTTGATTGGCTGTCGTTGCCCTGATGGGCATATTGTAACGACAACTCGCTAGTTTGAGCCAAGGCCGGTAAGTGTCTATGGCTCATTTCGACTGATGGCTCCTTCTGATATAATTGCGTTCGCGGTAAACACATGGACCGCAATGCCCGCAGCGGGGCTGCCGGCATGTCGAGCACTCATTGCTGACGGTAGGGGCTATTCGCAGGGACAACGGTCGCAAACTAGTCTCCAATGGTGGTTCTGGTCGATAAAATCTTATATATGTAGTATTCGCGCACGCACAACTTAGCAGTTAGTGTTCGCACTTGGCATAAGAAAAGCTGCGACCACTGTGGTGGTAGTAGTCGCAAAAGTTACTGTAGCAGTGAATATATATATATATATATATATATATATATATATATATATATATATATATATATATATATATATATATATATATATATAAATGTTTTGTGGGAAGGAGGGAGTTGGGTTTATCGATTCATATCGACCGCGCGGTCGAGTGATGCCCGCTTGGTATCGATATTGATCGGCTAGCAGCATTCGCTGATTTTAGACTTCTACCGTCGGGACCCATGGCGAGGCCTTGAAGGTCATGTAGGCGTGTCTGGGGCGCACCATTGCCAATCACGGCACACAGCTTGGCTGGCAGGCGGCATCGCCTTGCGTTGAAGATGGTTATCTAGCTTTTCCTACTTGACTTCTTGTTTCTTTCTTTTGGGGGGGGCGTACCTCGACTTCATTCGGCAGGGCGGTTGTTGGTCTACCGTCCGCTGTGTTATTTTTGCCCCCTGCTTGACGAGGACGACTGTGATGGTTGCAAGCGGCTTCTCGCTTGAGGGAGAGGGTGAAAATATTTGGGGGGGGGAGTGACTTCACGTGTCACTAGCAGGAGGAGTTCGTAGTGCGGTTTGTATCGAGAATTTTGGGCGGCCACACAGCGGTGCCACAGAGGTTTCGCGCGGCGACAAGATGTGACGCAAGCTGTTTTAGCTAGGTTGGTACCTCCAGAGGGGCATTTATCTGTGTGCGAGACGCAAACGTCACGCAATATATATATATATAGATATTCTCTCTATTTCTCTGTGAAGAAAAATAAAGAGGAGGCAAAGGCTGGTTTAGCGGTCCGCCGGTTACTCCAGTCCACGGATGTGTATGTGTCTATATATGTGTAGTCATAGGTGTGTGCATGGGATTGTTCCAGAGTGCACGCTGGGGGTGGGGTGGTTTGTGAAAGGAAATCTTTCGTCGCAACAACAAACACTTCAATGATGACCGAAGACGCAGAAATATATATATATATAGACAGAGACACCGGCTCTGCATAGTGGTTGTCATCAGGGGCAGGTGAGTTTTTCTGTAAAGTTTACAGAAGTCAAACTTACGCGTACACGGAGTAAGAGCATCACCAGCACAAGTAGGAGGAGTAGCAACTGCCACAACAACAGAAGCCGCAGCAAGCGTAATACGCCCTCGCACGGGTAGTAGCGAAGCAAGTAGGGTCACTAGTCGTCGCTTCCATCACGGGTTCGTTCATTCACTCATTTGCGAGTCGCTCATCCAATGCGATTGCTGCCTTAAGAACTCACTTCATTGTAGCCAACATGGGCCGCAGATGTGGGGGAAATTCTTTCATCGGCAGAAGGATGAAGGCAGCCGGCATAGCACAGAAGATTGTACGAGGAACACATTGCACAAAGACAGTAGGAAGACTTGTGGGAAGACGCTATATGTATATATATATATATATATATATATATATATATATGAGAATATAAAAGCGAAAGAATTGGTAAACGTAACAAGGTACAGAAACGTGCATGCGGGTATACACATACCCGAACATGATCGCAGTCAAGCATCCTATATGAATATATATATATATATATATATATATATGTATGTGTGTGTGCGTACACCAGAAAACCATGCATAACTTGATCCTGGGTGAGAGGGGTTTGTTTAAAAAATCGATCCACAACGTGGTGGCACTGCCCATGAGTGTAGTCATTGCGATTGATACGAGAAACATCACTCGTAACATTGAAGTTTGCGCTTACTAGATATTAAGCGAAGAGCAATCCCATTCGTACAACCCAAGTGTTTGGACCCCCTACGACCCCCCCAACGTCATTGCTACAATGACGTATGTAATATTGCTCTTTGAGACAGGACGAAAAGACAACGAGAGATCGAGGGAGAGACAGTCTGTGAGTGTGTGTTTATTAGCTTTTCTTTTTAGACCTGTCGCAAGTAAATAGTGATAAGGTCAACGTATCTTTGGTTACTGCCGATCGTTGAATCGATTATGCAACGCGACCAAGTTATCCCGTACACTTAAGAACGCTCTTGACGCGAGCGAATGGAGACGGCTCTTTTTGCACCATTTATCACGATTCTCCCTTTGCCCTTTCCTTCAGAGAGCCGTAGAAGTAGTAATGAGAGTAATAATAATAGTTCTAGATTCAGTTACGCATGCTTGACTGTTTGTCAAACGCGCTTTGATTGAAAGGGCGTGGCGGCAGCTTTCTGATGATACCCGATGATTTTGCTTGACTGATGCGGTTCGGTATACCTTCGGACAGATTTGTTCTGTCGCAACGAATATCAATGAGGCAGCAGTAGCATCGAAAGCGAAATCATCTTTTGCTTTCTGGTATCTATCTCGCTTCCGGTTGTGAATGCCTTTGTTCATTTTATTATTGCTATTTTGAGCCAACGATCCCGTTGGCCCGCTGATCGAATTGATCCTCTATGTTTAGACTGCGGGTGAAGAGGGAAGGGATCGCGTTACTAAGTCTAAATATGACTCCGCAGTTTTGAAGTTATATATATATATATATATATATGTATATTCAACTTTTTCAAAATTATGTTGTATTATTAAATGAACTATGTGAATTATCGAATGAAATATGTTGCATTATTAAATGAACTTCAAAATTAAATGGAATGGTATGTATACCACTTATTACCTTCAGATCACCAGGCGATACACATATACGTGGGACTGTTTTTTAAGTTTCCCGCATAGTGTAGGTTGAGTTAAGAATTAAGGCGAATATCTTCATCATTTTGAAGGCTTGAGTGGAACATCAGAGTCCAGACTCTCACAGACAATGGGCTGCGTATTGTTCTTTTGTGTAATGCCTAGCGAGCATTAAGTGCACAAGAAAAGCCCTATTCCTGAAGAGTACGTTTGGCTGTTACGAAAATGTTTGAATCTGAACACTTTAATTTGTACGGTAAATCCCGTGAAAGACGTCCAAAAACAGCAACTTACGATGAAAATGTGCTCGTATGAGGGCTGCGATTGACGAAAACTTCAACGTAACATATTCATCGCTACAGAAGACTTGTGCTTGGATGCCAAGTTTCTATAAGTAAGATCCTGCACTATCACGTCGGACTCACAAAAAAATCTGCTCGATGGATACATCGTGATTTGTCACGAAACGAAAAACAGACGTTATTCTCTTCTCCAGAAGTGGTACTGTGATACGCCTACTTAAATACTTTCATTGCGTTGTCCAGAAAAAGCTCCGAAGCGTCTCCTAGGCGATGATTTCTCCACCAAGACAACGCCTCAGTCTACCTGTTGGACTCAGTCTACCGGGCTAAAAACATTGAGGCTTTTCTCGCCTCCTCTGTAGTCACACTGGTGAAGCAAGCGCACCAATATGTGGAAATAACGTCGAAATCGAAGTAATTATGAAGTAATGATTTCTACTTACAGAGGCACAATTATATCAGTATTCTATCATGAAAATGTCTAAAACTTTGCGAGGTCCCCACATGTACATACACGCATGTCGGGTTTCGCTCACTACGCCTGTTTGTGCGCTGATATTATTGCTAATAGTCATAATGTTTTGACATTTGTCGCATGTCAAATGTCATGCCACATTTGGCATGCGTGATAGCAGTTGCTACTACGGTTAGCACTAGTGGTAATCGTCGTAGTCTTAGTAGAATCGTATGTGTTGTTAATGGTTTGATGGAAGGCGCAGGTACGATCAGGATTGCGCGATTTCCTGCGCTTAGCTCGTTTGCCCCCCACCGACGGGAGCTACTGCTGTCGTTGCCGATGACGAGGCTGTTGTTGTGTGGCTGTCGCTGTTGTTGTTTTGTTCATGCTGGTTGTTGTTGTTGTTGTTGTTGTTTTTTTATTATTATTATTGTGGTCGTTGTCCTTGATGTTTCTGCAGCTGGTCCTGCCGCCATCGCAACCGCCGCTTCTTCGGCTTGTTCGGGTACAACGATCTCCTCCTCCCCTCTCCCTTTCCTCCGTCGAAGTCAGTGGTGAGATGTTTTGCATACAGTTGTTGTGTTTTTGTTCGCGCGTGCGGATGTGTGTGTGTGCGTGTGTATGTAGATATGCTGTCGGCCTAATGTACGCCGACGTGGGTTGCGCTTGTTATTATTACTGTCGTTGAAGCTGTTCTTGTTGTTTTTGATGAGATCTGTCTCGTCCACTTTCGCTGGTCAATGCGGCGATGGCGGCGGCGACGTCTTTTTCCTCTCTCTTTCTGTTGTTGTTGTTGTTCTGCCTTCTGAGTGCGTGCGACATACTGGCTGGTTTCCGTCGTCGTTGGTCGCAGAAGTCGAACAAACACCAAACAGAACAACCCAGCAGCCAACCGACCGTAAATAGTACAGCTCGCTAGCTAGCTACATTGATGAATAAAGTAAACGCTTTCATTTCACACAAGAACCATATGTGTACATATGGGTGTAAGGAAGCATATATATATATATATATATTGAATTATATACATAAATGTGTATATTTTTATGGCACTGTCTTCTCCGGACAGCAAATTCATTCAAATTCAGTGATACTTCATTGAGCGTAAGGTTCCATAGTTACATATTTTCAACTATTGTAACACTAAAGGGCATTTTGGACGCCCATGTCAGCTAGATATATGTATGATTACCAGGCCATTAGAATTCATATACATTTGCAGAGTTGCAAGCACATGCTGAGTGTTAAAACGGCTTCTGGAAAACAGAACCAAGTCTTCAGTATAGAGCAACACCTCGACGAACTTTTGCCCTTGAGTGAATATTGATGGCAAGTCCGAAACCAGAACAGAGAATAGGAGGAGATTAAGATTGTCCCCCTGAGCCACCCCTGTTGTTCGGACCAAAGGTTCGTGCTCGGATCGCCCTGTTGAAGGACCGAGGCAATATATGTATATATATATATATATATATATATATATATATATATAGTATTATGCAGTACTACGACCAGTAATGAGCGCTTTTCACATTAGTATAGCGATCAATTACGAGGAGCCGCAATGTGACATGCATATATATACATAGCGTGTATAGCGTGTATACATAGCATGCATGTATATATATAGCGAGAGAGAGAGAGAGATGGCTGATACACGCCCCATTCGGCTATTCTATAGGCCTTCTTTGTGGTATAGGTACTTCTGAGATTGTTGCGCTGCTGCACCGAATAAACATTCTGTCGCGGCAACACAAAATTCGATTACATAGGCATAGACATCTTCTGGTGATTTTTGCAAATATATTTATTTATTTTTTAGTGAGTCGACAATAGGGGGTTGTTTTTCATCGTTGGAGGAGCAATAATAAAATGTGTAAATGTTCTTATTGCTTCTCCAGCGCTTGGTCAGACACACGACAATGAGATGATAACGGTATTCAGACGGACTATAAATATGCTCGAAAATTGACAGAGGGATGCAATCAGGTCAATCGGGGGGAGATCAATTAAACAGCCAAAGCCCGTATCGCATTATTACCAGGTAACCAACTAAAATGGGTAGGATTCTCAAAAATAGATAAGTACTTGGACACTTATCTATTTTCCATCATTATAAATGGACAATGTCGAAGACATTTCAGCACACATCTAGCTGGTATAGAAAGTTAAAAACACAGAAGCATGTACCAGTATAGGAACATCCGCGTACAGGAAGCTGCAGATGGTCGGTTCTGTTGCTAAATCTGCAATCTTTTGAATGCGGATCCTAGATACGTATCATCCACGTCAGTCACGACGTTGTTCGGAAGACGAAGAGGGTTTATATGACTTTAGAGACAACATAAACATATACTCGGCTTTTAGGTGGGGGGTGGGGTTGGCACCGGGACAACGCTCTGTATTGTCTATTAATGGGATAGAGAAGACCGTGCCGACGAGTTTCAGTGTATGTCTATACTACATCTTTATTTACAAAAGTTATTATTATTATTATTTAAATAAGGAAGTATATATTTAGCTGTGTGTTTGGCTATATATTCAGGTTTCGGCGAAATGTTGTCCCGACACTCCGACCGACAGTGTTCTAATTATTCATCGTGTCATTTTGACTACTATTGCCACTACCATACAGACACCAACCACCTGACATCATCATCATGATCGCTACGAGAATAGGCCGCCGCCGCCGCCGACAACGACAACAACAACAACAACAACAGTGGTGGTGAGAAGCAACGTTACGGTAGAGCAGGGCTCGTCAGCGGCTCGTGGTCGTTCGTTCGTTCGTTCGGTCGTTGGTTGGTTGGTTGGTTGGTAGGTTGGCCATGTGCGACTTCGACACATACGAGGCGGCTACAGTGCTGCTGCTGCTGCTACAGAGCTGTGTAAAGTTGCAGACGAGAGAATCACCCACAGCATCACCGTCGTATCGTTTTGTGCTGTTCGAGTAGCATAGAAATATTATGAATCTTTATTTTTATCATCATTGTAAGGGTGATACTAATATCTAGTTGGACTTTTAGTAGTGATAATCGTAATTGGGGTAGCGGCAATATTAATAGTAATATTAGTTGAACTAATGAATGAAGAGAGGGAGGGGGTATTTGCAGAGTAGTTATGGTAATACCAACAGGAATGCGCAAGCATCTGGAGGAAGGTAAGAGAGAGAAATTGAGAGGCACAATGCCTGCCGTAACAGTGCCGGGCTATTGATATAATAATCATAAGTATTATTATATCAAGTTGGGTATTGATATAATAATCATAAGCATTGTTATATTAATAGACCAGTTTGTGTTTATTTAGAAGATTTATAAGAGTAGTTATACATATAAAAACAATATTTACATCCGTTGTACCCGGGTACGTATACAGTCGGGGAAGACTATCTAATAGAATAATGTGTGTGAGAGGTAGCATTTGCCTGTGTGCAGCCAACGAATGACGTCTCGCCATCAACAATTCGGCATTCATTAACAGCAGCAGCAGCAGCGACGTAGTGCAGCTTCAACTGATTGCGATGACCAAAGGTGAGGTGCTGGCTAAGGTTTCTGAGTACTCGTAGTAGCAGTAGTTACTATAGTGGCTAAGTAAACAAAACGAGCAATTAATCACTAATAATACGTATCAGTCATGAGCATGGTCATATAATCATAGGCGCACGTGTATAATTTTTTTTAATAGATTTTTCGTAAAGCTAATGCCGTGGACGGTTTTTTCATGTCATGGCTAATATTTAATCCTTTCCGGCATTTACCTTGTCTAAGTTGGAAACCATGCCAACCAATTTAAGAGTGGCCGGTCTGGGTCTCGAACCCAGTCCTTCCGAATGCAAGGCAAAGCCTTTGCCACTAAGCCATCTTGCTCGGTATATATATATATATATATATATATATATATAGACAATTGTTGTTCTATAACGTTCACGACCGAAATTATTGAATATGTTTTTACTGTAAGGGGTATTCATATTTGAGACCGTCATATTATATATATTGAGCGTCGAATCTCAAATGGCAAATCCCAAACGGCAGCCAGCGGCTAGACGTCGTCGTCGTTCGTTGGTTTGGTTAAAGTGGTGTTCGTCAAACGGTTTTGTAATATTGTATAGTCTATGTAGTACGCTATATACTGTCTTGCAATGCCATTGTCGAATTAAATTGCCTTAGATACTATAATTGTTTATATATATATATATATATATATATATATATATATATATATAATGTATTTTGCCGAGCGCCTCAACCGCCACCACCTACTACTGTACTTCAGAGAAATGACGGTTTTGACACCGCTGCACATCGCCACCCGGGCACCTATTTGCGCGTCGTCATTTCATTTTTGGAGGGGGGGGGGTATTTGCTTGCCGATTTTTTTGTAGTTTTGTTAGGACTGGTAATCATTTTTTATCGTACGATAGGACGATCATCCGTTATTTCTACTAAGAGTTTTATTTTGTATATTTATATCCATACCAATTTATAATAACCGTATCTTAGTATTTCTATCAACAATTTACCCCTAATCAAATGATTAACGAGGTGTTGTCAACTAAGCGGTATATTGCAATAGAAACTCCTTCAAGATCAGCATAATGATTGTACTGGATCATATATATACCTGTTGGAATATTGATTCCGCTCCAACAACAACGAGCTATCTGTGTGTCTGTCGAGTTGTCAATTGCCCCATTCTTTTTTTCCAGTGGTGGTGGTGGTGACATTCGGGAATTATGGTCGATTTACCTTCGTAGTGATTCCGCCTTAAGAACTGATTCCATGTGTTAACAATTGTAACGACGACGACGATGATGATGGTGGTGATTGATCTTGCAGCGAGCGCTGCTCTGAAGCGTAACTGGCGTTCGTGGTTACTGAGAAAAGCCCAACCGTTCAGTCACCAACAGCAGCAGCTGCTTGCTGGGGAGGTGACACCCCCAATGGGTTTTCGCACGAAATTAGCGCGTGGTGTTTGACAACCATCGTGCGAGTTTCTCGTCTCGTTGATACTCTCTGTCATCGTAGCTTTTCGTGATTGTCGTTGTTATGGCTGCTATTCGTGGGGCAATGATTTACTATTACGATGATCATTACTATTTTTATTGTGGGGTTTAGCGTTGCTTTGCTGCGACGTTGTTGATATGTGCGTGTGTTGTTGTCGTTTTTGCTATTGCCAGGCAGGGTGAACTGCCCACATACCAAGTTGACTTCAACGACGGGCTGGGAATTATGAGACACTGTTGTGTTACTTTTCGTGGCGACTCATATGTGTGTTGTGTGTGTGTCACGTTAGCATACTACTATACGATCGTTTGTTATTTATTGGATTTAGCCTAACATGGCAACTTTCGTTACCTAATTTGTTTGTCTTTGTGTCGAGGTTCACATTGGTTGTTATTTACGAAGGTCCTACTATACGTGCTGCTATTTTGTGTGTATATATATATATGAAAGTCGCAATACTCGGGCATATGCGCATTAGGTAAGCTGCCATAGCTGGCTAGTTGATTGCCGATGGTATAGTGGTACATCCAGCAATTTTCCATAAAGTTATGTGGGAAATCCTTAGTGCGTTTGACTGTGATCTGCTAATTCCACTTCCACCTAATCCACTTCATGGTCTTACACCCTGTCTTATTCGCACGCATTTGAGGTCATCCGCTGGACTTCGACATGCATTACTGTGTGCATCTACTATGTACAAAAGTCATTGATGCGCGTGGCTTACTAATTTCGCCGAGCACTGCACACCGTATGTTATATAGGTAGTTAGAAAATAAAGTATTTAACTATATTTGAGAATACGAATATATAGCTTGCCAAAACAAGCATTTTGTCGCAATGGAATGAAAGAGCAGGAATAGTTTTGTTTGAGAGTGACAGTGAGTACCTGGCAGTGACAACCTCAATTGAGGTGAACTCGATCTTTAAAACTACTGGGCTGCACAAAGCACGAGTTTCCAGCAGTATGCCTCGAATCGATTGGTCTATTTTTACCAGGATGTCCTGGTACGCATATATTTGTACCGGTAATAAACCGCGCGCTAATTATTGTTATTTTATATGTTTATATGTTTATATCCCATATGTCGCAGATTTTTTTCGTGCTTTAAAATGTACTTGGATTGTTGTTTAAAACTTTAAAAATTGCCTCGTCAAAGACGTGGAAATCGATTTTGTTTGCCAGCACAGATCTTGCTCCGATGCATCTTGTTAGCTGGCGTTTGCTATCCGTCTGACTCGTCAGCTCCTATGAAGCGAATACTTGAGACTGGAACAATGATATTCGTATGTAAAATCACCAAAAAACTGTTAACATATCGTACTCGTAGCTAAGATTGCGTCTGTGTTCGTTAGTTCTTAGTTCTAGTTGTTGTAACGGCGTGTGTTTGAGTGCTAGTGTTCGTCATTGTATAATCATAATTATTACATAGTACACTTCGCACTTTGCACAATGAGTGGTGTTCTAGGCCGCGTTTGAGCAGCGCTGCTACGTCCTGTCTCGTGAGGACGTCAGGTGACTGTCAACTAAGTCGGCGGCTAAGTATCGTTGATTGGTCATGTTTACCTGTCGTGTGGCTGTTATCCGTGGAATGGAGGATGGCGGACATCATTCGCTCGAGGCCAGAACGTCCATGACTACCGGATGCGGTTGCGGCTACTAATCCTTGTCGCGTGGTAGTGGCCTTTGGTAGTGATGAGGTGGAAAACACCTTTTTAGACGGCTTGAACACAAACAAGCATAAGGGCTTTACTAAGATAAATTGGCCTGGATCTATCGGCACAGATAGAGTTCGTAACGTCCTACCTGGATGTGATCTGCTAATACATACATACATGTACTTCAAAAATTCGATACATGATTACAAGAAAAGCGTGTTGTCGAAATTACGATCAATTTGGATTCCTTGACATTCTTGGCGACTGTTGCGCCAGTTTGTTTTTCGTGGTTGTATAGGGAAAAACGATTGTTAGAACTTTGTGCCACTTCCTTTCTTCACCTTCTAAAAGTACAAGACACCGTTTATTTGCAGTAGGTAAGTTATATGTATGGCTTTTTATGTACGAATCTCCCGCTCAAGCACATCTATTTTACCAGCATTGTCATTGTTGTTGTTGTTGTTGTCATGCTTCTGTTCATACAGCATTGTCGGATTAACGCTTAGCAGCGGCACGGGAGCAATTCTCCATGACTACAGTTATGCAGGCTTTATTGATAAGCGCAATTGGTACGTAATCAGTTAGTTGGTCGTGATGGATTAGTATTGATTTCAAAAACCAACAACAACAACAGCAACAACAACAGCAAAAGAGGACGCTGACGCTGGAAAAACCTGTAGATTAGGCCATAAAGGCAAGGCGTCGTTGGGCGGCGAGCATAGGAGCCGTATAAGATAGCGTACAGTCGCCGCGACTGGAACGTATTGGATTGTAGCCGCGATTAATTGCACCCTACCGCAACTACTGCATTTTACCTCGAATTCTACTACGGCACTAGATCGATAGGTAAAGGTACATAGTTATGTAGGCATTCGCTGTGCCACGCGTGCTGTGTCCCTTCTTCTGTAGAATCAGTCAGTTCAGCTGAGCACGCTTGTTATGGCCTATTTGGGCAGACAATATTGACATAGGGTGGTGTTGTACTGCACAATTGGAGTGTGTTTACCGTCTATTACCGTAGAGCAGCCATGGCCCGGTAGGCTGCACTAACCGAAAAAAAAGCTAAATAAATAAGAGTGTTCAATGTATTTAGCTTAACAACAATCGGAGCAGCAAAAGTAGCAGCAACAACTGTAGAAACAGCAACAGTAATACCAGCAACAGCTGTAACAAGAATGACAATAACAGTACCAGCAGCAGCAACAACAACAACAACAACAACAACAGCAACATATGCGACTCTGGCAGCTTGTCTGAGGGTTTCTTTTTTTTTCATTCACGTGAAGTAGGCCAACGGCCTACTACGAGGCGAGTAGCAACAACAATATAGTACAAACAGCAGCAGCAGTCACGTAGCGGTAACAGGCGAGTTTATAGAGCGATCGTCAATGAATGGGGCCTTCCGAGCGGCCCTCGGGGCCTCCTACGGGTGGGTCGATTAACGGCCCGACCAACCAACCAACCACCCAACCAACCGGCCGACGTCCGGCCGGTCGTCAACGGTAAATGAGGAGAGTCTGGCAATCGTTGCCAACGATGGCCCAGCTTCACGTTGCATCGCAGGTAACCGCTATTATAGCTTTTACGGCTACCACCATCATCACCACCACCACTACGATTTGTCGACTTCGACTGGTGCTGGCGCTGGCTGCCTGCTACGTCTATGAATATTGCCGCTAGTCCTGCCTAAACTAGCACTGAATTGAGTTTGCTAGTCGAGGTGTAAGCCCTATAGTAATGACGCGACGACGACGACAACAACAACAACAACAGCGTGACTCTCGTTTGCGGTCATTGCCCCCCGCCGTTTAACGTGCCGCTGTCTAAGTGACAACCTTGTACTTTCTACTTGCTTCCGGCTGCTTAACTCGCAATTGAATCAATCGTGAATATATTTATATATATATATATATCTTTGGTCGTCTATAAATATTTCGATATATCTGTCTGATTATCGATGTATCAACTGTTTAAAGACAAGTATAATAGATTGATTGTTCTAAATGATGTAACTTAAGTACATTTAACGGTATACAAGCCAATTTCTAATGTAATGGAAGCGGCGAAAGTGTCTTGTTTAGGAGTCAAAGTGAAATTACACATGTTTGCTATATCAATATGGCTGGCCGGACATCACTTCACAAAATATGTAAAATGTGCAGAGAACGAATTGCTCAATAGAGAGCAAACTGATTCGATGACAATTTTGCTTCGTCTGAACGAAATTCGGAGACATCTATTGTCGGACAGCGGCAGACAAATCGTCGTATGGAATAAGTTCGCAGATACTGCGATATCTAGTTTTTTTCAATACCATTGTGCCATTTGTAACCCTTATAGGTTTTCATCCTATACGGGTTACATTCTGGATTTAGCATCGGTCAATCCATTCTGGAACATCTACTAGCAATTATGGTAAGGTTCTGTGCCCAGAAATATATAATACATTTAACCACTCGGAACTTCATGAGGGCCAACATATCAGTTAGTTCAACACAACAAACATTCGAACAACAGACCGTTCAAGTGATCTTAACGTACATGCGGGCGGGTTACATGCGGGTTTCTATTGGCCCATTAATGAGAATTGCGTGCATTAAATATTCTCTTTTGTGTAAACGAGACCAATTTGTTTTGTATAAAAATGTATTAATTGTTAATTACAAATTAATATTTGTAATTAACAATTAATACATTTTTATACAAAACAAATCGGTCTCGTTTACACAAAAGATAATATTTAATGCACGCAATTCTCATTGATCATACTCAATAAGAATAATAATACTTAGTATTGCTACTTCGTTATAAAAAGTAGTAGTTGTTCCATATGTAATTTTCCGGGTTGACAAATAAATATAAAATATTTAGGGTATTGAAATTATTAGTAGACTTTAAAGATACGATTATTTAGAGTACTATCATTCGAACGAAGATTACCTCGCACTTCGCCTTTCTCCTGCTGCTTCTGCTGTAAACATGATTTGTTATAATTTGTTTTTGTTAAGCTCAACGTTATGCTTATTGCTGGTGCTACTGTTCTTATTATTGGTGGTTATCTTGTAGGCCTCAGTTTGATAGTACTGCTGCTGTTGTTGTTGTGGTGGCTGTTACTATGTTCGTTTCTCCATATCTTACTGCTGTAACGGCTGATTATGCTGGAGGCGGTAATATAACTAATCTTGTTTGAACTGTTCATGGTCGTGGTCCATTAAGTAACATTACCGACAAGAGCATACCAGTGTTTGTTTGCCAACCAACAGGCTTCAACGGGTTACTCATGTGTTATAATAACTGAGCGTACGTAGCACAAACAGCTGTGTCGTCGAGCTATTGACGGCGTCACGCACAGTACTCACCATACCGGCCTGACAGCGCTCGCATTCGTTTCGTTAGCTTGTAAAGAAGAAATAAAAAAAAACAGGCAATCAAACATTAGAATTCTTTCACAATTTGTTTCACTTTGTATGCGATTGGTTACGTACACCGTTCTTTGTCGTGTCATGATCCCGCTGATCTGTACGGTGCTAACACAGACCGCAGCCGTCATCTGTTTTGAATTGTACAGTGGCTAGTGATACGGCAGCAAAATGGGCGCTCGAGCAGAGACCGAACGCCTTGGTCATTGAACGTAGGTAATCGGGATGATGCGCGCGAGAATACCACAGGTACGTCGATGCGTCCACCTCTTCCTTAGGGTGGTGTTATTTTCTCTTCAACGATCAACACTACATATGACCGATCACTACATCGACGATGCGGTGTAGTAGCCCAAACAACAAAGCGCCTACTCACCTACACTGTCCACTTAGCGGATTGTCCCTAGCGCCGCATTTATGTCAGCAGGGCCCGAACGACACGATTATGTCTACTTGTTGCTACTAATGTTGTTATTGTTGTTGTAACTGAATGGTTGTTGTTGTTGCTGCTGATGTTGTCGTTGTTGTGGTTGTTGTTGTTCTTGTTAAGGTTGTTGTCGTTGTTGTTCTTGTTAGCGTTGTTGTCCTTGTTAGTGGTTGTTGTTCTTGTTGTTGCCGCCTGTCAGTGAGTCATTGAGTCAGTCAGTCAGTCATTCTATCGAAGGCTAAGGTGTCGACACGGGCGGGTTTCGTTGCGCTGTGGTGGCGTCGTCGTCGTCGTCCTCGGCGTAGATGCCCGCCCGCTCTGACTTTTCACTGTTCTCTTCTTTCGAATCTTTCTTCTCATGCTTTCCGCTGACGCCGTTCCTGTGATTGCGAATATTGTTATTTCATGTTGTGTTGTCGCCGTCGTCGTCGCCGCCGTCCATGGTGACGGCTGTGTCGGAGCCGCTTTGTTCCTAGACGGCGGAGGTCGACGGAGGCCCGCTCAGCAAGCGCACACGGCCAGACGGCACTCGACTCATAACAAAGCAAACATTAAACAGCGCACGCAGACACATACAGATGCGGCGGACATGGTAGCAATTTAAATTTTGTTTGTCAATTAGATTCGACCAGCACTAATATTCCCGGCTCGATGTAAAGGGCGGGTGGGGGAGGTGGGGTCCTGTGTTTGTGTCTATATAAGTGTGTATGCCTAACTGACCTCGAAAAGCAAGCGCGAGTAGACCCCGTGTGCTTGCTTATGACTTGCGGTACCACTTCGCTTGATGTAACTAAGACGTTGGTGACTGCGACGACAGACAACGGTGGTTTTTACTCCAGTATTTTCTGCCGACAAAAGAAGTGAAAATAGCTGTTGTGGCCCGACAGCGACCGTTCCGTCAGCCACGGTCACGAGGTCGCCAATGTTTGCTTCGGTGGTCGGGGCTTTGCGCTTGCTGTCATTAGTCCATCGCTCGAATTGTGGCGGACCTTCAGGCAGATCACTGCATGTCGGGCACTGAGCACTGAGCAACGCCCTGCGTAGGAATGGACCATAATGACAGCCCCTGCAGACGTCACTAGCCTCGTTAATAGGCCGTCGCTACAATTGATAGTGCACATGTGATTCTTAACCTTAGATCTAAGAACAGTTGTCAAGGAGCGTATTTTTAATTCAAGAGTATATATATTTTGTCACCTACGGACTTCACATCGCTGCGAGAAATATCTTCATTAGGACGAGGCCCGGCTATGTTGAGGTATCTAAGATTTTCCTAACAGTCCTTGTGCTGTTATGACCGCTGACTCTCTGTGCTATGATTTACGATCGGAAAATTCGATTAACAACGAGCGGCGAGTCCCTTATAGGTGACAATTGAAGCGGCGACACCCCAATAGGTGACAATCGAACCGGCGACACCCCAATAGGTGATAACGCTGAGTAGCGCATTAGCTCCGTGGACCACGCCGCCACGTGATCTTTAACTCTAGCCGAGTCAAGCGAGTGTGAAATTAACCCTAGATTTCTGAGAAGAGTACCTGCGGTATCAGTATCGCTTGTGCTGCTAGTCTAGGAATATTCCTACATACTGTCCTACTGACCATTAAAAGCCCTTTGTGTGGCTTCCGGGTATTGCCTTAGACTGTGCTTTAAGCACTGGAGTGCGTTAGCGTTTTCGTACCGACTTTTGACCGATCAGCTGACCTGCAACAGTCGAGTTTCGTTGTTAGCTCATATATGCTTATTTTGCATTTCTTTTGTCCTTTGTCTTGATATATTGACGGTGAAATTCGTTCAGCAGGTGTGTTATCTTTAACTCCGTGGCTCTCTCCGTGGCACCAAAAGTCGCGGATTGATTAATCAGCTTGGTATTTGTTGTGGCTGATCGAGCAAAGGGACCGTTTTTAACTTGAAACCTTGACAAACTTATACTCAATTAACATGCATGAATTGGTGTTGTGTTCGTTCCAGAACTCTGGACTAATTGTCAAGTCCAAGCCCGACCGATCTGCCTGTTAGTAAAGACTCCATTACATTCTAAAAGGCGAATTTTTATTAAGAGAGAGTTTTGCCTAAATTCGGTTTGCGTGTCTTCTATATTAGTAATTTTGTCAGTGTGCAAATATTTCAGTTTGATATTCTCCTTTTGTGCCGATCAATTATAACTGTGAATCCACTTTCTATATATATATATATATATATATATATATATATATATATATATACAGTCTGTCCCATATTGCATGCAACGATACCAGATAATATCATAATGTAAGGATCGTCGTCGTACTTCGTTTTGATCTTTCTGTTGCTCGGATTGGGGACGCCGTGGGCCGTATTTTGTGTGTCGTGAGCGAGTCATCGACCTCATCACGACTAACACCGTTATCGCTTTCCACCGGCGATGGTCTTTTGCTCCCCTTTGTGAAGATGGGTGCTGAAGGGTGAAACTCGATGATGTGAATATTGATCACGTCTTCACGCACGCTCGTCTTCTGGGCGCGGTACCCTATGTGCCTTGATGGTCGATGACATGATGACCATCGGGCTGGCGCAGTGCATGATGACTGAAGCGAACGCTAGTTTATCGGCGAAGTAGCTAGTACCTGCCTCGATTCGCCAGTCCCGCATGGTGGATTGATTTAGAATGTACACGAAGTACTCGTATGCATCTATATATATATATATATATATATATACATATATACATGCATACGAGTGGTTCGTGTACATTCTAAATGTACACGAATTCTTTTCTGCGGTCGTAGGTTATATATATATATATAGTTTATTTTTCCCTGGTTTAGATTGGCCAGGCTTATAAATGAACATTGTTATTTTCCTGACGTAAAATCTAACAAAACCCGACAACTGAGCAATGCAACGGGTACCGCAACATAACAAAGATGAAACAGACGTTTGAAGAGCAGAAAAGAACGCTTGGCGTAATCAGATAAAATTTGACCCTTTTATGAATTTTTAACAATACATATTTATGAGAGCGTGAAATGGCCAACCACAAAATACAGGTGCACCATCACGTTTGGCAGTATTTTCGAATGTGTATTTTTTCACTCCTGAGCTGTTCGAACTCAAAAAGTAGACCACCACACCCGGGTCCGAACCTGAGATCTAGCCAGTCAGAAGCCAGAGAACTATGGTGCACTGGCTACCCGGGCTACAATGCCACCCTTCTTTCTACATCTTAGACTGACTGGATCTTGTGGAAAGTCGTGTCTGCGCGTGTCGTATCCAAGAGCATGGCGGAAGGTTCCCGATTGCGATGTATGCGATAAGTGACTATGACAGTCTTAGCCGCAATACGTCTATTTAAGGATCGCCAGGTATTGCGCTTATTTGGTCCGGGTAAAGAAGAGTTTGACAGTTTAGCTCAAGGTACCTAGAGCAAGCCGTAGCAGAATGCTCTGACACACTGGACAATCTGAATCACTTTTTTTGTTATATATATATATATTTTTTTTTTCCGCGGATTTGACTTTGACAGTTTAGCTCAAGGTACCTAGAGCAAGCCGTAGCAGAATGCTTTGACACACTGGACAATCTGAATCACTGTTTTTGTTATATATATATATTTTTTTTTCGCGGATTTGATTCCGACGCGACGCATATTGGTGCATGCTGAAAACGTTTCTTAGATATATATATATATATATATATATATATATATATATCTTGGCACCTTTAATATCACATTAAAGGGCGTTTCGATTTGTTCGACGTATATAACGAACGTATTCGATAGCGAGAAGAAGTCTGATCTAGCAACGTAGTTGCTGTGAACCACCGTCAGGAAGGTCGGGTCAATAAACGGACGGCGAATCAATGAGAAGTGGAAACGTTAGAACAACTACGGCGAATAAAGCCAGTGCGTCCCGTTGTTTAGAGCGCTATGTTGGATCATTGCTGGCAAAGCAATAACCAAGGGAAAAATGACTCAGTCGCTGATTGGGTGTGTGACTGACTGATGATCGTCCTCTTGATTTTGCGGTAGGCCGCTGTGGGCCAAAGGCGGCCGGCCAGACGGGCGGGCTATATCTATGGCGCCGGTAGCAGCGGTGCAGCACCGCAGGTCGCATGAGCAAAAAGCAGTGGCTGTAACGGTTATCCCGTAACCGTTACGGATCGCCAGAGGGCACTCGTAGGTTGTGGTAATCGGGAGTAATTCTAGTAGTAGTAGAAGTAAGTAGTTGTTGTAGTAGTGGTAATAGTGGAAAAAAATGAAGGAGACGAAGAGGAACAACGGTGGGAGGAAGGCCATAAGGGCAATAGCCGTTGATGATTAATGATGGGAAGGGGGGTTTCATTCATTTATTCATTTGCCATCCGTTGAAGCGGCGGCGCCGTCCGGACGGCGCGGTTCACGTGGGCGGAAGTGCAAATATCATCACTCGGGCGAAGATCTTCGCAGGCACCGGTCGACGGTTACGACTTTGCCTTCCCCATTATTATCATCAACATCATCAGTATTACCTTATTGAAGACGCTCGCTCTTAGCGCCACTGTTGCTTGCGATGCTGCTGCGCACGGCTAGAATCAGGGGTAAGAGTAACTTAATGTATGATATATAATAATATATGCATATATATATATGCATATATATATATATATATATATATATATATATATATATATATATATATATATATATATATATATATGCGCGGGTCTGAAGTCAAAGGGCACGGTGTTTGGGACACGCAATTTTTTTATGTGCATATGTATAGACGCATAATATATTTTTATTATTTAGAGAAAAACAATTAGCGCTATATGCCACTTTGGGTTCAAGAACTTCTGCAGCTGTTGACAGTGTCCAGTAGGATGTATCGATAACGCTCAGACGGAAATGGGGGGCTTTCGCGATTTTTGTACACTCTCTCAACCACATTTTAGACGCTTGTAATGGGCTAAGTTGCTTTTGGCACGATATCGTCTAAATGCATCTATAGTCATCGCGTTCTGGTTACTGGATTTATATAGGCATTTTCCAGCAGAGGTATGCAGCAGCAGGGCAATCACAACCGCTTCCAACAAATACATCCCGCAAGGCCGGGACTCGAACCTGCGATTGTTTTGCTAATCATGGTTGTCATGGCAATGCCCCGTTTCGAACGGTGCGGTAGGCATCTAAGCCACCGCCGCTACAAATGTTCGTTCTTTACGAACATACATACTTTACTTGACAAATATACACGGTTGCTTTTGTTTTTTTAAGCTGAATTATTATGTGCTTTATTCGACAGACGAAGTGTTACTCAGTTTCGACTTTTTTATCTCGGACTGGTGCTATGTTTCCTGTAACGCTTAGACACGCAGCCCTTGCTTTTGACATTTCGACAGCTACAAGCTCTTGAGTTTGGCTTTGTCGCTGGTTATTTGCGCTAGGTTACGACCGTAGACAGTGGTTTATTCGTAGTAGACGATAGGCGTTGCCGCTGCTTAAGGAAGGAGGGTAGTCATTAGACAATAAAATAATAGCGCAATATATATTGCGAGCGATGTATGCCCCCGTAGAATAAGCACGACAACAAGGTGCAGCGATTAGCTCTCACGTCCTTGGCTATGAAGTACTTTCAAACGGGGTGTTTCGGCGGACGTCCTTCCCGAAACATGTATTAGGCGCCAAGCACAACAGCAAGTTTGTAAGCAGGAGTCTTGGGTAGGCCTGTAGAATGCGGTAGTTAACGAAATTATAGATTCATTTACCGATTTTGTCTAGTCATTTTTCTTCAATGATAGCCGTTGGTTGTTAGCTCCCTTCTCTCAAACTCTATTAACCCTGAGTGCCTGGGTTCATCGTTTTATCCGACGAGAACGCCCTCCACACCACGACGTGTGATGGTGTTTGCAACTTGTAGACGATTTTGCTCGGCCACTGACTTCCTAATCTGTCAGTCGGCATTAGTCCAGCCTATACGCCTGCCCGTCTACCTCTGTGGCGCATCGATTACCATGGCTGGGTTTTGTGCGCTCTCTTTTCCTCCTTCCCTCTCGTTATCTTTGCGCAGCTGCTCCATCTAGAGATAGAAAAGGTTGCATCGTGTCAATCTCTGTCTGGCTACTCTGTGTCCTATGGCCCTTCTGTTTTTGTTCAGAGGGCAACTCCTCTTTGTCGGAGGCTTAGTTCGCGGTCTCTTGCCCTCAGTCTCTCTACCTCCCTCTCCCCCTTGTACTCCATAATCCCATCCTGCCGTTCAAAAAGCAGACACTTTCATGCAGACAGAAGCCTACATCGGTGCTCACACTCAAATACGTGCCGTCAGTAAGCCAACCAGAAAGTCCGCGTTGTGTTTCGTTGCTCTACGCAACCGCTACGATACAGCTATCTGGTAGGCGAAACTTTTCCCAGACCTAGTTAGTTCGCTGCACGACAAACAACTGCGTTGTTACTGCTGCTGCTGCTGGCGACGCCGCGGCCGCTTATGTCTGTTGCATTTCAAGTACGACGCGTAGATCATCATAAGCGTTACGGTGCCACCTAGATCATACTATATTGCTAAGTGTTGCTGTACGATTAGAGAGATCGATTTCATCACCGGCTAGCTGTTGCCATACTTGCATATCCGGCTGAATCTGACTCCGGCTCAGGGTGCTAGAGAAGCACATGTCGCTTCTGATCGTACTGAGCCGATACCTAATTTTTACCTCTTATAATTGTCTATAGTTTTGGACCAGTAGTAATAGCAGGAATGAAGCGAACCGTAGTACCAGGAACAGTTTTGTTAGCAGTAGTATGAGTCCTAATAATAATGATACAGTAATACGGTAATTATTGTAATTCAGGCTCAACATCGATATTGAGGTCAGCATCGCTACGTTTCTTGGCCACCATCATCGTCGACCGGAACTGGTGGCAAGTGCGCCGCCGCTGGTGAGAACTGAAGTATCAAGCGACGTGTAACGCCAACCGAACGCTGAGATTTGCAGACCCGCAAAGTGTGAAATCAGCGTGATCACCTTGCTGCTTGTTAGTGAGTAAGTGAGCGAGCGAGCGAGCGTGTCTCCTGTTCGTAGCCTACGCCTTGACCCGCAACAAACGTGAACGATGAACTTCGCACCAACGAAGTCGGGAGAGGTTGGCCAACCACCGCTACCTCAGCAGCAACAGCAACTGCCACCACACCAGCTGACGGCCTGCCCGGCAGGCAATATTGATCATCCGATGCGGGGTGGAATTGCCGAGTCCGCTTGGTCGTACGACGGCTCCATGGCCAGAGCCGGAAGCGGCGGCCAGAGCCTCGTGCAAGGGGCCCGGACAGCCTTTACGCGTTGGATGTTTCACCCTACGGGAGACTATTCTCGCGTCGTCGGCTACCCGACGGCTGCCGCCATCTCCGCTGGTAACTACAGTTATGATTATTGGTACCACTGCGAGTCTACATATACATCGACGGCTGTTATGATGACCGACTACTTTACAACTATTGTTCTATCTATTGCTGTCACTAAACGTTGCTAGTTAACTTCAACCGCCGACTTGGTTTGGCGTCAAGAATGTGGGCCGACGCACGGTTTTATTCATGTCGACTTCGGCTTTGTGGCCACCACCGCCACAACAGGATCATGTTGTTGCGATTTGTTGTGATCGTCTCGTTGAAAGGGCCAACCTGGCTTTCAGCACCTTCATCTACTGTTTTCCTATTCTTATTCGTCTTCTCTTCTTATTCTTTGTCGTTTTGTTCTTTTGCCGTTTGCGTAGGTAGTAGACCAATAGGTAAACATATAGCCATAATGCGAGCGACACCTCCTTATCCCCCCCCCCCCCGGATGCCCCCGACTTTGACTGCTAGATACTCACTCATAGGTTAGAACCACTTGTCCTACGACAACTACACGTCGGCATCATTTATCTTTACGGCTTACGGCGTCTTGGCGGTCGCGGCGTCGCCGACGCGCCTGACTAGTGAGATCGGCGATGGTCGCGCTCAGCTGGCTTTAGCACTACAGCTTGCTCGATGTGTTGGCGATGTTGAAGCGCCGGTCACTCATTCACTCACTGGCTGTTATGAAGGATTGCCCATTCTGTTCATGGCGATTCGTTTGTTGCTCATGTAGATATATATATATATATATATATAGTGTGCAACGTATATTTCTCAGCTTCGCTTCGAACAGGTAGTCTAACAAGCAGACTAGAGTGAGTCATTCGTGTGTATAGATATATATATATATATATATATATATATATATATGGCAAATTTTATTGACGCCTCAAAGCAATACTGTGCTCTCACACAGACAGTCATTTTCTGTGTGTGTGTATTCAGCTTCCGGTAAGACTAACAATATTGTATATCTACTATCCTTAGTGTTCTCCTTCGATGGTAACTAATGATAATAAACAGCATTCTGTAGTAGTTTGTCAATTATGGTTTTCATAGTGAAGGGGGGGGGGGGTGGTAAGGGAGATCAGCTTGGGTGGCGGCGTCCTTCGTCAGCCGCAGCTATTGCTGTTTGTGTTGTTGTTATTGTTGTTGTCGTTGATGTCGTATGTTTGTCATTTTGCTTGAAACAACCGCTCTGTCCACCACCATCTACGCACAGCGAACAACTTCAGCTAATTCTGCTGCTGCAGTAGTAGCTCTTCCTTTAACGTTGCCGTTTTTCGCCGCAGTTCCGCGAGAGTTTCACTACCACACGCACATATGCGTGGGTCTCTCTTTCCATATATATATATATAGAGAGAGAGAGAGTAGTAGTTGTGTGCGTCTTCGTAGTTGTGATCATCAACATCATCGTCGTCGGAGATCCGACAGCTGTATGCAGAGGTACGTGCGAAGCACGGTACGACGTGGTCCTATGTTGCATTACGGTCTGTCATCTATGGCCTTTCGCCGCCCAGGTACCATCTATATATACATATATATATATATATATATATATATATATGTCCGCCGCGGAGTATGGTCGATCACACACAGTAAGACTGCTGCACGTACGGTCGGTGCGTGCGTAGAGTGACTGACAAGGCTTGTGGGGCGGCGAAAGGCCGTAGATGACCGACCGTGGTGCAATGCGGGGCTAGGTCGTCCCGTGCGTCGCACCTACAGCTGTGGCATCTCCGACGGAGACGACGACAACAACTATGACGTTGATGATGATCACGCCTTCAAAAACGCTCGCGCAGCTACTACGAAAAGCGGCAGCAACAGCAGCAGCAGCAGCCATCTACCTCTGATCTGAAAGTCTGAAGGGTGGCAAACATGACTTGTCGCCTAGTTGTGCGGTGATAGCCATGCGTAGGTGTCACGACGAAAGCATTGCTAGAGCTGGCATCAATCTCTCTTGTGCGAGGAGACGACACCGATGATGACCCACTTTGATGAATCCTTCGTAGTAGTCGCTTGCTTGAACAGCAAGCACTACGCTGTTCCTCTGCGTCTCTGTTCCTCCCGCTCTCTCTCTCGCTCTGCTCGCTTCTGTCGGTATTGATACCTATTGAATTTCTCTGTAGACGCTGTACGAGCTGAACACACTCTTGTTGCAAAGGATCGATTACAAAAATGACCCGTCGTCGCATGACGTCGTACTCGCCGAGGCATCTACCACCACCAACAACAATATCGTGTAAGACGGGCCACATCATTGTGTCTCGTATGACAAACTGACCGCACGACCGTCGGAGGCGTCAAACAGCAGGCGGCGCGATTCATGATGGAAAACTCGATCAACTAGCAGCGTCTACCGTTCATACTTGGTGCAACTTAGTCACACGTCAGCATCTGTTGTTGTTGTTGTTGTTGTTGCTATTCGCCTTCGTCTCTTGTTAATGGCGGTAGTCTGTGGTTGCTAGCCTTTTTGCTGTTGTTGTTGTTGTTCCTCTTCTTCTTCTTCGTTTTGCTATTGTTGTTAGCTGTAGTGGTGCTGTTATTGCCGTCGTCCTCGCGTTGAGTACGACTTCTGTTTCGTCCGGTCAGTGACTTTTGTGCGGGCATTCACGTGTCAGTAAGGAGTAGTTTACGACTATTACGATGAGAATGGAAAAATAATCGTATATGGACCCGAAAGCCCACTGCCTGCTGGATGAGTCGGCTATAACCGTTGTCCCTCCCCTCCCCCCCCCCACGTTTGTTCGATTCTAGGGGTTTGGCAGGGCCCAATGAGAGCCAAGTCCTTACCAATGGAGGCTGTGGTCGTTGTATTGTCTTGTCCTCGCCTTTGCCGTTTACGTTATCGTTTCACGACGGAACCGAAACGGGTATGAATGAATTTGTTATTCTTAGTCATGACTATGTGGGAGCGATCATACTGGCTGTCCATTGCGTGACATCTTTTATTCTCGCTATTTCTCTCTTTTTCTTCGTGTCTTGTTCTAAGTCTTGTTGATAGAATGCCGGCCAGCGGAAAGGGCCTTTTACGTACGTAACTGCCATTGATCGTGCTGTGTGTTGAAGAGCTGACTGATTTGGCCTATCTTCTTATCGGCTCGCTTTCGCGTCTGATCAGACGAACGACAAAATAATGCTGTAGCGACGCTTTTAGCGCGTCGCTTTATCATGTTAACGCGGGTCGAATATATATATATATATATAGCCGAGTTATTGTCGATTGATATTGTGATGTAGCTTTGTCGACAACGGCAGCATAACAACAAAGAAATAACAAGAACAGAAAAAACATAATAACAACAATAAGGACAACAACAACAGCGGCAATGGTGTGCTGAGAGCTGAGGGGTTCTAAACAGTAGCTAGATAGCTAAAAGAACGGACGCTTACCTAGTACGAGCTCCTGATTCGTCTCTCCAGCGTTCGCGCCTCCCCCCTCTTTTCTCTTTCCGTCTCTTGATCTGGCGCTGGTCTTTCGTCAATTCTGCCAACGGTCAACACGCCACCATCTGTTGTTCTTTTACATCATACGCAATTGTTACGCAATTTTGGCATTAGGCTGACACGCCTACGAAATCGAACTGTTACCGATAGTAGCAAATGTGAGACCAAGTTTTGGTGGGTTGTCACTGGCCAGTCCTATCACAACCACCACGGTTGCTTGCTTATGTTAGCAGCATCAAACACAGCAGAAGGCACAACAATTATAGCAACAACCATAGCAACATCATGATCAACCATAATCGTAGAACCACCACCACCACCAATAACAGCCGAACAGAAAAGAAGAGACCACAGCTGCGCCAATGCTGGCTGATCCTTCCTGCGTTATTTGATGACGACGACAACAAATTCATCAAATGCTTATATATATATATATATATATATATATATATATGTACATGCACGAATATTAGAAGAATACATGGTGTTGCTTGGTTCCATGGCCGTATTCAAATTAAAACAATGATTTGAATGAAAATGTTTTGACGTGCTGAGAGGGTCATTCTTAGAGTCTCGCTTCGAAACGTTCCCTACGTAGTACTCCTTTTCCCCCGTTTCGATTTTTATGCAGCCGCGTACTTAGCTGCAATCTTGTAAACTGCCGTGTGCAAAAAACGAAAGTACTTTACAATCCCATTAGGGATCTATACAGCACGAAGAGCAAGAACAACAACAGATCTTTGCTAAAAATTCCTTAAACGCAACGACTGGGTTGGCTGTCTCATTTTCATATATATATATATATATTTATCAGAAGGAAGTTTCATCGCCCATCTGGCCGTTTCGTCCTCTCTCTCTCTCTCTCTTTGGCTCTCTAAGGAGGACTAATGTATCATATTCATGTTAAAATCATTCATTCCGCTGTGGATAGATTGCGCCGATGTTCCAAACTACGGCCAACCACAGACAGTTATTATTATTAGCAGTAGCAAGTATCACTATCTTTTGCCGCTCTCACATTTTGGCTAAGTACCTGAAGACGCTTAGAGTTTATTATTATACAAAAGAAAACAGCCGTTTGTGGCTTGTGAAATTTGCATAGCCATGTGAATGAGTGGATGTGAATCATTATAACAGTGATTATTGATTAACGTGTCCGGACACCTATGCGCATATGTATCTACACCGACACAACCCACAGGCAATTTTTTTAATTAAGTGGCGTTAATCTTTAATCAGAACTTGGATGAGTTTTGCCGTCGTATGAATTGGGTGCCATCGACCGTCAACGAAATAGGGACGTTGTTCGTTTATTAATCGGCTTAATTTTATAGCATTCGCGTTGGCTTTTAATCTATTTATTTATTGGCTATTTTTGAGCAGTTAAGCTAACTAGTAGGCGCATGATTGGAACTACCACTGACATTAGTAAGATGGATTGTCATCCTTCACCATGAGTTATTACGAAAATTAATATAGTTTTGATAATGAATCTCACTACACGTTGAGATACGTGTGGCCGACAACATTTCTAAGGGATAAAGATGGCTTCGGTCGTAGCAAGCCGGGATTCTAAGACAGCCGAAGATGGCAGCCTAAACGAACGCAAACGCTTTTAGTGAACAGCCACCTGTGGCATTCAGACGAAAGTACAGGACGCACGCAGAAAGGACCTATCGGAGCGAAGGTGGACGTGCCGGTAGGCGGACGCGATCGCAGGTGGTTTTTAATCAGTAATCGTTCCCAGTCCGCCACTTGTTGTTTTCGCATTTTCTCCCACAACTGCACGATTTGCAGCTCGAACAAGTCAGAGCTGTAGACGCGGGAAGGGGAACCACGATCACTGCTAGTTCCAGCCAGCGCTTAAGTAGCTTTGCCGTGACTGCCACGATCACAGAAGTGCCGACGAAACGAATCAGAGAAGAAATTAATCTCGCTCCCCCGCCGCACGCACGGACTTTTAGATACCCAGCATTGCAGTGTAGAGTAGCTATCCTCAATTAGTTCTCGGAGGCGATTCTTCTCTCAGTGTGGAGGACGAGCAACTGTCTCGATTCAACGAGCGCCCGAGACATCCGAACAAGCACAAGGCCTCATTTTTCTTCGGCATTCATTGGAGGTATAAACGAAGGAGTGAATGTTGTAGGGACTGCGTCTGATTTTTGTTCATTGAACCGATCGAGCTGGATAATAGGGTAGAATATACTCATGCAAGCATAATTGATATTTATCTTGACGAAAAGACGTGTAACGAGTCAACCTTGTGTCACTCGGTGAACCTGGGTGGCGTGGCGACATCCGCCTTACCGCGGGTTTGCCTCGTCTGCCTTCCTGGCGTTCACACACTGTCGTTCGCTATAAGCCACAACATATATTATTACCAACACTGGCATGAGCTCCGATGGAAGATCGAGGTCTTGCGTCAGGCTTTGCACAGTGCAAGCTACTATACGACCCATAGCAACCCATAGTCACGGCTAATATGATGATCTGTGTTTAAGCCCATGGCACTTGAGCTACAATCAGTGGAGCTCGAACACCAGAATGGTGCTTGCCGAAAGATCCGCTGATATTCAAACCGGCAAACGAACACGTTACTTTAGTTTTGCGCTTGTTATAATAATAATATTTCTTGAACAAAAGTTCATTATTATCAATATGTACATGTATTAATTATGAATACATATTTAACATGTCTTGTATTACTATAATTATCACCAGTGTATAGGTGCAGCGGTCCGTGACTAGGCGGAAACACTGTAACGATGCTGACGCTGTTTTCTGCCAACGACGTCTGCTCTATAGATTTCGCCGAATATTCAAATAGCTAGCTGAAGGTTGACAGCAAACTGCATTTTTGTGGCTGCAAGAAATTAATTTCTGCTTTATATATATATATATATAGAAAGAGAGAGAGAGAAAGTTACTTTGAATTGCGAAATATGAGAGCAGTCAATTGGAAACGACGAACGAGGTCCCTAGCGTGATATTGTGCGAAGTTACTGGAATAGCAATACGCTCGAACTCACCTATGTGGAAAATTTTATGTACAGGCAGTACCTGCTTTGTTAATGCACGTTCTCTCAAGGTTTATAAGTATATATATATATATATATATATATATATATATATATATATTAGAAAGTGAAAGAATAGCGTGAGGATAGGCGGAAGGCTAGCTAGGAGGAGGCTGACTTAGATGAGCTGCATTATTACATTATTTACAGCTATACGATTCGATTTGGTATGAATATATAATATTTTTAATTAAAAATAACAGGTTCTTTTTGCGTGTATCTGTATACACATGCATATACTCACACACATATATATATATATATATATTTTTTTTTTGTGTGTGTAACGTTTACCGAAGGCTCTTACTTAAGAAAGTGGCAGCGTGCGACGCTTTCCTGGCATCAAAACTTTCGAAGATGTTCGTGACACTATTTCGGGAGCGCTAATTCGAGAGTAGGCGGGCGAAACGGTGATTGACGTCTATATATATATATATATATACCTTTAACCACGGCGCGACGCCTGCCCCGGCTTTTCACCTTTCCTTCTTCGCGCGTGCTCTTCGCGTCTCGCTCTGCTCCTGGCATTTCCACTCAATTGAATGTCTCTATCTGACCGGTTTCTCACTTGGTTCGTCGTGTTTGGCGTTTGCTCGCAGGCTTCCAGCCTCACCGACTAACTTTAACTAAGTGAGCGAACGAGCGAAGGAGGTGATTTCCTTTTTCCAGCCTCTCTCTCTTTTTGCTCTCTCTCTTCCCCAATCATTAGCTGCTCGTCTTTTGTTTGCTGGTTGGTTGGTTACTTTACTCTATTTTCGTGAAACCTTTCTTCTTAATGTTGTTGCTGTTGTAGCCTGGGCTTATATATATATATATATATATATATATATATATATATATATATATATGTGTGTTTCTGTTGTTCTGTCAGGATATGCGCGTTTTGTCGTTCCTTGAGATCTCTCGCCTATAATTTGCCCCCTTCCTCGCTCCCTATCTCTCCACTTCACTCTGTTGTGTTCTGTTGTCGAAAAAGAACGTTTCCGTTCTTTGTTGTTGTTGTTGTCCTCATTGTTGTTATCGTCATGATCGGCGACGCGCAGTCCCAGCCACAGCCCCACTCTACCCTCATCATTAAGCCTGCCAGAGACAGCAGTAATAGTAGAAGCGGTAGCGAAGGCGTGATTGACTAACCGATTCGACGCAACTGCTGCCGCCGCCGCCGCCGCTGCCACCACCGCCACCGCCATTGATGTGGCGGTGGAAGAAGAAGAAGAAGAAAGAGTTTCTTTTGAGCTGGTGAAAGGTCGATTTGCGTGAGATGTATCGTGCCTTTGTGTAAGTGTCCGTCCTCACCGACCACCGTCTAAGAGAAATGGATAGGTGGTTGTGGGTAAACATCGTTCGTTGTCGTAGACCACATCTTATGGACATTGTGTTGGGGCGTTGTCTCTTATTGTTGTTGTTGTTGTTATTATTATTATTATTATTATTATTATCGCTGTTGTTGTTGTGGCTGTTGTTAATGATTATGGTGGCGCCGATGTCAACACCAGCAACAATCGTCGCATGCAAACAACAGCGAGCGTCAAAGCGGGCAAAGAGCTTAAACACCAACAACTGCACCACCAACAATAACAACAGCATAAACATTAACTTCTGCTGCTTTTGCTATTACGTCGATCGGCGACGACGACAACAACAGTAGCAATAACATGATCGTCATCAGCAGCAGCAGCAGCAACTACATAACAACAGCAATAACAGCAACAACATCATCCTCAATATTGGCAGCAACAACAACAACTACAGAGCAAAGATCAGCACAAATAACGATGATGATGATGATGATGATGATGATATTGCCGCGCTACCAGAGTCGACGTACGGCCGTACGGCCGGACGGACGCACGGATTGACTGTAACTCGCTGCCTTGCTCACTCACTCATTGACGGCTACTGTCTGTCCCCAGCCATGGTGGTGGTAGGCAGGCGTTCAATTAGGCAGGCAGGCAGGCAGGCAGACATCGCAACAAATCGTGCAGTACGACGACGACGGCGGACGGCCAACGGAGGAGACTGCAGTGTCAATGGCAGTGCTAGTTATAGTTAACTAGCGGCACGCTAAACGCCACGGCAACAACATCGTTGTCGGTTGTTAAACGTCGTTGAAATGGAAGATTGCTAGATAGACCGCGTGCGTCTGCGTCTGCTGCTGCTGTCTGTCTGTCTGCCCGTCTGTCTGTCTCTCTCTGTCCGCCTGCCTGTTTGTGTCTATCTCGCTTTGGCCGGTTTCTTCATCTTCTTCTTCTTCTTCTTCTTGTTTTTGTTGTTGTTGGTTATCGGTGGTAGCGGTCGGTGGTCGATCGTTAATCGTTTGGTCCGTTGCCGGTCATTAAGGCCGTCAATTAATGGGTCGATCCGTCGGTCGATGGGTTGATGGGTTAGTTGGTTGGTTGGTCGGTGTCCTCATGCGGTCCTCATGTGGCGACATGGTCTAGCGGTCATGGGGGCTGATCATGACGATGATGATGATGAGGATGTTGATGGTGATGATGATGGTGAAGGTGAAGATGATAGTTGGTTGGTGTCTGTCTGACTGACTGCTGTCTGACTGCCTGGTTGTAATGGTAGTGGCAGTGGTGTGACGATATGAAGACACCGCGCGCAACCAAATGTATGCAGTGCTTAGCAAAGCAACGCAGACAAACATAATAATACACCGTTTGACTTTGTTGCTTGGTCGTCGCTGTTGCCGTCAACAACAACAACAACATCCGCGTGTCTGGCCACAACGACGCTGACGACGACGACAGTGTCGAAACTCGTCTGAATTGTGCATCGCGTATAATGATGATGATATGATGATGATGATGATGACTATTCGAAATGATGTTGTTGTAGTTGTAACTGTTGCTCCTGCTGTTGTTGCTGTTGTTGTTGTTGTTACTGTCGCCACTGAGAAGTGGCAGACAAGTCCTGGCTCTTCTACTCACTGTTGTTGTCGCTATTGCTTTCATCGTTCTTATCACGGCTGTTGTTGTTGTTGTTGCTGCTGTTGTTGTTTTGTTGATATCACGATTGCTGTTGATGTTGTTGCTGCTGCTGCTGCTGCAGTAGTATTAGTAGTAGAAACAGTAATCGAAGTGACCCACCAGCGCAAACACTGCTGCTGTTGTTGACGATGTTACTCCGAATACAATAACGGTTTGCCTTCGTACTGGTGATTGGCCCGCTTTTAGTCGTTCTATTACGACTACAACCCCAACTGACCCAAATTAATATTGCCTAAGAACGGTGAATATTTATTTGTTGTGTACGTTGTAGAGCGTCGGTGTGTTTGTGCATATACTGCTTGTGAAAGTGCCTGCATGATAGAATACGAAAAGGAACAGATAAATTAACATAGACTATATATATGTGTGTGTGTGAGAAAGAGAGAGAAAAAAGAGTTCAGATAAGGACAAGAAAAGGCGGACCGTTTTTATAACGCCCGTTCACATAAAAAGGCTATTTAAAGTCCGTGCATGTAAACATATATATATATATATATATATATATATATATATAGAGAGAGAGAGAGAGCTAATCTACCTCTTTATATAGATAATTCAAGGAGTGGGTTACTAGGCTTCGAGGGGCGGGGAAGACGCGCAACAGACTCTCTCTCTCTCCGCATCATCACGAAGATCGCTACGACCAAACGACCGATCAATGAGTTCTTCGCTAGATGACACATTGTTATCATCATAGTCGCTGCTGCTGCAGCTGCTGTTGTTGTTGTTGTTATGGTCGTTATTGCGGTTCTTCTACAGCTCGGTTGCGACATAGAATGTAGAGCACTGGATACCTTGCTTTCGTACTGGTTGTTGGCCCGTCCGTCCGTCCGTCTTTGAACTGGAGAGGTTATCCGACCAGTCAGTCCGCCAATCTGTTCGAGGGTGTAATCGTATCAAATCGCTCGTGTATATAGAATATAAACATGAAATGGGAGATAGGGTTTGGGAGGTTTCATCTCTATACGTGGGAGCAGAAGAGAAGTCACACAGAGCCACGTCCCCCGAAATGGGGAGTCTGCGGAAATCTAGAGGTCGTATTTTTCATCAAATAATTCGAAATCAGTAACGATGTGTGCGCTGGTGCGTTGTTGTAATGGAGGATCCAATAGTTTGTTACAGAGTTCAGACCTTTTGAGTCGGGCGTTCTGGCGCAACATTTGTGAAAAATTATTCCTTTGTAGTCGAAAAGAACTGTCAAAAAGGCCTTGCTGTTATATCTGGTCAGTCTGAATCTCTTTGATCGGCTCTCTCCTTGGAAGCACTGGGAGGATTTGGCTTTGATGTCGTAACTACATAGGATGCATAAGTGGTTCATGAGACTAAGCTTGTATACTGCCCTCTCAAATTAAGGATTCCTATATATATATGTAGAATGAAAGAGAGAGTAGGGGGAGAGCTTCTGTTTTGCCGTATGTTTCGTTGAAGGTCTACTAATGTACGTTTTATTAAAAAGGAGAAATAAACTAGTGAAATATTATTCATGTTCATAAGATTTCGCATTGCTAACATCGATATACTTTGAACACTAATTTAGATACTTCTCTTCAGCAACACTTACAATTACAAATCCAATAAGCTCTAGGATTGTATGCAAGGTAACCTAAGTAGTGATCTTGGGCAGGAAAGTCTCAGGTGTGGCATTGCTGGCACAATTCCGCGGGCAGACGAGCGTTGTCGCTGTGAGACTCTAATTCCTAGAATTTGGATTTAACTTAACCGACCGTGCGGAGAGTTTGATTAATAAGGCAGCGAGGCTCTGACGGATCACGAGGAGTTCCGAGTTTACCTGAATAGCATAGGAAACGCGTAGACAGCCCGCTCTGCACCTATTGCAGTATGGCAATGGGGGATACACCCAACCAGACCACCTCGACCTGCCCCGCGCGAACTTACTCAACGACAAGCCACGTTGAACCCAAGCGGGGGAATACGCACTACTGCAACAAATCTTGTCCCTTTAGTCACACATATGACCGATGCCTGGACGACTGCCTTGACCGTTTTTCAAGCCAAATTAAGAGCTAAAGAGTCAGTCTTACAATCACATGTGACAATATCCTCCCTGGCACCAGAAGACAGCTAGAGCTCTTTCTATTGGGAGGCCTATGCTCCCTCAGTACTGTTCTCAGTTGTTCGAAACAGTACTAAAAGAGCTCCCGATTGGGCGTTTGTGGGTGGAGGACTGGTTTTAGTTGGTTGGCGCTGCGCACATCCAGTTATTGTTAGCTATTCCACTATTGTTAGCTGGCCAGCAGCCGCGTCGTCAGCTTGGGCGTACCGCATTTCCCAGTAACTTTTCCTCCTCGACAAAAAAGTCATACGAGCTGCAGGGACTCTGGCGATCAAATGTATGTTGTCGTGCTCGTGGTTGTTGTTGTTATCCTTGTTGTTGTCGTTGCTGTTGTGGTGATTATTATCGATGTTGTTGTTACTGTGCTGTGGCTGTGCTTGGATGTGCTAACACTGATATTGATATGGCTGCTGTCTGGTCTTATTGGAAGATGTTTGTGGGTGTTGCCAGAGACACTTAGCTAGACACTTGCGCGTTAAGTGCTCCGATTCGGCACTTTGATCACGTAGGGTGTGGTCCTATCTAGCCATTGAGGCGCTGATGTCCTTTCCGAGTGAAGTCGCATTGTGAGCGGTTGAGGCTGAGTTGTTTTTAGCAAGCTGCGGGTTTGGACACAACGGCGAAGGGAGAATAACTTAGTATTGAAACGGCGCAGAAGCTGATGACGAACACGACGACGCTAACCAACGCACCAATCAAGGTTCTCAGTCTCTGATTGCTCTATCTCAATAAGACTAGCATATCTTCTCGTTTGTTAAAGGCAGATAAAACCCATACACACGATTGTTGTCTGCTACTAAAATTCTAACTTTTTTCGCTAATGCTAGTATTATAGCGACCACTACTATTTATTACTGGTGTCCGTTATACGCTTGCCATCTACTCTACGCATACACGGCAAATACGAGCAGCTACCCTATATGTTTATGTCGTTTTTTATCAACAAAGATATATTGTTTGGTCAGGATTTAAACTCGGCCAAGCGCGGTTTGTTGTTCACATTTATGCGATTAGCCCTCGCAAAATAGCAATATTTGATATTTTTCTTCCTCAACGATATTAATGTTGATGTATTATATTTCGAGCATGTGACACATAACTCTCCATTTTCAAAACTTATATCACGTTCAACCGGCACTGCTACTTGTAGTGATTTAAAAGGTGGAGTTGCTATGCGGAGATACTCCTAACTTGTGGCTGAGTTGAGGAAGTGGAAAAGAGCGGTAAGATTCGAGGGAGGACTTTTTCTCCCTCTTTATATATATATATATATATATATATATATATATATATATATATATATATATATACGAGTATATTTACATACGGTGGTATTGTATGTCGCTACCCTGATCTCCCGGTCTCAGAAACTTTTATCCCGTCGGCGCGACTTTACTCAATTTAGCGGGGCAAGTAATCTCTTTCTCTCTCTCTCCCTATATATATATATATATATATATATAATAAGATTTAAAAATCAATTCTTATTGCGTTCAGCAGACAAACGGTGGGTAGTGTATTAGTAGAATATAATGGATTGGAATTGGGTTATCGACTGAACATACAAGTTGTCGGCGTAGAAGTATTTTTGCGCTAGAAGTGTACTAGTGCTTTTGCTGTTGTTATTAGTGCTAGTGTTACTATTAATAATTAATAACCTACATACTAAACTATCAATACATAACGTTGCACCAGCACAAACCATCATGCGAGTTTATGTCAGGCAGGTGGCAATATATTCACTGGTACTCGCTTTTATATTCCATTGTGGATACGTTCGTTCTGTACTAGTTCGTTATTACGGTTGATGTTATGACAGCGTATTGGCGTATTTGCTTCCTCTTGTTCTCGTGTTCGTCCCATACTATATTCTATAAGCGTCCGGTCAACTACTGCCTTTGTTTGTGGCTGACGTTGTCGTCTACTGCCAATGCCACTTCTATCTCATTAAATGTGTATTTGTCCATCCGTTTATCCATACTTCGCTGGCCCTGTGCGGGAATGGGTCTTCGTTCCATTGTTTTCCACCGCTCGGCTCTCTTGATGGTGGTGGCAGCTCGGCCGGCAGCGTAGCCTCTGTCAGTACTTAGCGTATTGCTGCTTCTACGGGCGGTTATCTATGATGAGGTGTGCGCGGGCGTGCCTTCGTCGCCTCGCCCATCGCCATAACGTCACCCAGCCAACTGCGACGTTTAGCCTGCTAATTAACTATATCCAGTAATTAATTCGACCTATGTCGGCTCTCTGTCTTGTTATCATATAATATATATATATATATATGCGAGGGACCTAGACAGGTTTTTAAGATGGCTATGATTGAATACAAATACACTTTTTGTAAATATTTGTCCTGAAAGAATCATTATTTATGTTTCGAATTAGTTTGCCCTGTTTCCTTACATTTGTTTAGGCGGTGGATTTATGCACCGAAACGCACCTCCAAACCTCGTTTTTTGATGCATCCTACTGTAGCTCTATCTGGAGAAGAAGAGTTAGCGCTTTACTTTTAGTCGTCACTTGTTTAAGTTTTCAGGGCGGCAAAGTGCTGATTAAAATCTCGCCCTTAGCTTAAGGCCACCTTTATATATATATGTAAATAATCTTAAAAACATATATTTTTTAAGATTATTTGCATATATATATATATATATATATATATGCGTTTTCTCCCTTAAAAAAATATTTGGTAGACATTATTGCAGCCACCCCGATATGGAGAAAAAGGATGACTGGAATGTATGAACGTATACATAAATGCATCAGTGTATTATGATAAGTGTCTAATGGCTGCCACCGTTGTTGTTCTTGTTGCAGACGCGGGTGTGATAACAACGCCGGCCATCAGAACGTCGAAGTGTATGACGCCGTCGGCGCCTGCCGCTGGCGGCAGCAGCGTCGGTGGCCTGGCGTCTGCGTCTCCGCTGGCCCCGTCGTTGGTGCAGTACGCACTCTGCCCGCCGACGTTATTCATCCGGATCGCCGCGTTCCTCGGTGCTTCCGCCGTCACTCTAGGCGCGTACGGCGCTCATGGTATGTACGAGTGCCCCGACGGCCGGCCGTCAACAAACAACGATCAACGAGAGCGAATGATGATTGTACACTTCGTTGTCCACCAATCCACCCATTCACCTCTTTATTGACTCATTTTGATTCGCAAAGCTTGAGAATGCTAACATCTCGCTAGCACTATTGGGTTAGACGCTATAACTAAAGCCCGCTTCAAACTAACATCTTGCTAGAAAAATTGAGTTAACTTTAGTGACATTTAGTACATATTTTTCTCGTTATATCTAAAAGAGAACGAAATGATTATGATATTGCCTTGATTGGTTCGTATTTGCCACTGTCAAATACTTTCACTCTCAACAAACAGTGTTTGGTCTGTTGAACAATTCGAAAAATAGTACACTATTATACTAAATACGGCCAAAGCGGTCCGCAGTTATTACGCATGCTAGCCAGCTGGTTCTACCGTTATAGCTAGACAATAGATGTACTGACACTACTGCATCGTAACATATTGCTTGTTGGTCGTTTATATTTGTCGTTGATGCGGTGTTTTGGTCTGAAAGGTAACCGTGCAGCATACTAATAAGAAATAACCCGGGTGTAATTTTGGCTCTTCCTGTGGCGCATCAACAACAACAATCACATGGATGTATTTTCACATCCTAGGGGCTCTATATTCGTATATGATATCAGTGTGTTAAAGCGTCATGAGTCTAACAAGGGTTATTATGCGCTCGCATTTTTAAGGCTATCTGTAGTCGTTGCGGACGTGGCGCGCAACGTATATATATATATATATATATATATATATAAGGCGAGCACTGCCGAGTGTGCAAACGTATTGTAAATTATTAATACATCATCACAATATTATATATATATATATATATATATATTATAGATTCGTATTGGAAAGGATGTCATTTTCTGTAAATCCGCAATATACATGCTTTTAGAGCTTGCACACCTGTTTGCACGGTCATACTATTTCAGCTTGGCTTCTTTGTTATGTCGTTTGTTTCTGGTTGACCAGCCTCTTTTCGTAAGAGGCGCGTCACGCCCTGCTGAATAGCTGGAAGCGAGCCGAAACACAATTCTTTTCAGTTCTAACTTAAAGTTTGAGAACAGACTAGTTTGCTGGTACTGAATCGGACGAATAAGGGAAGTGAAACAAGAGCCACCAAACTTTCCTAAGCAGAACAGTCTGCACTGGGTTGAGACCTAATACTAACTGTTATTATCGTACGTCAATTTAAACATGTCTGACATCGTTCAGCCTGTGTGTTAGTCAAAAGTTAGCAGACGCACTCTAGATATAGAATAGAACAACTTTTTTATTTTTGGGACTTGAGGGATGTGCATGTATTTGTGCATATTGAGTATTCAAAAAGCTAGGTGTCCCTGATGGAATATGACCACAAATTTTAAATAATTTCACAAGTAATATCTTGACTGGCACCAAAATACTCCCGCTAATCTCTGAGGGTGGAAAGCTAATCTCTACTGTATACTCATACAGCAATTTTCGATTTGACTCCCTTGGCCTGAAAGCTTCATTTCCATGGCTTCTGGCTCAACGAAACCCGCTTAGTTGCTACAAGTTTATGCGACTGAGTGAATAGACGAGCTCAGCGGAAACATTCGTCTATGCCAGCGAGACAAGCCTTGAAAAATAAGGAACTTAAGGTTAAACTTAATGATTACATCCATGCGGCGATTGAGCTTGTGACAAACCGTTTTAGTTACGTATGGAGTGATTGAGATGTGGTTGTCAGTGATCACTAATTTTGATTTTTTGAATCCCCACGTGCGTCAGCAGATTCATGGGTGCTTATTCGTAAGTTCAATTTAAGGTGTTTAATGTAATCAACAATACCGAAAGGTGATGTAATAATAAATAATTTAAGGCAGCGGTGGACATAGGCTGTAGCCGCTATTTATAACGGCTGTTCTGTGATGCAATGTCAGAGATAATAGTAATCTTTTGTCATGTGCTCTTTATTTTCACTAAGATTAGGAATAACGCCGGAGTGTTTTGTGTTTTAATTTTTCCAATGAAGAAGACAGGACGTATTGCTTATCCCGACACTCCGACCAAAGAAATGATTGATGTTGTTTGGATTATTATTTTTAGTGCCGTAGTTACTGTTATTGTTGTTGCAGCCTCACCGCTGGAATTGCTGTCCTTGAAGTTTCTTCTTATCGTTTGAGTTCGGTGAGCGAGAGATAAACTATGGACTGACGCCGTGGGTGTCAGTGGCAAATCTACGAAAAATAGCCTTATTTGTTGCTAGTGTGATGCTCAGTGTGAATTCTTATGCTTATCGTCTTGGTTTTTATTATTCTAATGGTTGCTAGTGATTTTCCTTTTTGTAGTAATAGTTAATGCTGTCACTGTCCTTGATGCTGTTGTTCGTGGTGGTAGCGGCCATGGTGGCGGCGCTAATATGTGGTAATTGCGGTGTCATCCTTTCATGTTTTATTATTTGTTTAATCTGTACACGAATGTGTCGCTGTGTTGCGCCGATAACAGTCTTGTGAGTGACGACCCTTGAGGGGGGAGTTTGGAGCCGCCCCGACGACAATACCATCACAGACGGTCATTCACTATTGATTGGCTTTGCCTGTTCGTATGATCCTACGAAGATGGTCCGCCAGCCACAATGTCGGCGGTAGCTAACGCAAACAACTGCGAAGACGACAACAACAGCAGCAACAGCAGGAATAACAGACAGCCTATCTATGTTTGTGTGTTGCAGCATCAGCGGGTTATGCGCAACAACAAGAAACCCCGCTATTACCGTGTTTGCGTGCTTTCACGGTTGTTAATGCGGCTGTTGTCATTCCGCGGTCAAAGTCGTCACCGTTGTTGCTGTTATGGCTAGTGTTGTCGCTCTTGCAGCTACATCGCTACGTGACGAACGTTTCTTTAGCTTACGAAGGGAAGAGCTCTTCATTACAATCATGTTCGTGTTCGTCGTGGTCGTTACCGATTGCCGAAGCATGAGAACAACACAACAGCAATAGCAACAACAGTAACGACAACAAAGATGAATTGAGTAGATCCCGGTAGTCTTTCTACCACTCTCAGCTGATTTCGTGCCCTTTCGGCGCCCTATCTGTCTCTGCCTCGGTTTGCGTGCCGGTTGGTTCGATTCGTAGTTGGTACGTTGAAAGGTCCTGTTGTTTGTCAGACTGCTCAGCCTGCGCAGACATCAGCCGCGCGAGCGCGGAGAGGCCACATGCATACGCTTGATCTGGCTAATGTTGAGCGTCATGCTGGCATCGTGGGTTCGTCTTCCCGCTCCTCGATGAGTCGCCGGCCGAATCCATCGGTTTCGTTGTTGTTGTGGATGTCATTAGTTATTGCAGTCGTTAGATTCTGTGGCTACGCCCGTTATTGGCACTACTGAGATGGTACTACTACTACTACTGCGATGACAAGGATTTTGACAACTGCGGATACTGCCAACGCCGTCAACCCAGCTACGGACGCAGTCGATGTCACATAGAATCAGCAGCATATCTGACAGCGTACTCGAGCACGGCAACGTGACAAAACGACGACAAAAAGCTACACTTTACTCGTATATATATATATATATATATATATTACTCTTTACGAGCACTTATGCCAAATAGGAAATATTCAGTACAGACATCGTTGACAACTGTCGCGACCATGGAAATATATATATATATATCTCGAGACGTAGCTCAAACAGACAGAGTAAGCTAGGACGAAGTCCACATTGGCTTCAACAATTCCGCCAAGCGGAACCGAGGCAGGACTATACCGAACGGGGAAGACAGGGGGAAACATAGGAGGGGATGGACATGGAACGAAAACATATAATTGAGGAATGGATGAGCCATGTACTCGTAACTTAAGGGAGCGGTGAGAAAGCAAGTAGATCGAATTATCTACCCAGAAAATGTCGATAATGATTCCGTCGACTTCTTATGGGTGTGTCATGGTCATGGTCAACGCCAATGCAGGACCGAAAGCTCAATGGGACTGGCAAACCAAATAACTTTCGTTAGCCGCTGCCCGTTTCAGTTTTCCAAGAGTCGAAACGTTAGGGTGTATATCTGACAAAAGTTGGACGTAAGTCAGTGTCTTTAGCAGTGACCCTGTCCGACACGGATTTGAGCCTGAGCATGATGAACCTAACAAGGATAGAAGAGCATTGAAGCCAACGACGACCACAACAAGGGCGACTGCAATGACCGTCAAAATAAGGTCGGAATGCAGCGCTCGTATACCCCACTGACTACGTTCCATAGTTCCAGGCTCTCCAGTTCTGTAAAATGTCTGGACAACAAACTGTTTGAGACGTTTGAAGAACGGCTCCAAATTTATGGGCTGATGGAAAACCATTACCGTAGTGGGAGAGTCGGTCTTATTGTCTTTGTCGTCGCCGCCTGCCGCCGCTGACATAGATGTCCACAACAGCAACAATAGCACCAGCGACGTGATCTTGTTTAGGTTTAGCACAGATGAATGTATATATTTGTAGTGGTAGTGGTGTTTCTCGGACGCGTGTAATTTTGTATATATATATATATATATGGTGGAGTGGTCCCAACCCACTCTATACGAGATAGAGTGATATCCTAGTGCACACGTTCGCGGGAGACAATTGTAGCTCAATTTGCATTCGTAATAAATCAAGAAGGTTTCGCTGTGTTATATATATATATATATATATATATATATATATATATATATATATGAGTATTCTGTGCTATACATTACGGGGCGAGTTGACACGGTTTGGTCTGGCTGGTATCGGCGGCGGCGGTGACGA